>CP092089.1:30295125-30332625 GCA_029203775.1 Neoneuromus ignobilis
TTGTTTTTTTAATTTTTTAAAGAACTATAATAATATTTAAATAATTCAGGCTTATTACGATATTGTGTCTTAATTATCATATATTTGTTTTATTAATTTAGTTGTTCTAAGCACAAATATTATTTTCATTTGTATTAATCAAATATGTTTTACTCAATATATTCTCAATATTTAATAAATACAAAGCAAACTTAACGGTTTAGTTAGAAATTTAAGTTTTCAAAGGAGTCTGTTAATATTTAAAGATCTAAATTTCAAGATAATAACCTATTGATTCTAGAAATATTTTTTCTTGATAGAAAAAGTGCGAAACGAATTTTGATTTATTTTTTTAAAATTAATGTTTTACAATACTTTTACTAAAAATGTTTTAAGTAGTATTGTTTTACTAAATGTTCATTTTAAGTAAGATTGTGCGTGTGATTAGGATACTTAGAAACTATTCGTTGATACATTGAAATGTATTGTAGCTAAATGGGGTTTTTCTATAAAACAATAATAAATATGTCTCGAATCATGTTCTTCACTTTATATATTTGAATGAACAGTCAACTATCGCAGAAAAATATCATTAATTAATTTGTAAATTTGTGGGTATATTAAATGATTTTTTTCTTAAATCAGTAATTTAATTTTATAAATTATTTGTGGTTTTGTTGAATAAAATAAAAGAACATATAATAAAATATAAATTATAACAGGTAATAAAAACATAAAGCATAAAAGTTTTAATAATTCAAACAATGTATTGTTTGTTCCTCTTCAACTCGAGGCTGGCATGATAAAACAATTCATAATGGCCTTTAATAATAAATGCAACTATTTAAAATGCCAATAACAAATAAAACAACACTAATTATATCTTCCTATAAAAAAAGTTTAAAAAAAGATTTTTTATTTGTCTAAGTTTAAAATTAGAACATTAAAATTAACCAAAATATTTTAACAGATAATAACCACTATTGAATATTAAACTTGGTCTATATATAAATGTGTCGTAAATATTTTTTTTAAAAAAAATAAGGAACATCCAAACTATAAAAACATTGTCAAAAATATACTTGAAAATTACAAAATTTAGTTTGGTATATGAACATTAAACTATATTTTCACATTCTCATTTGAACTGATACTCTAATATTTTTGCGAAAATGTTAATAAGAAACAAGGAAAATAATTTCACTAAGTTAAGAAAATGGAAAGGTAATTTCAGAAAATACAAATGTAAACACGGCAAATAACTACTGTATTCATTGAAATACGGGATGCTGAAGACAAAACAAATAACAGATTTACAAAGACAAATAAAAAATTTCTTTTAAAAAATATTGTACATAGTATTTATGTTATTTAGATTAAAACGCGGACAAGATATTTCTGTTTAATAAATGAAATTGAAAGTATTTGCTATTTTATTTTTCATAAATAATTATTATTTTGTGCAGATTTATGTGATACAAAAGAAACTTTTGATTGGTTAGTTTATACAAAAATTAATCATAAGAACTGATTTAACATTTATAAAATTAATTAATCTATGCACATGTGTGATTATTACTTATAAAATAAATTGTAAAAATATTTTTATGTATGCATATTTTCACATATGAGAGTAGTTCATTAATTTAAATACGAATATCAGTATTATGTAAAAAGTAATCATTATATTCTATCATAGAAAAAGTTACTAAATATAATAAAATTGATTTTCCTTCAAAGTTACATAAAAATATTAATGTGAAAATTAATTTTATTAACTGCTACTCTAGAATATATTTCGTCAATTCAAAATGTTTTAGATAATTATTTGTATTTCAAATAAAATATTTAATATTATTTATTTATTTCATTTTCAATTTCACAAAATTAGCGCATTTCAATGAATTTAGCACAGTAGTAAACAATTTTTTTTTAAATTTAATAACATATCTATTTTCTTTAATATATATTTATATGAAATAGAAAACTATGTGATATTAGTATTATCCTATTATTTTTAGTATTAACATTAAATTGTCATTATAAAAGAATTTGAAAATAAAGAGCAGAAGAAAATAATAATAATTTTATATAAGTTGCTTAGATAAAAATATTGATTATTAAAAAAAAAAAATACAAAAATAAAGTAATTTGAAAATATATTATCCATTTAACAAGTAATTCCTATAAATTTAATTAAATTTTAACGAATTTTAAAATTTATATTTTTAAAAATATAAATTTTTGATATAACATTAAAATTTTAATATAAATGAAATATTATATTTCAGTACTTTGTCAATAACGGGATGACCATTGAAATATGTATGAATAAATAAAGTGAATAATGAGTAATAATTGAACATTTTTATAAAATCTCTAGTATTAGAATAAGCTATTCATTTGTGTTAAAATAAGTTTGTCATGTACTAAAACATATAGTGACTATTTTTAAAACTGAAAAACAAATTTTTAATTTCAATCAAATTCATTTCATAAAAACTCGTTAATTATATACATATATATATATATATATATATATATATATATATATATATATATATATATATATATATATATATATATATATATATATATATGTATATATATATATATAATATGTATATATATAATTCCTGAAACCCCGTGTTATTTGGAAACTATTCTATTATTTATCCGAATAAATAAAAATAAATTCTCATAAAATATCAGTTTGCACACATTGTCTTGCAAAATGTATTATTTCATTTTATGATAAGAATATAAGCCGACACTGATCTCTGAACTCGTCCAAAAATGTTCTCTTATAATTTCTGAATAAAATTATCACTTGAAGCGCATTGAAAGATTCAATTCAGCGTTTATTATTATTATTACTGAATCTAACATTCTATGTACATGTATTATAAACATATATTTTGTAATGCGTACCTACTTTATTAACTTGTAATATTTAAATTCACATTACATTTTTATGTACTCAAAAATGTTTTTAGTTCATAAATGTTTTTTTATAAATATTTTTTAAATGGATATTAATACAGTACAAATATTATCATTTATTAGTATATATTTATTTATTATAAAAGCATTGGTACAGAAAACAAATATAAAATTAGTATATATTCAAAGACAGTAAAAATATTTTGATGTATTTAATTCTTTTGTATTATATATTTATATAACCAAATTATGGGAAAATATAATCAATACTTTGTTTATTTGTCTAATCAAAAGAAATATAATCAACCTTCAATTAAATGTTATATATATATATATATATATATATATATATATATATATATATATATATGTATATTAAAAAAATACTATCACATTTTGTATTTACGAGTCAGAAATTTTAACATTTAATGAAAAAATTAAGCAAAAAGTTTTAACAATCTAGCGAAACATAAAAAGGATAATGTTAAGAATTTCTAAACATGATACGAGAACAAGTAAAGACATATGAAAATAGACAAGAGTAACAGATGTAATAGAACAAATAAAATTGATGAAATGGACATGAGAAAAATTTAGCAAGGAAACAAGATAGTACATGTTTAAAAATAACTACAAAATGGCGACAGAGACCAAGGAAAATACCCTATCAAAGATGAAGAAATGAAATTGTGAAGTATAATGAAGTTTAAAATTGAATAAGATTAGCCATAGACAAGAAACAATAGAAGAATCTTGAAAAAACATTTAAGAAGATCTAATAGTATTCGATGAGATTTTCTCCCAATAGTAGGCTGATATAGAATTTAATGATAATAATTAAGATGATAATGATATATGTATATATATGTGTGTGTGTGTGAGAGAGAGAGTGTGTGTATGTATGTATGTACATTTATATATATATATATATATATATATATATATATATATATATATATATATAAACTTTTGATCAATACATCCTACCTGTACCCACTTATGGCAGTAAAATATGAGTTTTAAATGCTATAATAATTCAATGGCTTCAGACAATACACAGAAAGATAGAATAATGTATGTTCGAAATAACATTTAGAAATAGAGCAAAACCAAGTTGATCAGAGAGAAAACAAAAATTATAGATGTTGTAACAAAAATGAGGACTTTGAAATAAAAATAGGTCGATCATATAGCAGAATAATACCACCTATGGACAACAGAAATTATTGGTTAAAAATCTAAATACATAAATGCTCTAGGAAGAGGCCCATGGATAAATAGGAAAGATATAAATGAATGAACTGGAAGAGAAAGCCATTTAATTTATCCAAATGGCAAGACTTGTGAGAGGCATTCATGAAACAATGGATAGAAAGAGGATGATAATGATTATATATATATATATATATATATATGGATATATATATATATATATATATATATATATTATATATATATATATATATATATATATATATATATATATATATATATATATATATATATATATATATATATATATATATATATATATATATATATATATATATATATATATAATATATATATATATATATATAATTCATTAAAGCTGTTTGTATTATCATGAAACGTGACAAAATCATGATAAAATCTAAATAAAATATATAAACACTTAAAAATTAACAAAACTATTTTTATATATATAATTAGTATTATATATATATATATATATATATATATATATATATATATATATATATATATATATATATATATATATATATATATATATATATATATATATATGGGTAGTACAGCTCACTGGTTAGCATATATTCTTTATAATTAGTATTATATATATATATTTATATATATATATATATATATATATATATATATATATATATATATATATATATATATATATATATATATATATATATATATATATATATATATATATATATATATATATATATATATATATATATATATATAAATATAAATAATTAATACTATTAAAATAATAAGTTAAACAAATTGTTACTAATTAAATGTGTATATGAAGTTAACCAGAAATATTTCTTAATAAATTATTTCAAAAAACATAATATTACTTGTCATTTATTAATAACATTCTATACTTAAACATGATGAAGGATGAAATAAACAACAACGAAGCAGGTGTAAGATAAGTTGTTTATTTATTTTATATATTTTGATTTTATTTTAAACATAAATTATATATATATATATATATATATATTTATATTTATATGTATATACTTACATATGTGTATGTATTTATAAATACATACATATATGTAATTATTCACGTATATAATTGTTATATGATACAAACACAAATATATGTATATGCAAATATATATATATATATAAAAATTTTATACATATATACATATATATATATATATATATATATATATATAGATATTAGATAATATTTTCAAATCTAAAGGGTCAATAACTCATATCATTTTTATATACTTTTTCTACTTCATAAACACTATATATATATATATATATATATATATATATATATATATATATATATATATATATATATATATATATATATATATATATATATATATATATATATATATATAACGAAGGGGCCTACGTCCCCTATTCACTTCGCTCGTCGACCCCCAAATTTGCTTCTGTTAAATAACTAAATAAGATAAAAAATAAAATATTTAGAAATCTATGTTAATGCTTCTGTGTAGACGATGTTTATTATAGATTGGTGGTTAGATGTGTATTCAAACTAATTCCAATGCAATTAAAATTTGTTTTATCCAAGCTTGTCCGAAAAGTTTGTCTGAAGATCTATCTTCTTTTCATTTGTTGTTGATTTTAATATATCATAAAGTTTGCAGTTCGGTAATTCTTGGGAAAGTTCGGAAACGAAATTTTCACATCATTCTGTAATTAAAATCGTTAATCTATGGTGGTAATCGTTTACGTTCGGAGTAGCAGCATTAACGACATTAATTTTACGATGAGACTTTTATATATATATATATATATACACACATTGAATGTATAAATATTATATATTAATATATATGTGTGCTATATAAATTATGTACGTCTCTGATTCCAAACGATAAAATGTGTCGAGACAGAAAAAACGTGAATACAAGTCGCGTACAAAATCCTGATAGCTGTAAATTTGAATCCCAAATGAAAAACTAGTCGAATACAACAATTTTTACATCGATGTTGTTCGTTGTTATTGTCTTCGTTTCATGGTATGAGTATTGTATTCGTATCCATTGTTTTCTTCAGGGACGCGCTGTTGCTACATAGTCTGACTTGTCTGTCTAATTCGGCATTCAGATTCTCATGCGAACGGTCGGTAATAATGTTGTGCACCCCCTAAAGCGGGGGGATGATCATTCACAATGTTTCTTTTTTGCCCGTATAACCTGTTGTTTTAATGTTATTCATCCGCCCGCTAAGAAATGGTCAGCAGAAATTCATAGAGTTGTATGAATGTATATATATATATATATATATATATATATATATATATATATATATATATATATATATATATATGTATATATATATATATATATATATATATATATATATATATATATATATATATATATATATATATATATATATATATATATATATATATATACAAGATAAAGAATAAATTATAATGATCAAATGATCGAAAGAACACTGCAGCTAGACGACAACCACATCCGTTTAATTAAACTTCCGTTGTCCGTGATTCGAATATGTAATTATTTAAGAGTAAGTAAGAATATACACACGATGCCATCGTATGATAAGGCTACATGCGTATGCCCATGTATTTATAATTTTTACTGTCATGTCGAATGAGTCAGTAATATACAAAATAAAAAATATATTTATATGCGTATTTGGTAGTTAGTATCATATCGTACACACTGTATATTAACGGTTTTCATTTAAACATACTTCTGTTTAGTTAAAAATGCAGAAAGAAGATTGTTAATCCAGTCAATAAATATCAATCAGAACAGTAAATAAATGATTCGTAGTTAATATCCACATACACATTTAAAATATACAAGTAAAAAAATATTATTAATAAGATATAGATTAGGCAAACTTTTTCATTAAATTATGATGATATTTTAAGTTATATCTTATTTAATTTGCAATTAACCAAATCTTTAAAGTAATTTTAATAAATTATAATAAAATCAAAAATTGAATTTAGGGTATTTATTAGTGTGTTTAATTATTTTTTAAAACGGGAAATTACCAAGGAATGAAACAATCAATTCTAACGTGTACTGTCGCCAATTAGACAAGTTGAACGAATCCATCATCCAAAAGCACCCAGAACTCGTTAATCGTAAAGGAGTTGTATTCAAACATGACAACGCGAAACCACACACAAGTTTGGTCACCCGTCAAAAACTATTAGAACTTGAATGAGATGTTACCGCACCCAGCGTACTCGTCCTACCTTGCGCTGTCAAACTTCCACATGTTTCGGTCTTTGCAAAACTCATTGCGTAGTAAATCATTCAATTCCAATGAGACTATAAAACAGCACCTTATCCAGTTGTTCGCTGGTAAAGACAAGTCTTTCTACGAATATGGAATTATGAAGCTCATCAAAAAATGGCAGAAGGTCATCGAACAAAAAGCAAATACATTATTGATTAAACTTTGTACTTTATATAAATAAATGACATTTGAAAAACATAGTCATAATGCGATATGACTTTTTGACAACCAATATATAACGAATATTGATATGGTATATATTTTAATAAAACAAATAACTTATCAACTCTAGGTATGCATTTTCTATATAAACGGGTACTTATTAAAAGTTAATTATAATAATAATTTTAACTTAGAATTTTTTACATTTTTGAATATATATATATATATATATATATATATATATATATATATATATATATATATATATATATACACGAATATATATAAAGAGAGAACTGTAATACTATTTTAAGTATGTATTTATGTTATGAGAAATTACTTTAAACGAATCGTTCTAATTTTAGATATTACAGATATTTAATTTACTGAAAAAAAACTTCAATTTTGATTTTTATAAGTAAAACGTATTTTCTAATTATTATACTATAATTTTTTAATTAAAAATGAATGTAATATTTACCACTAGTGTTTTTTTCTAAAAATTATAAGATATAAGATATATATATATATATATATATATATATATATATATATATATATATATATATATATACAAATATACACGTAATTATTTTTTAGCACTTAGTTACATGTTTTTTTTTGTAAAGTTTGATTGCACGAATTTCAACTCGGCTCATCATCATCTTCATCGCGCATAACGAATACGATGACCACTCGGTGCTCGCAACATGTAAAAAGGTTGATCACCTCCGCTCCGGGCGAAAGGTCATATAGAATTTCTCACAGGAACAATAATTTAAGTTTTATGTTGTAACGATACTGGTTTTTCGATCTGTTTGTTTTTTTATTCACTTCAAGTTCTTTGACAAATATCTCACCGCTTGATATGATTTTTACATCATAATCTAAAAATACCCTTATGAATTAATGTGAACATTTATTTCGTTGTAATATATTGTATTAAATATTAATGTACATATATGTATATATATATATATATATATATATATATATATATATATATATATATATATATATTATATATATATAAAGAGAGAAATAAATAAACAAATCAAGAATTCTGTTAATATTATGAATATTAAGTATTTATTACATTATTTCCATTACACTATTTCAATAATGTTATTTTATGATAAATAATGAAGGTAAATTTATACTGTATTTATATAGGGCCATCCGAATGTGACTCCTTGATTTGTGTTTTATTAAAAAGAAACTATACACATGTTTCCCTATATAACACCTTATACACATGTTTCTTTTTAATAAAACACACATCTAGGCGTCACATTTGGATGATCCTATATAAAGTTATGAATTAATAATGAAATCAATCATTATTGGTAGATTAAATTTCATTTCAGTTTCTTCAAAAAAAAGAGAATATTTTATAATTATTATCCAATATACTTTCTGAAAATTTTTACGAAAAAAATGTTATGACAACTAAAATTGTATATACAACTGTATATATATATATATATATATATATATATATATATATATATATATATATATATATGTATGTATGTATATTTGGAATAGCTCACATGAAACTGAAGAATAGTAAATGATAGTAAACAAGTTAATATATGTCTAAAACCTTAGGTCTCATTTGATATATATATATATATATATATATATATATATATATATATATATATATATATATGTATGTATGTATACATAAGGTTGTACCACATGAGATATCCAGTTTCTGACTATTCAGTTTTGCACAAGTGCAAAAAGATTTCTTATGGGTTTATTCCTGTTTTATCATTATTTATTATAAAAGCGGTTACTTCATTCGCAGTGCTGTTAGCAGGCCCGCCCCAAGAGGATCGACCGCCCGTGTGCGAAAATATTTCGGCCGCTCCCATTCCCAATATATAATAATATCAATTATTAAAAATTATTACTTTCATAAAGCCGAAACCAAAAACCATGTCTAAACTATTTGTTTTTGTAAACCCATCTTCAAATACATTTTCTTTGAATATTTTGATCACAAATTGATATAGAATCAACTATTTTAACGTTACACTATGTCTGTAGATTATTCACATGAAAATTAGAAATATTAATCTCAGTATTATCATGGATTAGTAAATAGTTAAGTTTAAAAATATAGTCTGCTATCTTGTTCTTTCTAATTTTGTTCAATTAATTTCCAATTAATCCCATTTTCAGTATTGAATTTTACGGCGACAGTATAGATTAGGAACAAAAGAAATGCTATCTATTTAATCTAATTCCTTTAAATAAAAACTTTTTCATTAAATAATAAAATTAAATGTCTACGTATTTTTAAACACGCACTACAAAAATACTTTTACAAAACCAAAGTAATTATTTAATTTTAATTCCTGCTTTGGATTAATAAAATAAATTTGTATAGTTTTTTTTTACTCTCGATAACTTATTAAATATATATTTGATACTTAAAAAATAATCTATAACCACTTTAAAATTATATTTATTAGATTTTTAATTATAATTATTGTAATTTACATTCTTTCATTTTAATAGTACTTATATTCTTAAATGTGTTAATAAAAATTCAACAATAAATCATATTTGATTATTTTTTGATCTTATATAGAGTCATTCGAATTAACGTCTAGATTTGTATTTTATTAAAAAGAAACATGTGTATAGGGTGGTTTATAAGGAAACTTGTGTATAGTTTCTTTTGTTTCTTTTTAATAAAACACAAATCTAGGCGTCACATTTGGATAACCTTTACTTATATTTTTATGAGACATTTTACATATAATGAAAAATAGGTTATTATAAAATATTATGAAATTGAATATTCATCTATGTTTAAAAATAAAGTTTTTGATTAATGCATCCTACCTGTTTTCACCTACGGCAGTGAAATATGAGTGTTGAATGCCAGAATAACTCAGCGGCTCAGAAAAACACAAAGAAATATTGCAAGATGTATGTTAGGAATTGCACGAAAATATAAAAAGAGAATTGAATGGATCAGAGAAATACAAAAGTTTCGGATGCTATGGTTTAAAATGGAAAAATTAAAAGTTTAAAATGGAAATGGGCCGGTTATGTAATAAGCAAAAGAGATCGCCGATAGGCAAAGAATATTATTGATAGAGAATCTAGATATATAAGAAGGCCCGCAAAGACAACAGATGGAAGATGGAATAGAGAAATAAGAAAATTCATCGAAGTGAGCTGGAAGAGAAAGGCATTGAATCGATTGAAATGGAAGCTTTTGGAGAGATCTTCATTCAACAGTGAATTGAGGGAAGCTGAATATATATATATATATATATGACAATATAATATAAAATTAAAGCACATATACATCTTGTTTCATAATTGTTAAATAAAAAATCATTTCTGTCAAATAAAGTAATCATGTTTTAATATAGTCTTAAACTGGTACACAATGTATTTGTGTTCATTTAGTTGCATATGAATAATTAATATTTGTACACTACATTCATATAATACATTATTTATCGTATATTATAACATATGCAATGGTCCAAATGAAACTGAAAGATGTAAAAAAAACAAATAAATTTTTCAAAAAATTTTTTTTAAATTTTGTTAGAAAATATATTTCATAGTCACTTTTAGAAATTTGTAGGAAATGTCATATCCTCAAATACTCTCTCTCTCTCTCTCTCTCTCTCTCTCTCTCTCTATATATATATATATATATATATATATATATATATATATATATATATATATATATATATATATAATTACATGTTATCTGTCATTTAAGTTTTTCAGTTGATCATATTTTCAGTCATGTATGTCAATTTGTTATATAAAGTATTAAATGTATTATTCAATATTAATACATGTTTTGTAAATATGTTAATAATTTAATTTTGTTAAATATACTACACGTACACATAATAACCTAATTTAAAGATTAGGTCAAATTAAACATTTCTTTCTAGTAGATAACCTATATATTTTGAAACGGAGAAACTTTAATATGAATTGAAACATTTATACAATATTTTAAAATACGCGTGTTCCATTTTACTATTTAATATTTTCAACGTTATTTTATATTTAAATGAATCATAGAATACATGAAGTGAGTAAATATTGAATAAAAAATTATTTTAAATTATTCTAAATGACTAAATTGACATTTATTTGTTTTATAGAGATGTCGTTAAGAAGAATCCGGGCAGTTGCAAATATTCCCATCAGAAGAAAAGTAGATCGTGAAATTGATTCGAATAATACTAAAACCAAAACCGAAAATGTTCTAGTAGATTCTCCTAACAAAAAGGACGAAACATGTTCTGTTTCTAAAAATAGTTATAATTTAGATGAGTTATCTAATAATAAAATAAAATTAAAAAATTGTAATGTTAACATAAGTGAAAAAATTATATTAGACACTGAGAATGAAAGTGAAGCTGTATCAAATAATGTCAACAATAATAATTCTGATACTAATATTACAAAGCCTATTTTTAGTAGAAGTCGGATAAAAGTTTCTGCTAAAATTCCAATACGAAACAAAAATGTTGGCTGTGAACAAGTTTTAGAAGCAGTGACATCTATTGAAAAAAAAAATTTGGAATTAAATGGAAGAATAAATAGAGAAATTGATAAAAGTGTAATCAGCAAAGAAATAAAATGTTCATCAGATGTAGAAATTAAACATAATTTAGTAACCAATATAAGATTACCATTTAAAAATGACGTTAAAATTAATAGTACTATTAATAGTGATCAAATTGCAGCAAATGCAATTAAACGTGAGAAAAATAGAGATGAATCACATCGGTCAACAGAAACTTCCAACAAACTTTTATTAGATACAGAAAATAATACAGTACAAAATGATACTGTTAAGGAAATTGAAAACAATAATAAAATTTTAGAAACTTCTACTGATAGCATTGGAATAATAAGTTCAAAAGACTTAAAAAATCTTGCTCCTCCACAATCTCCTAGTAAACTTATTTCAAGACGATATAGACCAACTCCGAGGACTGACAGAAGAAACAGTATTGCAGGCAGTGCAAGTGAATCTGAAGATGATAGTAAAAAATCTCATATTAGTCGATTTGGATTAGATTCTACTGTCACTTCAATCATGAGTTCTGGACAGGAAAATGTTGTTCCTGACAATAAAGTCGAGGTTTAGTATGTATTTTTATGATACATTGCTGATTAGTATAACTTAGTTTTTTTGATTTTAAAAATTTATATATTAAATTTTAAAAATATATTTTAAATTTAAATATTTATCATGGGAAAAACTAACTTTGATAATATTGTTTTTAAAACAATTAAATATAATTAGATTAATTGTTTTACATTTAATAAACAAATAAAATACTTAGTGTTGTTTTACAAATATAATTTCTTAAAAAAAAGTAAATATTTTATTTTTGTTATTTCAGTTCAACTTTAAAGAAAAAAAAATCACGATCTGATATAGCTCGAAAAATGGCAGAAGCACGGCGTGAATTTCAAAATAAATTTGGTGATAAAGTACCAGATCGGCAAAAACTTACAATGATGGATTTAATATTTTATAATCCTCCAAACAATCCAATGGCGTAGGTTTTTTATGCTAACTTAATTTTATTTTAAATTAATATATTGTTAAAATTGAAGATACAATATATATTTAATATATAACTTTTCTAAAACATGAACTAATGTAAAAATGTAAATAAATATTTTTTTTCATTTTAAAATAAAATAATGAATAAAATTTGTTATGATTAAATAATGATTAATTATGTTAAACAATATTGAGGAATACAATAAATTGAATTCTATTGATAAAATATTTTTAACAAATTCATTATAATTTTTTTTTAATTCATCCTTTTTTAGGCGACGTGAGGTATTGACGAGTAATTTAAAGCAAGATACAAAATTATTAATTAAAGATGAATTACGAAAAGAAGAAGAAGCAATTGATGACCCTGTTGAAGAAGAAGAGAATTCTTTACCTGCTCCACGAGTAAAAGTTGGTCCAAATGGTGAAATAATACTTGATGAACAAAGTTTGGTTATAGAAACATCTGATATGAAAAAAGCAAGAGAATTTACACCCACAGCTGTTGTGGTTGATGATCTAAATGATGAATATGGAATTTATAAACGTTCAAAACGAACAAAAGGCTGGACTGAATCTGAGACTGTTCGTTTTTATCGTGTACTGCAAATAACTGGAACTGATTTTTCAATGATGCTTGGTTTCTTTAGTAACCGGTCACGTCGAGATTTAAAATTAAAGTTTAAGAAAGAAGAACGAATGAATAGACGATTAATTGATAAAGTACTTCTCAATCCTAGAACTTTTGATCTTGATGAATGTCGACGATTACTTGAAAAAGATTCTGAGGAAGCAAGTCGCAAAAAAGAATTAGCAAAAAAGAAGGAAGAAGTAAAGAAATCAGAAGCTAAGGCTTTAAAAAGAACACGACAAATAAATGAAACTGAAACAGGAAAACGAAAAAAAAGATTGAGTGAGTATTTATAGATATCGTATTAGTTTTTTTGTAGTTTGTTTCCAATAAGAA
Organism: Neoneuromus ignobilis; assembly: GCA_029203775.1. Taxonomy (NCBI): domain Eukaryota; kingdom Metazoa; phylum Arthropoda; class Insecta; order Megaloptera; family Corydalidae; genus Neoneuromus; species Neoneuromus ignobilis. Next base: position 30,309,291 of record CP092089.1, read on the forward strand.
AAATTAAATTATTTTTATACAATTTAACCATTTGAGTTTAATATTTTATTTTGAATAAAATTTATAGTGGATATTGCTTTGTCTTTATTTGAATAGCTCTTTTTATACTACAATATTTAAATAACAAGTTTATGTTCACATCAAATTTAATAAATTTCAGGTTGGTTTGGTCGACAGGTTGTTGAAGATGAAGTAATAGAACCACCAAAAAATCGAACAAAACATTTAAAACGTAAACGTCTTTATTCAACAGATCAACAAAGAGAGACTGAAATTAATCAATTTAAAGAAAAATATGATATTGAATCCAATAGTTCTGAAAAAGTTGAAAAATCAGAAATAAACAACTCTACAAGCTTAGATATTTTAAATTTATATACATTACATCCATCAGTTAAAGAGTCTCATTCCTCTGTTCTAGAAAAATCAGAGTTAATGTCATTTGAAAAATCACAAACTGATGACATTAATGTAACTACTGCAGTTTCAATTACAGATATTGAACCAGATTCAGTATTTGTTCGTCTTTCTGAATCACCATCTAAAAAACAAGTAACGCAAGCATACACTGTTTTTTCAGATGATCCTAATAAATCTGTCATATTAACAAAAGATCAGATGTCTTTACTTGATTCTTATCTTGATGGTAATGATTTAGTGTCATTAGATCTTCCTGTTGTTAATGGGACATTAATGGATGATGGTACTTTTATTATCAAAGAACATTAAAATTATGTTTATAAGCATAAACAATTAGAATATTCTGGCTTTTCATCTTATTATGTTAAATTTTGTTACACAGTTAATCTCCAATCAACAAAAATAAATTTAAATAATTTTCTACCATTGTAAACACGTATATTATATAATAATTTATATAAAAATTGTTTATAGTTGACTTTAATGCAAGTATCAATGTTCCATGCAATTATTTAACTCAATTTTTTTTTTTTTGTTCCATTAGAAATTGATATGCATTTTTCTTATAATTACAAAAATTATTTATTAATATATTTATATATAACACACACACATACATGAAACAATAAATTACTTTAACAATTATTTTGTGTAAACATATTATTTTTAAATTATTCATCGAAGTTTTTTCTAATAATTTCTTATCTCTTCTGATATTAAGAATTTATTTTTCTTCTTATGCAGTCTTGTTAATAATTTAAGTTCATTTTTCCTTATCGCTCTTATACTCATACCCTAATATAGGATGATGATTGTTTAATTTCAATTTGAATTATACTTTTTTTTCTTAAAAATTTGTTTTTCTCAAGAATTTAATAGATTTTTTCACATTTATTCATAAAGTTAACCACTAATATAACAATTGCAAATAACATTTAGTAAATGGTATCCATATAAAAGTAAGAGTCATATATAATTTTTACATAAAAAAAGATAAAATACATTTAATAAATTTCAGTCAATATTATTTAGCTGTTTTTTCAGACATTAATTGTTTAAATATACATAACAATTAGAGTTTTGGGTAACTAGTGTATATATATATATATATATATATATATATATATGTATGTATGTATGTATGTATATAAATCGTATTTAAAATTATGTCCATATTGAAATATTTTATTCACTATTACATTATTTCTGTATAAAAATAACTGGATCTGTAAACATTTTTTGTATCATTTAAGGAAAATACATTTTAAAATATGTAAAAAAATCGAGATTAATGTAATAATAACATTTTCAACATATGGTTTATGCAATCCCTTATAAAACATAATTTTTAAATTAAATGTTTTTGATATAATTTTTCATACATTTAACAAAATAAGTTAGACTACTTATAACACTATAATTTATGTTTATTGACACCTGATCTAAATGCTATAATTGATTTAATTATATCTTATGAAAAATAATATATATAATTCATATATTAAGGTCCACATTAAAAAAGTTATTAATATAAAAACTTCAATTTTTAATCTTGAAATATAAATCATTGCTATAAATGTTGTAAGTAATATTAAGCATTTGCTTTATTTTTTAACAGATTATTGAATATTTTTTTATGAATATTAATTTCCATTTCCCTATACAAGAAATAAATGAAAAGTCAGAAAAATATTACCTTTTTGTATACATGATAAAATATCTAAAAAAAAAATTGTTGATATATTTGTGTGACTATATATGTATGATGTGTTTTGTATTTATTTAGAATGTGTATATTTACTTTTTTATATAAATAAATTGTAAAATACCTTTGAAGTTAGAATTTCTTTTCCATACATGTAATTTTTTTATAGTTATATAATTTGAAATTTTAAAAAAATCTACTATTTCAAAATAGTGCAATTAAAAAATGTATTATAATCAATAAAAGAAGTTATTTGTTGTTTTGGGACTTTGGCTGATTCACTTTACACAAATGAATTTTAACCCCAACACCACAATAGTTTAAAGTATTCAATAATCACTTATTGTTCATTTATTATTTATAATTATATCAGCTAATGCATTTCATTGGCGGCGCCATCATCCTCAGAGCCTTTTTGTTGAGATTTCAACAGAAAGGCTCTGACGATGATGGCGTCGCCATCGAAATGCATTAGCCGATATAATTATAGACTATAAAATTATAAATAATAAGTGATTATTGAACACTTTAAACTATTGTGGTGTTGGGGTTAAAATTAATTTGTGTAAATATAAAAGAAGTGTTTTTAAAATAATATTTTTCCTAAAAAAGTACAATCTAATAAAAATTTAATATAATCTTTAAATAATAAATGATATTAAATCAATAATAATTTATATGTAAAAATGCAATGTTAAATAAACATATTTATATCAAACTTACTCTTACACAATTATAATAAATGTTAAAGATTAAAAATATTATAATAAATAAATACAAACAAGTTCATATTAGTTACTTATTTATAATATTGTATTGATATTATAATGTTATAAAAATAGGACTGTTAAAAATAAGAAAAAGTATAATAGTATACATATAGGTGGTACCTTAATAAATACGAAAAATTTAGTTTGATAAAATAAAATTTTATTATTAAAATTTTGAAAACAAACCGACAAAATCAAAATCTGTAAGCTTGAGATTATAATTACAAATAACTAGATGAATCACTCATTCTAACGTTATAAAATGTTATGTGGTCAATAATCCTTTACTCATTTTATTCGCTAATGCTTATTTTGATGGCATACCATAATTGTCAGAACGCTATATTATAAAATCTGTAACATTCTGATTATGATGGCATAGCCACTGAAATGCACACCAGTAAATAAAGTGAACAATAAATGATTATTAACCACATACAATTATTGTTAGAATGAGATATATAAATCGCATCCTAATACAATAATTTACCACAAATCAAAACAAATAGTAAAAAATAAGTTTCTAATTTTAATTTACTTAATTTACTATGTAAACTTTTTAATCTATACAAATAATAAAAGTATAAAACTATTATAAATTAAAAATTATTCTATTTTCAAACTTTTTTTGTTCTACTATGAAATAAATATTTATTAACATTTATATATTTTATAATTAAATAAGTTTATTTTAACATAAAATTTTATTTTCAAATTATTTATTATTCCATATAGATAGTCTATTTTTAGTTTTCTATGGTAGAATTAAATCTATGAATATAAAGTCTATCGTTAATTATCTATATTTATAATAGTATTCTAGTCGAAAGGATTTATTTACATGTTAATATATAAATTATTTCAGTTAAGTTAATTTGAGTTTGTATTGATATTTCGATTAATTATCTCTTTTGCTTTACTAATAATGGCTGGAATGATTCATTGTCAATTATGGATGGGAAGTGTAAGCACAATATTTAAAATTTATTTTTAAGATAACTAACCTTTAAACATTAATTAATTAATTTTTGCGTTATATTTTCAGTTAGAACCGTACATGACAGAAAGTTTTATAATGATAGCTTTTCAAAAAATGGGTGAACATCCTCAAAATGTTAAATTGATGCGTAATAAATTTTCTGGGGAACCTGCTGGTTATTGTTTTGTACATTTTCCTACAGATGAACAAGCAATTGATGCCATGCATAAATTGAATGGAAAACCAATTCCAGGTACAAATCCTGTTGTTAGATTTCGATTAAATAATGCAAGCAGCACTGGACGTTCATTACTTGAAAGGGAGTTCTCAGTTTGGGTTGGAGATCTTAGCCCAGATGTTGATGATTATAGTCTTTATCGAGCATTTGCATCACGCTACAATACAATTAAAACTGCAAAAGGTATAATTTTAAAAAAAAGTAATATTTAATCTAATACACATATATATATTTATAAATATATATATTTGTTTTAATTTTAGTAATTCTTGACAATTCTGGATTTAGTAAAGGCTATGGTTTTGTTCGTTTTGGAAGTGAAGAGGAGCAGAAAAACAGCTTGACAGCAATGAATGGCTATGTTGGTCTTGGAACAAAAGCTTTGAAAATATGTAATGCCGTACCAAAACCAAAAGGAACAGCAACAACACCAACTACAACTGGTAGCACAACACCTACACCAACACCTACACAAACTACAACATTTGCTTCAAATCAAGATTATGCACAATATTATGATCCATCAGCTTATTGGCAAAATTATACTTGGCAGGGATACTACGATCAGACAGCAACTGATTTTACACAAACATCAATTGCTGAGACAACAACAATTGATGCATCGATGGCAAATGGTCATGTTGTACAGATGACGAGCAATGAAAAAATTGATAATGAACTTGAACTAATAGGTAACTTTTTGCTTATTTTAAATAAATAATTATTAATTATAAATAATTATACGTTGATTCTTTATTTTAGAACATACAGTTCCAATAGATGTTGATAAATTAAATCGGGAAAGGGTTGAACAAGATAGAAATTTATGGGATGCACTTGAAAGCTCTAAATGGTTACCATGTGAAGGAATAGAAACATGTTGATCATAATCAATTTTGTTATATTTAAATTAGTGTTATGGAATTAAAACCAATAAAAAAATCATTACATAGATGTATCTTTTATATAATAAAAACCTATATATTTTTATATTAAAACATTTTCACTTCATGTTAATATAGTTGTGATTTATAATAAGTCAAATTATTAAAAAAGCTATATTAAAAAATAATTGTTCCAAAATAAATTAATTCATTTTAAAAATTCTTTGAAATTATAATTTTTTTCAGGGTTTAGTAAGGATGGTTATTGTTGAGTTAAAGTATTTTACTAATGAGATTATAATACGTGTGTATATATATATATATACATGGGTATGTTTATTTTACTAAATTATTCATAAATAATTGTAATCAATTAATTTTTCGGGAATAAAATTCAGAAATTTTATTTCAATAAATAATGAAGAAGGCAAATAAGATCACTATGAATTAGCGCATGTGCGATTGCCATATTAAAAATATGATTGTGTCTATGTATTTATGTATGTGTGTGAGTATGTGTAATAAAGATGAAATACAATATGGAATCCAGTGAACTCGGTTCAGTATTGACACTCGAGTTAAGCAATCAATGAATGTTGATTTCGATAAATCCGTTTTAACTTTAAATTCTACGTATTTCATTGTAAAAAAATATATTAACACAAAATGGCAGAAGCAGCAGTAGAGGATAGACCTGTTACCAGATTTTTTTGTCACAAATGCACCGTTGAATTTGACATTGCGTCGACGGTATGATTTTTTTATTCTATTAATAATCTGTTTCATTTTACATGTATATTATTTATTTATTTATTTTTATTTTTACAAAAAAGAAACAAATGTTAGTAGGGTTATTTACAATTGTATAAACATTTTCTTATTTCAAAATCGTATGTCCTACAATATTACTGACTTTTCAGGACTACACGTGCCCTCATTGTTCGGGCGGGTTCATAGAAGAATTAGAAGCTGTCAGTGGCCATGATAATAATGATGATGAGTTAAGTGATGTAGATGTTGATCTTGGATTTAGAGTAAGTTAAATAAGTTATATTTTTATTTCAATACTGATTTTTCGAATCAATTTTTAGGGTTTTCCTACTGGTCGCCACATTTTTGGAGATCTTTCTGATCTGTCAGATCTGTGGTCGCTGGTTACTACTACAGTAGGAGATTATCAACAGCATCCACGCACATCAAATGAAAATACTACTAATAATGATGAACAACCACCGCGGCGTGGCAGGAGGTAAATATTTTACAATAATGAAATTTGAAATAAATACTGTAAATATTTTGCAGATTTCTTTTTGATAATTTTGTTACGTAAAATCGTTATTTAATTTTTATTATTGTTTAGCTTTTACATTGATATATGTTATATACAAATAGTTGTATTTATTTATATATATATATATATATATATATATATATATATATATATATATATATATATATATATATATATATTGCTTATATGGCAATATAAGCCATTTATATATGACTTATATTACAATGGCTTATTTATACATATTATATTATTTTAATATAATATGCATAAGTTGTGTAATGTATTATTTATTAATTATAAGAATACTTTATATGAATTATATTCAATAGATATTTTGTTGTAGTCGAGCATTTCGTGTTGGAGGGGGTAGTATGCGACCATCATTTGATAACGTTATAGCTGATTTAGTTTTGAATTTGACTACTGGACAAAGAGGTTGGACTTTTGGTCAAGGTGTAAATCCTCTATTTATTGTTGGAAACCCAGCTGATTATGCTTGGGGTCGTGAAGGTTTGGATGCAATTGTTACACAATTACTCAACCAAATAGATGGTACAGGTAAGTAAAATTTAAATTATTTTCATTTAAAAGGAAGATGATTTTTTTCTTATAGAATAAAAACAAATGATAGTTTTTATTCATATATTCTGTATTTTTATGTTAATAAATTATTAATAATTTATGTTTTTTTATTTATTTTAAACATAATTATCCATTCTGCAGAAGACCAGTATTCCACAAAATTTATTTTAATATAATTTTTTTTATTAATTACATGTATTATATTTTTATTTATTTATTTGTAGGGCCACCTCCTATGCCAAAAGATAAAATAACAGCTTTACCAGAAGTAAATATTACTGATGATCAAGTTCGATCAAAATTGCAATGTTCAGTGTGCTGGGAAGATTTTTCAGTCGGTGAAAGTGTACGTAGTTTGCCTTGTCAACATGTATACCATTCGTCTTGTATATGTCCATGGCTTGAATTACATGCAACTTGTCCAATATGTCGTAAAAGTCTGACTGAAGAAGCCGCTGAGGCAGCTGCAAATACAACGAGTATGTTTTATCTTATTAATGAAAGTTTATATTATTCTAATGATTTATGAATTTCTATTTTAGATAATGTCAGTAATGAACTTGCTGCTTTGTTTCGTGCTGCACAATCTGAAGAATCCGAGAATGATGTCCCAGAGCCTAGTACATCTGGAGCTTGGCCAGAGACGACAACAATGACTAGAACTCGAGAAACAACAGCTACTCCTCGTCGACGCCCATCTGGTGATGTTATTTATGATATTGATGTAGACATGGAATTGGATATGGTTTTTGACTAAGTAGCGTGTTCGCTGTATTAATAATATGCTTAGTTCAAAAAAGTACTAAAAGCAAAAAAAACAAAAAACAAAAAAAAACAATATAATAACCCACTGTGAACTGAGAGTATATGTAAGTTTGTGAACGAGACTCGTGCAAATCAAGTTCATTTGATATTAGAGTCCGTCTGGTTTTGTTTATTTGAGTTGGACATTTAGAACGGTGGATGTGTTATTCTGTGTTTGAAAAACTCATTTAAATTTCAAAAATTTCATCCAAGTTAGAGAAATCATTGTGTGATAATTTCTTTTGTTATATAATGCTCGGATATTTCATTTAATAATGTAATAAATAAAATTCTGTTTGAGTTGCTCATATAGTTTAACAGGAAAATTGTTAATTATAATCAATAATTTATTTTAATTCAATCCATTTTTCAAATAAAACATATTTTTATGTAAATGTAATAGAAATAAAATTTATCATTCACTAATTTATGTACCCTCAATATAATATGAAGTAATGAACATCATATGCAGTTAAATTTATAATTAACCATAGCACAGACAATTATTTTCATTAGAAATTATTTTATTGATTATTTGAAGTACATTGTAATTTTTTTGTTGTAAAATAAAAATTTTAAAAAATGTAAAAGGGGGACGCTTTTGCATTATTAGAAATTTATATAAAAATTAAATTCACTAAACTGCTAAATATGCAACTTGAACAAATATTTATAATCTATGATGCTTTTGTTATGAAATGTTAAATATTTTTCATCACAAAGAATGTCACTGTAACAGTTGTAGTCAATATTTTGAAGTACAGAGACATCACGTGTTATTTATATATATATATATATATATATATATATATATATATATATATATATATATAATATCACATAATATGTGCATCATTGTGTATGCACTCTTATTGCACCACTGATGTGTACATACTCTATATAAAAATGAACACATTTAATCTGTACAAAAGTATATGTATACACAGTTACAAAACATCCATATACACATACACACCACCATATGTAAAAATGTACTTACATAATTGTATACATTTACATTCTCATTAAATTTATATTTATTGAAATATATATATATATAAGGTTATCCAAACGTGACACCTACATTTGTGTTTTATTAAAAAGAAACCACATTTCCCTATACACTACTCTATACACATGTTGCTTTTTAATAAAGCACAAATCTTGGTGTCACATTTGGATGATTCTATATACACACAAAATCATTTTTATAACTGTTCATATTCATCACATTATTGTGGTTTTATTAAATATTTCAGAATACTTGATGTTACAAGAACATTTTATAATTTAAAGAAAAAAGTTGCTTTTTTGAATTTACAGAAATATTTTAATTTGTATATATTTTGAACATAAATTTATGTATGTGAATGAATACTTAATATACAAGTTTGTGTGTATGTGTATGGTGTATGTATATATTGATGTATATTTGTATGGATTGTCAGAGGTTGGATTATTTATGTTATATACGTAATTGTTGGAAATCTTTCCTGAGGTCGTTTAAGGGATTTTAATGAAAAACGATTGTTAGAACATTTGTATTTTAAAAGTGTAAATTAATTTTTCTTTTAGTAGAATTTAATAAATCTTGACTATCCGTTTTGTTGTTATTTAAAAACTATTAGAATAAATTAAAATAAATATTGTATTAAAAAGGTGATTGTCATTTTATTGTTTTAATTTAACATATTCACACACATTTGTGTATGTATATACATGACACTTACAAATTAAATATGAAAAAAAAAATAGATCGATTACAAATGGATATCATTTTTATTGTACATTATTAAATATAATTTTTATTATACAATTTAATATATACTATTCATATGTTAGTAATTAAAAAATATTCAGTTTTATTTTTTTCCTTATAAAAATTTCAAATTCTTTATTATGTTTAACAATTACGAGTACATATATCTAATATACATATAAAAATACCTGATATATCAAATAGAAATATATATAATAAAAATTAAAACCAAAGTGTATAATTTTGTACTATTATAATTATTCTTAAATAATATAAATTACTAAATATCATATAAATCACAAATTTAAATCAATATCATCAATATTGTCTTGACTTTCAAAAATGTTAATATTTTGGGATAATGATGTTTGTGTAGAAAAGATATTTTTTTCTTTGCATTCTGTGATTTGATGTTTATAAGTTTTTTCAGTACATTTTACATTTCTACTTAGTTCTCTACAATCATGTCCTTCTAATTGAAATTTGAATTTTTCTCGAAAAGATTGTAAATCTTTTTTTTTTTTATATTTTAATGAACCATTTTTTCCCTTTAAACTAAATGATCTTTGGTTTTCTTGTGGATAGTTTATATTACATTCATTTACTTCATTACTTTGTACACTGACTGATTTTTGTCTATTAGTAACGTTTATTGAAATTTGATTAATAATTTTTGAACTGCCATCAAAGTTTTTTTCTTCGGATAGTGGAAATTCTTCTCTGTTGTCAATTTTAAGAATGTTATGCCGTGGAATGTTTAATGAATGTGTACTATTTTTAATATAATCTGTAGAAACACTAATATCAGTTTCATTTTGATTAGATTTTTTAATTTTACTTTTCTGATATCTGTATTTTTCAAATCGGTTTTTTTCAGTTTGGTTTAATTGTGAATTTTGATTCAAACTGTTGTTTTCAAAAGTTTCCTTTACAACATTATTTTCAGAACTATTTAATGAAATTAATTTATTGTAATTTTTTAAATTAGTACAGCTTTTTGAAATTAACTTAATTTCTTCATCTAGTAGTGAAATTATTTTATCATTTAATAATAAACTTTTCACAAGCTGAACAGAATTAATAATTGCATCTACTGGAAAATTTGAACGAAGTGCATTTGAGTCCAAAGATGTTTCAATGAGATAAACTGCAGCAAGTGCATCAGTTACAGTTACTTCAGAATGATATATGAGTTTAGCATGAGCTTGTGACAACCTGTTAAAAATTTTTCATGAAAAAATTATATAACATTTTTAACTATTTTTTTTTAAATTTACTATATTAATATCTTAAACTGAAAATAATTTATCCTCTTAGTAATAAATATATAGTTTTAGAAATTATTTTTTACAAAGACTAAATTGAAATATTTTTTTAATTCATACTTTATTTTCAAAATATAAAATTTAACTTTTAAATGAAAATAATAAATTTATTTTATAAAAAAAATACAAAACCTGATTAAACTATCCAAAAGTCGTACAGTAATTCTCGATGCATCCTGCGACTTACACCTCTTATATTGATAATATGTTCGTAATATTTCATCAGCATCTGTTGTAAGCGTGGGTTCAAAATTTCTAATAACATCAAAATAAACCTATAATAACAATAAATTTTAATTTTATTATAATGCTAATTTAAATGATGAGTAAAATACCTGCATTGTATCGAGTGACCAAATTTCTAAAGGATCTCCTTGAGAGAGTATACATTTAGAAATTTCTTGATCCCAATATGAATTACATTCATCTTTTAAAATAAGAACTAAATCAAATCGACTAAGTAATGGACTTGCAATAGAAATACTTTCACATAAAGGTCTGTGTGAATCAACAGATAATTTTGGATTTGTTGCTGCTAATATAGAACATTTTGTATTCAACTTACATACCATCGCTGCCTATTACATAAAAATTAAAAGTTTAACATTTAAACATACTAAAAATGTTAAATTTTCAATTAAGATTATTAAAGGTCTTGTTCTAAAAAAATAGATAAAATACATTACCTTTGCTACACTTATTGTTTGTTGTTCCATTGCTTCTAATATTGATACTCGATCATGTTTCTTCATTGAATCAAATTCATCAATACAACAAATACCACCATCAGCTAGGACCAATGCTCCTGCTTCCAGTTGCCATTCACCATCATCCTAGATTGAAATATGTTGCAGATATTTTTTAATACATCCATTTTTTTATGAATAAATACTGTGTTTATTTTTAATTACTTATTTTATAATTTTTTGTATATATATTTTGTACTATACAGGCAATGATTAGATTAATTACCATAACAGCAGAAACAGTAAGCCCAGCAGCGGTTGAACCGATACCTGTAGTCAATACAGATCGAGGAAGAATTTTTGAAGCTGAACGAAGAAGATGAGACTTTCCTGTACCTGGATCACCGACTAGAAGTAAATGAGGTTCGGATCGCGAATTACTGTTTTCAGATTTTGATCCACCAGCTAATATTAGTACAATAGCTAATTTTACAAGGTACATTCCACAAATCTATCAATAAAATTTTAAAAAGTAAGAACAAAGTTATTACCATACGTTTGTTACTTTATGTAAATAAACACTTTATTTATCAATATTTAAAATCTTGCATTTTTATTTATGAGCATTGATATTCAACATATATATATATATATATATATATATATATATATATATATATATATATATATATATATATATATATATTAAATGTTTTTTTAATAATATAAAATTTAACAGATGTTAATGAATAAATATTTCATACTTGTGGACAAAACGATTCTAATATAATATTTCTTCCTTTCAAAGGATTTTTTTGATGTTTCTGCCAGAATGTATCAAATTTTAATCGTGCTTCTGAATCAAACTCAGTTATAGCACGACGTACATTACATACTTGAACATGATTTGCATGTAATACAATTTCTACATATGTACGCTTTCCTAAGATTCGAGGTTTCCAACGTCTCATAACTATACCACTAAAAAAGTTCCCATTAAATTTCTTAAATAGCATATACTGATAGCAAACATAGCTTATATGTATGTGTGTGTATATACATATACATACATACATATATATATATATATATATATATATATATATACACACACACACACACTTAAAAACATTTTATATACTACCATATTCCTACATCATCTCCTGGTTTACATGAATCAACAAGGTCATCTTCTAAAGTTACCCATATTGAACTAGGTATTGATCCAGCATTTATATTTTTTAAATGTTGCTAAAAAATTTGATCAATAACAAATATGGTTAAATTTTTATATAAAAATAATTAACACAAATTTTATTAATGCAAATATTTTTCTTTACTTGTAATTTGATTTCTTGATAATCTTTGCAGTCGTTTCTGTTTATTGATTTACTTTTTGTAAATTTAGTGCAATCACATTTTTCAGGATTTTTACATCGTTCAAAACTAACTGGTGAAAAATTCTGTTTATAATCAACAAAAATTTCATTATTGTACCCACATTTAGCACAAATATATATTTTTCGATATTCCAACAGTTTAATGGATGTTGTCCGAATAACAGTACCTATCATATGTACATACATAATTAATTATATATATATATATATACATATACATATATACACAATAGTGTATATTTTTTGTTTATTTTTATACCAGTGATTTTTAAAAAACATCCAACATCTTGATTTTTTGGAAAAGTTGTACGGTTTAATTCAGGGCATGCTGGTAAACCAGAAATTCTTATATGAACATTTGGTTTAATTGTTAAATCGATAATTTCATATACTTTCATTAAACTTTCTTGAGATTTTATAATTGCTTTTTCAAAACTCATTAATGCATTTGAAGGCGATACTAATATATTTTGAGCATAATCTGGCAATATTTCAAACAGTTTTACAAAACTGCAAAATTATATATATAAATATATATATACACACATACATATATATATATATATATATATATATATATATATATATATATATATATATATATACACACACATATATATGTATGTGTGTGTTTATAAATATATACATACACACACCATATATATTTTGTAAGATATATTTCATTAAAGGTAGATATTAATTTTTTATTAGTAAAAATATTTATAATATTAATATGGGCTTCTTATAAAACGTAATATCATATATTTTTCATCTTTAAATAATTCATGTTATTTAAGAATATATTTATTTAAATTACAGCTTTGGAGTAAATAGGCTTATGCGAAATTAAATCAAAAAAACGCACCTTATCATAACCTTACTTTACTTACTTAATAATTAATGGGAAATGTTCATATTTATCATTTGACTTCATTATATTTAATAGATCATTTTTATGACTAGAAATAATATATTCTGACAACGATTCAACTGTATTCATTTTTTTGTTTTATAATTAAATTACATTGCGAATTAAAGAATGAAATGAAAAAAAAAACGTACTTCAATGATTTTGACAATTCTCTTATTTTTATTTAAAGGTGAGGTCGTTTGTTCTCTTGTTCACATTCTTTTCATTCGACTTCATAAATTTGAAATGTTGGAGGTAAAATATAAAATTTAATTTTATATGTTATAAAAGTGAAATACTTGAATAAAATGGATTATGTCAATTTTATTTTTATTACTGTTGTTTTTTAAGACAATAATTAAATTTTATAAGATTACTTAAGCTTTAAATGTAGATTAATGTCTGTATATTGTTTTTACAGTAAGTTATTGAGTAGAACAAATAAATACAGTCTTTGAAATGAATAAGCAACAGGAAGCAATACCATTTTTAAGTGTAAGTCCTAATGGTTGTATATTAATTGATGGGAAACCCTCTTCTAAAGACATTCTTCAGTTGAATATCGATTCAGCAGAAGTATTAATTTTACCGACTACAATAAATGTTGAAGACACTTCAGAGATTTCAGGTGAACATTATGCAATTGTTGATGAAGATGCAGAAGATATTATATCTGTTGGAGAAGATATAATAACAGAAAGGATACCAATATCACCTGTGCATGATCATGACTATCGAGAATCTAATTCAAAAGAATATTATGTGTATACAACACAGGACGATGAATTAGTTGATGATGCTGCTAGAGTAATTACTTTTAATTCAACTGAAATAGAATCAATTAATAATGGGTCATTTATAAGATCAGGATCTGCTGATACTACTGATTTTATTGGTATGTTTGGTGTTCCATCTGGGTATTATGATGAAAAACTTTCTCAAAATAGTGTTATTCGGATAAAAACAGAGCAAGATGACAGTGAATATTTTGAATATGGAGGTGATGTATCACGATTTCTTTTTGAACGATCTGTAAAACAAGTTAGTGATGATGCTGGAATACAGAAAAGAACTTCAAAACCTACACCATTTACATGTCAGATATGTGAGAAATCTTTTTCCCAACAAAGTAATTTATGGAAACATATACGAACACATACAGGGGAACGACCATATCATTGCCCTACATGTGGAAAAAGGTTCTCTCAACGTGCCAACATGATTAAACATCAAGTAAGAATATATTGTTTTAAATTTTTATTTTCAATTATTTATGATTGACTGTGATCACACACAATTTATTTATTTTGATTTTGTTATTTCTTTAGGTAGTTCATACAGGTCAAAGACCATATACTTGTAAGATATGTGAACGTGGTTTTACACAGCGCGCAAATTTAAGCAAGCATATGAGACTACACACTGGTGAAAAACCATTTCTTTGTGATTTCTGTTCAAAACGGTTTACACAACGTAGTAATTTAGTTAAACATCGATATTTACATCTTGGTATACGACCATATTCATGTCCATCATGTTTTCAGACATTTACACAACAAAGCAACCTTAAAAAACATATTCTTATACATACAGATGTAAAAAAACACTTCTGTGAATTCTGTAATAAAGGATATGTGCAAAAAATCAGTGCACAAAAACATATGGAAAGATGTAAATCAGTTGATACAACTACTCGTACGAGTTAATTAGAGTAAAAACTATGTACTCTTTTTCATTCCTGTTGAATCTTCATCTATTATACTTAATCATTACTTTATAAAATTGAGTTATGATTATATACAAAAAAGGAAGGTATAATTGTTTGTTAACATACTAGTATATTTAGAAATGTTTTTTAATCAATGTTCCGAACATAATAATGAGTTTGATACAATAATATTTTTTTTAAGTGAATGTCTTTAAAGTGCTATGAAAATACTAGTTTTATTACAATTATTCTTGCAGTAAATACAGTTTATAAATGATTATTATTTGTAAAATTTTAATGATTAAAATATTTAATATATTAATGTAGATACCAAATTTTTTTCAACACGCGCGTGCGTGCGTGCGTGCACATATGCACGAATACACCCATACACACACACACACACATATATATATATAAATTGATATATATATATATGTATATATATATATATATATATATATATATATATTATATATATATATATATATATATATATATATATACTATATATTTATATATATATTTTATATATATATATAGTAATTATATTGTTCATTGTTTTTTAAAAAAATATTTATGGTAGATCATTTAAAATATAAATATTTGAAAGTAAAATTTTAACTGTTTATATCTTATATGTAATTTTATTTTTAATAATTTCTTAAAAATATTTATGTAGTAACAAATTTGAAAACAATTCAGTACATATTACTATAGAAATATGCTCTTCAGGTCATTAATATAAAATGTGTATATTGTGCGAGTGTGCTCGTGCGCGTCAAACTAATAATAATGTAATATATCTTTAAAATAATGTATAATTATACATATACTTTTAAAATACACGTTTTCTTACATAAGTAAAAAATGTTATTATTGCTTTAGAGTAGTTAATTTGTTTTTAATCAATTTTGAATTTTTTAAAAAATTGTTTATAAAATAATTTTGTAATAGTGTACATTTACATTCAAATTTATATAAAATAGATTATGTATTTACATAATTCGATTAAATTTATTAACGTGTTAATATCCGTTTTTGTGTAACCCTTATTTTATACTAAATACCCTTATTTGTGTTACACAATTTAATTAGCTTTTTCATTAATTATTTTGTTAAATACATTTAATAACCTGTATTCAGTACTTTTTATATGAACAGTAATTGTATCTGCAATATATATATATATATACATACAGATCCGCCCCAAGGGGATCGGTCACATGTGTGCGTAAATATTTCGCTGCCTCTGTTTCCAAATTGCACTTTTTCCATGGTAGACTATTGAATGATATTTATTAACTTCAAAGGAAAGGATAATCGAAATTTTCAGAAAAATGTGTTAGAAATACAATGATAGTATGTGTTTGTATTCGAAAATGGTCTCTCAGTAATATGTAGTTAACGCTATAATCAAGTAACGCCGAATAGGTCAAAATATTACATAAGGGCTGATGTAGCTAGACAAATTTAAAGAGTGTGTTGTTTCACATATCTAAAAATTAAAGGTAACCGAGTGTGGTTCTTGGAATCGGCCGCCCTTAAAGCTCGGCCACTCGTGTGCATTGCACATATGGAAAGGGCGGGTCTATATATATATATATATATATATATATATATATATATATATATATATATATATATATATATATATATATATATATATATATATATATATATATATATATATATATATATATATATATATATATATATATATATATATATATATATATATATATATATATATATATATATATATATATATATATATATATATATATATATATATATATATATATATATATATATATATATATATATATATATATATATATATATATATATATATATATATATATATATATATATATATATATATATATATATATATATATATATATATATATATATATATATATATATATATATATATATATATATATATATATATATATATATATATATATATATATATATATATATATATATATATATATATATATATATATATATATATATATATATATATATATATATATATATATATATATATATATATATATATATATATATATATATATATATATATATATATATATATATATATATATATATATATATATATATATATATATATATATATATGGATATATATAAAGTTATTGTGTAATATACACGAAAAATAATAACTTTCTATGGTATATAGGTTCATAATACCACAGAGTTTTATATTAATTTGAAAATTTTACTCTGTGAATGTTGATTACTCAATATTTTTTCTAAAGAATTCATTTATTTATTGGTAGACCTGAGTTGCTTCATTCATTAATTTGACACATATACCTTTGACAATCGATTACTTTTGTGATTGTTTATTTTTTGTTAAGTTTATATTATTTCAGTTTTTTATTAATTTATTTATATAGGTCATTTATTAGATATAAAATTAATTACTTAGTTATTAGATATATAAAAAACTGAAAAAGTTATTTAACAGTAGTAAAAATATAATGGAAAGGAAAATTAAATTAAAAACTTTAAATAATCATATAATGTGTAAAATTTGCCGTGGATACTTAATAGATGCAACGACTGTAACTGAGTGCCTGCATACATTTTGTAAAAGTTGCCTTGTAAAACATTTAGAAGAGAACAATACCTGTCCAACATGCAGTATTGTAATTCATCAATCACATCCATTACAATACATTTCTCATGATCGTACTATGCAAGATATTGTATATAAACTTGTACCAGATTTACAAAAAAATGAAGAGAAGCGAGAGAGAGAGTTTTATAAGATACGTGGAATTCCATATCCAAAAGATGTTTTACAGCTTTCTAGTGATGCAGATGCTGAAAAACGATTAGATACACATGCTGAATCCGACTACCATAGGCATGATGAACAAGTTAGTTTGTGTCTTGAATCAATAAGTATACATTTAAAAACATTGAAACGAAGATTTATCAGATGCTCAGCACAAGCAACAATTACACATTTAAAGAAGTTTGTAGCAAAAAAAGTATTAAATGGCATTGAAAAATATAGAGATATTGATATATTATGCAATGATGAATTACTTGGAAAAGATCATACTCTTAAATTTGTATACATTACACGATGGAGATTTCAGAATCCACCTCTCACTCTACAGTATCGACCACGAATTGATATATAATAGTTTGAATGATAAATGTATTTATATAATATTTTTCTAGATTATCATTATATTATTTTGAACTGTATTTAGATCTTCAAATGTTTACAGGAGTATATATATGTACATTGAAAAATAAAAGGTGCTAATTCTGCAGGGCTTAAAAAGAACATTGAAAGTGTAATACATAATTTTACTATGCTCAAAATTTTTTGATTATAAAAATCTACTTTAATAAAAAGTATAAACAGTAATTGTTATAGTTTTTAAAATACCTTAAATAATTACAAATTAAATAATTTTCTTAAAACATAGTGATTTAAAAATAAATATTTGCTGAATAAGTAAAAGTGAAACACTGTCAATTATATTTTTTAAATGATTGATATTGTTTATAATATATAAATTATTAACATTTATATTTAGAAACGTGTATATGAATTTATTTGTTATATATAAATTTTATATATATATATATATATATATATATATATATATATATATATATATATATATATATATATATATATATATATTAGTTTAATTAATGAACTTATAGATTGAAAAAATATTTATATGAACTGAGAATATTTTTATTTTGCAGAAAGTTCTATTTTTTTTTTATATTATGAGTATAGAATTCATTTGTTCAGTTAATACTTTATTGAATAGGATATTCACATAAAATAATTATTTAATTATAATATGGGATATAAATATGCATATATCAATGTACACACTGATATATGTATACACATACACAAAACAAACATGCATGTGAACATACACACAATGTATTTTTTAAGCATAGTAGAATTTTAAATTGAATCACTATTGAAAGTTCTACTTAACTTAAATATATAATGTATTTTGTTAACCATAAGTCATTGTTTTATAATAATTAAATGTATTTGCCCTTTTTATTATCTATTTTGTTATATTTTTTAATGAAAAAAATGTTTATTAGTTAGCATGTTAAAAATTACAATTTAGATAAATATATTATTGATAATTTTAATTTGTAATTAATATTAATATGTAAGTAAAACTAATAATTATAGTATTACCTAAATTAAAATAAAGATAAAAACAAATGTTTAATACATTTTTGTTTAATAATTTTAACGTTTCAAGTATTATTTATGTTCTATAATATATTTTGTTTGCTATTTTTATTAATTAAAATGACAAACTAATTTCTGAAATGAAAATAAATTTCTTGAATTATATATAAATACATTTAAAAATAGTGTTTTTATTTATTGTACTATATAATTTCTTGCAATGGTGTAAAGTAAGGATAAAAAAATCAACATTGTTGTCAAAACTGTATGTATATTATATACGAGTATTCATATACTTGAAAAAGACTGTGTACATCTATCAATACGGATATATTTCCTAATAAAACAAACTTATTAATGTAAATTTGAAAACAAATATATTTTTTATTAATTCTATAAACTACTAACTATTTGTACATGGCAATTCAAAACATTTTAAATTTATAACAAATAAACTAAAAAATAAAAAACACAAGAGTTCATACAAATTGTGTAGAAAAAGTATGTGTACACTTTTTATTAGACGATAAATTCTCGATTTTTTTGCAATATTTGCACTCATTATTGTTTTAAAATTATCACAGTTTTATGTCCCAAGTCCTGAATTGCAATGAAACCCTAAAATATTATTTTTATTAACTAATAAAATTGTTGCAAAAAATAACATGGAATTTAGAAAAAGGAAATTTCTGTTAGTGAACGAAATATTTTAAAGTTATGGAAAGAAGGAGAAAGTTTTCATGAAAAAAGAAAGGATATTGAAAGATAACATTCTTTCGTTCAAAGAGTAGTAATCAATTTTAAAGCCACATTTGAAACCGCTTTTTGGCTGGCTTTCGAAGTTAACATTTAGATAAAGGCGTAAGATTATGGCTTCAGTGAAAGAAAATCCCCGAATAACTATACCCCAAATTACAAAAGAAATTGAAATACTATTTAAATAACAAATCTGTGCTGATACTGAGTGAAAAATAATAAAAAAGGATGGGTATCATGAACGTGTTGCGCGTAAGAAATCATTTATTTCACGTACCAATAGATAAAAACGGATTGCATATGCAAATGAACACATTGATAAACTAATTCAGTTTTGAGAAAACATGATTTTCTCAGACGAGAGCAAATATTGCATTTTTAGAATAAAAAGACTCAAAATTATATGTACATCATTGAATAAAAAAAATCTTGCTCCTACTGTAAAATACAGTGGTGGTAATGGTATGGAGGTGTATAGCAAATAACGGTGTAGGATAAATGGAGTTTATAGAATCCACGATGGATAAATATGCTTACTTAAATATTTTAAAACGAAATATAAAGCAAAGTGCTGAACAATTAAGTCTAGGTCCCGATTATAATTTTGTGCATGACAATGATCCGCCGCACATGGCAAAAGTTGTTAAGCTATAGATATATAAAGTTCCAAAACAGTTGTATGCACCTCCCCAATCTCTTCACCTAAACCCTATAGAACATATGCGGCATTTTCCCGAATGTAAATTCACCAACATGGCATAACTGCAAAGGAAATGTCGAAGAAAATTATAGAAGAGTGAAATAAGATTAGTGTTAAAGAAACCACAAAAATGGTATATTCCATGCTAAAACGGTTATAGTAGATTCTTAAAAGAAGATGCTATCCAACCAGGTACTAATTAACTTGAAAATTTAGTTTATTTTATATTATTTTTGATTTTCATTTGCTGTACGCAGACTTTTTCTGCTCAATTTGTATGAATTTTTGTGTTTTTTATTTTTTAGTTTGTTATCAATTCAGAATGTTTTGAATTGTCATGCATAAAGAGTTAGTAGTTTATAGAATTAATAAAAAATATATTTGTTTTAAAATTTACATTAATAAGTTTGTTTTATTAAGAAATGTATCCGTATTGATAGGTGCACGCAGATTTTTTCGAGCATGTTTATATATATATATATATATATATATATATATATATATATATATATCTATATATATATATATATAAAAAAAAGACAGTTATATCAATTAAACTCTTTTCAAATAAAATAGAAATATTTATTTAAATATTTGAACATTTTGTTTATGAATTTAATAACACTTATTCTGAAAACCGTTCTTAATAATTTATTCCTATTAAAAACTTTATTTAGATTGACATCTTTCTTATTGTCTCCTAATACTCTTTTATTGTAGTACTGTGATGAGCAGATTTATTATGAATTTTATTTTGTGTTTAATATTTAGGCTTTTTTTAAAATTAATTTTTCAGTTATTTTATTAGTTATTTCAAGACATCTTTGATTGAAGTAATATTTAATGTGTGAATATATATATATAACTGAATCCATTTGTGATAGAATTATATCTAAAAAAATATTTTCAAATATTATTTATTTTAATATTTATGTAAATATTCAGGTTAAAAATATTTGTAGTTAAAAATTAAAAATATGAAATTAAATAACAATTTTATTAAATTCGATAATATTTTTTATAGTTTAATCTTGTTGATTTATATTGAATATTCTAGTATCATTTAATATAGGAATTAAAATATTAAGGTAATAAGTTAAATCATTTTAAATTCGTATTACTACTCCCATCTATACTTTATATATTACAATCTATTGAAAATTCCTACAGTATTCTATTTAATTGGTAAATGAACAGTGTCGTTTATTTAACCACCAGTGGCGCGTTCAACATTAAATTCACAAGCCATCTTGAAGAGCATCGTGTCACGTGACCCTAGACTGCTGCGTTCGAGCGCATTCAGCAGGTACGATACGTTTCCGACTAATAATAAGTTGTGAGATTGTGTGACGTGCCCGTCGATTTCATCAGTACGTAGTAAAAAGAAAATTTTTAGCAGCTCATTAATATAATCACTTATCGCTTGAAGTGTGTACAATGGTCGTTACGTTATGAAAATGTGGCGTCGCCGACGTGAACGTAGTTAGAGCGTCTAGTTCAGTCGGTCGGTTGTCAATAATAAAGACCTTACAACATATTCGGAATGGCGTCCTTGCACATGGCACTTGTCTTTATTCGTTTGATGATAAATTTTGAACATATAAAGCAACCTGTTTAGTTTCAATTCATTACTTTATAAAGCGTTTGCAATCAAAATGTTTAACATCCGTAAAAATGTGCAAATCGGTTGACGAGCAAAACGTTGTACACATGTTCTTGGTATTTCATTTCATTCGAAAGTTCTGTACTCGAAAAAAATATTTTAATGTTTGTTAATTTTTTTTCTTCTACAAATGTAAATATAGTTTTAAAAGATTAACAATTAAGCAATTTTATACGTGTTCAATACAAACGATTTTCTTTGTTCGGTCAGTTTTCGCGGATAATTTCTTGTCACGTCAATGATTTAACGAAAAATTCCTGTTGCTCGTGATTAATGGACGGATATATAAAAAAATCGCATCGAGTTCTTGATCTTAATTTTTTGCCCGTTTCCACTGTATTTAATTTTGTTTATGTATTATTCGTCTTACTTTTTTAAAGAACCAGTTATTAATCAAAGTTAGCGGTGTATTGTTTACACTTCAGTGATAAAGAAACTTGTCATCTTATTTGAGGTTTCTAATTTTAAATGTGCAAATTTTTATATTGCGAATTTAAGTTTAATATCGATTTTCAAAAATATTC
>CP092089.1:30335125-30370125 GCA_029203775.1 Neoneuromus ignobilis
CGTAATTATTCGAGGACTGTTACGGAATCATGGGATGATATTAATACATCTACGACCCAGGGTAACCAATATAGTAAGTAAAAAATAAGTATGTAAATGTATGCTAGGTCATTGAGGTGAGGTGTCTGTGTTTTTAAATTAAATGAAAAATATGTAAATATTGTTTCCATTTTTCATTTCTTTTAATCTATAATATATGTGTGTGTGTATATGTATATATATATATATATATATATATATATGTATGTATGTATGTATGTATGTATGTATGTATGTATGTATATATATATGTGTATATATATATATATATATATATATATATATATATATATATATATATATATATATATGTATATATATATATATATATATATATATATATATACATACATACATACATACATATACATACATATACACACACATACACATATTGAATTTATTATATTTTCTTTGAGAGTGATTAAGTTGATGCTTAATGAACTAGTATTTAAATTGTGAATATTGATAACAGGTGGTGAAACATGGGAAGATACATTTCCACAACCAGAAGATTGGGATAATGAAGAGTATACTGGTTCATTGACTGAAACAAAAGTGTTTACACCAAGTGCCCCGATTGAAGCTACTGCAACAGCGACAGTTGCAAGTGTAAACACAACACTGGAGAAACCTGCTGTTGATCAGAAACCATTAGAAACTGTATCATTGGTAGCAGATAAAATTACTACTGTATCTACAACAGATGCTCTTGTTACACAGACAGCAACACAGCAGTTAACACAAGCATTAGAATTAAGGCAACAACAAACTCAACATTCAAATGTGTGTATTTTTTTTATTTAATTTGTTAATTTTATTATTGTAAAAAATTCAATTTATAATACACACATACATGTATATATATATATATATATATATATATATATATATATATATATATATATATATATATACATGTATAACACAACACAACACAAGTCAATTTATCTATATATCTAATTAAGTTTTACACAGTAGTTAATTCATCATTTGTAATTAATTTTATTTTAGCAACCACATAGTACTACATTAAGTGCTGCGCAGACTCAATATTTAAATCAACTTACACAGCAATCTTCAGAGAGTATGAAAGCAGCAGCACAAGTTCAACAGCAAGGTTCATCTGCATACCAAAATACAACTTCCACATATGCACAGTCTCAAGGTAAGTATAGTTGTATTTCTTTTTTTTTTAATAAAAGAAATATTTGTTATAAAAATGTGTTTGTTTTGTCAATGATTTAAAAAAATCTTATTTATTTAGTTAATTCATACAATGCTACGTATACTCCAACTAATAATTATGCTGCGATTCGAGATCAAACATCAACAACACAGTCACAACCTACAAGAACAAAAACTCAGCGAGCGAGAGTTCCACCTCCATCAAAAATTCCTTCAAGTGCGGTTGAAATGCCTGGTGAATTAAATTCAAATATTGGATTCTTAGATGTGCAGTTCGGTGGATTAGATCTTGTGTCTGACACAAATTCATTTGATAGTGGCATTGATTCAAAATATCAAAATACTGGTGGTTCTGTGATAGATCCAACACCGTCCCAACAAAATAACAGCATTGATATTGGTTCTGTTAATCAATCATCATCAACTGGTACATCAAATGTTATTGATGCTTATACAATACAGACAGCAAGTTCTAAGCAAAATAGTACACAGTCAAATCTTAGTGCTGCATTAGGACAGAATCAAATTGTAAGATTTAATCATATATTTGATTAAAATAAAAAAGTTATTAATTCTTTATATTTTAGTTAACAAATACAGATAGTATTTCGGCATCCAGTGATCATTTATCTAGTTATACACAATCTTCACATGCGATGCAGAATGCACAACAAAGTTCATCAACGTTAGAAAAATCTTCAACGAATGTGCAAGATGTTACACATAGTGCATATTCACAACAACCGGCAGCTAATTCATATCAAGGCTATCAAAGTCAAAAATCAAACAGTTCTGCTTATCAAACACCGGCATACAACTCGTCCAATTATTCTTCAAATGCACAAGTATGATATTAGTTTTTGAAAACATATTAATTTATATTCAATGATTTTATAGTATGCTGTAAATGATAGTATTTTTAATGATGTTTATTTTAATTTTTTTTCTTATTAATAGTATTGCTAAAAGTTATTACAAAATAGGTTAATTTTTATAAAATTATTTTTTTTTTAATAGGTAACATCTTCAAGTGCGTATCCTACAAATCAATCTGCTACAAATAGTTATGCGACCAGTAATTCTACATACAACCAAAATAATGTGAACAACTCCTATCAATCTAGTTCATATTCAACAGCATCATCATACCAAAGTGTAGCTCCTGCTTTTGTTGGTCCAATGAGTCAACAAAGTTCATTTCCAGCAACAAATAATCAGTCAACGTATCAGCCAAGTCAAGTGAATCAGTCAGTTTATGCTGCAACTAACAATTATCCAGCTACAGTGCAATATAATAGTTATAATACAGCATCAACAAATCAGAAACTAGGTTAGAAAAAATGTGTATAAATGGGTGTGTGTAGTTAAGTATGCGAATGTTTATAACCATAAATTTATTAGCTAGCACTCAAATTTTTTGATGCTTAAGGTGTGTATGTATGTAAATATTTGTATTATATGTGTAATATATATATATGTGTGTGTGTAAAAGATATAAATTTGATACTATGGTTTTTCGTTTTTATTTATTTATTTATTTATTTTTAGGGGCAGTACCAGGAGGAAAAGACACAGGATCTCAGTATGACAGTACAGGTAGTACTGCAAATGTGAGTGCTAGTTCTGTTGTAAGTAGTGTTAGTGTGTCTGCAGCAGTTGTTAGTTCCGCAAGTACTGCACCTGCTTTAGCATCGTTAACAAATAGTCAGAGTGGCTCAACAACAGCTGTTTCAAATACCAAAGTTACCGCAACTTCAGCAGGTACTTTTTTTATACATAATATATTGATTATTAGAAATATAGTACCTATTTTTGTTGTTAATTGAATTTGGTTTTTGTAATTTATTTTTAATCTTTTAGTGTTATTATTTTCTTAAAAAATTTAAGACTTAATATTTAGATGTTGTATTCCTATTAAAAAAATATATATATTCAGGATATTTCATTATGAGAGATTAAATGCATATTCATATAAAATTAAAAAAAAAAAACAATACAATCTTTTTTTTATAAAATAATAGTGTTTTGATTAATATTAACACAATATGGTCCGCAATATTTCGCGCTAGACTTCATCTGGAGTCCAGCGAATTTCGCAAAAAATGCACAAAAAATAACTTACTCATAAAATAGATGTAATTCTTAAAACAATGAACATTTTGAAATGAAATTTCATGTCTCTATAAAAGGGTGTTTGTTTCATAGATATATGTAAATATAACAGTGGTTTTTAATCTGATGAGTGTACCAGCGTGATAAAGTACAAAAATAGATGTTTTATAATAAACATAGTTTATTATAAAAAAAACACTTTAGTGTAAAAAAATATTTGGAAGGGATAAAAATGTGATAAATTATGTAAAACATATATTTTATATACAGAAGTTGTTAAAAAAATAAAGAGAATCAATTTAGATTTTATTCCAAAAAACAGAACTTTGCTAGAGATAGAAATTACTTTATTTGAAATATTTTTTGTAATTTTTTATCAATATTTTAAATATATACACCAACATCTTTTGATGGAATTAGAAAATAATATAGCTTGTATATATATATATATATATATATATATATATATATATATATATATATATATATATATATATATATATATATATTTATTTATTTGTGTCTAAAAGTTCATACAACAAAACACGCGTTAAGGTGTGAATGGACACGATAAGTGTAGCACAAAACGCGTTTACGCGTGCCCGGACCGTAATGTGTTAAAAATTATAATATTTATTTTATATTTAATTTATAAATTTTGTTTATAGCTGAATGGTTAATATGACAATATTATTTATGATGTACATTTAAATATAAAATTGATTTTTATTATTATCAAAATGATTGAATTGGCTTTTGAATATAATATAGAGTTTTTTGAAATGAACATATTTTTTAGTATTTACATAGCTCTTGCTTTGATACATTTTTTTCTGATCAAGTCTAGTAATGTAATTTCTATGTATTGGTTCTATAAGCATTCATTTTGATAGAAATTTTTAATTAGTGAAATAAAAATAAATGAAATATCTAAATCAGTCATGCTTTTCAATATATAGGGTCATCCAAATGTGACGCATAGATTTGTGTTTTATTAAAAAGAAACTACACGTTTCTTTTTAATAAAACATAAATCTAGGCATCACATTGTATCTTTTTATATTCTATCTTTATATATTGTATTTTTTTTTTTGTATACAATTATATCCTTTTTTTTATTGATAACATTTGTCTATGGTAACAGACTTTTGTGAATTAAGACAAATTGTTTTTTTAAATTTTTTAGTTATATATAAAACATGGAATATGTTTATATATATATATATATATATATATATATACACATATATATATATATATACATATACATATACATATACATATACACACACACACACACACACACACACACACACGTACACTAAAAGTATACATATTTGTTAAAGTTTTACAGCTGTAAAAAATGAATGTTATGCAATATGTGAAATATTTAAATACTTTTTTTCACAATTTTGTGATATAATTTTGTGTTTGTTTTTAACACAGCAAAAAAACATTTAACAAAAGTTGTTAATTTATTTTGAAGTATTTTTATATTTATATATATATAAAAATACTTCAAAATAGAAATTATCATGTATAGCAAAAAGTGGTGTCGTACCAAATATTCCACCTGGAGTTGCTCCTGTGATGGGAACACAATATATAATGGGTCAAGCTGGTTTACCTTTCTACCAACAACCTGTTTATTCTTATGAAGAACTTCAGTTGTTACAGCAAAGAATACCACATATGGTGAGTATTTTTTCTTTCGTAATTATTTTCCAATATTTTATTTCTATTAATAAGTATATGTACATTGTATATTAAATTTGTTTTTATATACCATTTAATATATGAAGTGTGTTAGTAGTAAATCCTATGCCAAATAAAGATTCTTCATAATATTACTAATTGTATTAAGAAATTTACTAAGTGAAATGAATAAAAAAAATTGATAAATTGTTACAGAATTATTTACATTTATTAAAGTTTTTTTTTGTGTTAATGTTAGTGTTTTTGAAAGTTAAAAATGTTAATATATAATTGAGACTGTAATTTGTGTATTTAATTTCAATGTTTCATAATTTGAAAGTCAATGTAAAGAAAATAATATTTCTGATTTAAATTTGTTGCTAAAGTAAGAATGAAATTATGTGTGTGTGTGTGTGTGTATATATATATATATATATATATATATATATATATATATATATATATATATATATATATATACATACATGCATACATACACGCATACACACACACACACACACACACACACACACACACACACTGAGATATAAGCACAGACACATTGTCCATTAATATACACACACATATATATGTATTTGTATGTTTCTATAAATATTCCTGTGAAAATGTCTTTTTTAGACAGGGTATTATGACATGGGTTACCAACCACCTACGTCGCTTGCAGCAGGTCGTGAAGGAGCCCTTGCTAATGTTGCTTATTCTATGTCTGATGGTAGATTTACTCGAGCAGACAACAATGCTTCACCTGTGCCTTCTACGATCTCACAACAAGTAATTAAAAGAACTTTATATTTTTTTATATAAAATAAAAATAATTGAATGATGAGCTGATGACGAGAATGACTAGACAATTCTAAAATGAAATTGATACAATGAATGAGTTTTTCATTTATTGTTAATTTTCATTTAAATGTATTGTTATGGAAGATTATTGGCAATCTGACAATTTAAAGTTTTTAAATACAATATTTTGAACTAGAAAAGTTTTTTAATCTTTAATAAAAATAAATTTTACTTTTGAAAAATACTGTAATATTTGTATTGAAAATTAAAATTTTATTTCAGACTACAACGCAAGCACATCAGGCACAACCTATGTTAAATGCTGCGACACTTCCTCCAGGTTACACATTCTATTATGGGATGAGTACAATGCCAGGAGGATTTCAATATGGAACACCTACTATTTATCCTGTATGTATTTATGTGTAATTAAAAATATTTTGGTTTATATTTGTAAAAAGGGTATTAATACACTGTAATTTTTAAATAATATGACATGATGAATTGATGACGAGAATGACTTCTAGTACCACTATGTTTAGGAAAAGCAGATGAGTTTTTCATTTGTTTGTACTAATCATAGCTGGACTAATAAGAAAGATTATTTGGCAATCTGATTTCCAATAGAAATTTGCTTCTAAAATTATTCTAGAAATAAATATTTAAAAAAATAACAATTTGTAAAAAAAAAATAAAATTTGAAGTAATTTTTTATATGATTTAATCATAAAGATTTTTAAAGCAGTTGTATTTTATGGTTTTATATGTTTAATATATGTTGATCGTATACAAATTTATTTTTATTCAGGCAATGCCAACGGGGAGTAATGCACATGGTTCAACAACTAGTAGTCAATATCCAAAACCAGGTGGTAGTTATGGATCAGCTGGTGGTTATGGTGGATCAGCTGGTGGTTATGATGCTCCTGCTGCACAAGATTACGCAAAGAGCCCTTATGCTGTTGTAAAGACAGGTGCTCCAGCTGCTGTTACAACTGCTGCTGCTGTTGATCTCACTTCTGCAATGTATGGTGCCAAGTCACATGTTACTCTTGGTAAAGTAAATGTAAGTAAAATGTATTTGTTATATAAATAATCTAAAAGTTATGAAATAAAATGTTTTAGCAGTTGAGAATACTTTTTGTGTATTGTATATTTTTTTATAGTCATATGAAAAACAAGGCTTCCATTCTGGTACTCCACCACCTTTCAATTTAGCTGGAAGTGCAGCGAGTGCAGGTTTAGCACCCAGTGGACAGTATGCACCACATTTATTCATTCAGACGATGCCACCTCATCAAACGCATCACAGTGCAGCACTTATGCATCAACCACTTCATCAGGTAATGTAATAATAGATCATAACTTTTATTGTTTAAAATTATATGTGCTGTTTCATATCATAATTAATAAAATTAAAAGATATACAATGGAATTGTTGAAAAATATGAAATAAAATTTGACTAAAAATATAAAATAATATATATATATATATATATATATATATATATATATATATATATATATATATATATATATATAAAATTTTTATTAAAATTGTCTGCTATTTATTAAATGTTTTTGTCCATTTTTTGCATTGTTGGATTAATTAATTTAGAAAATTGTATACATATATGTGTATGTATATACACACACAACATTTATATATATATATATATATATATATATATATATATGTATGGCTGTGTCTATGTGTGTGTGTGTGTATGTATATATATATATATATATATATATATATATATATATATATATATGTATGTATATATGTATACATATATTATTAAAATATACTCTTGATGGAGAAGATATAATTTTATTAATTTCTTACTAATTTTAATTAACTTAGTTTTATTCTTATCATTGAATTTCATAACCATGGTTTGAATTACATATTTTATAGATTGTTTTATTTGTATCTCAGCTATAAATTTTGTTTTTTTCTCAGTTTATTAAATTTCATAAATAAATATGGTTCTAATGAATACATGTTCTTCAGTTTTGATTTTTTCCTTCAGCATTGTTTGCAAAAATGAAGTTTTAAACTTGAAAAAAATATTCAGAATTTTAATTTCATACATATTAAGCATTATTTGAAAATATTACATATTACTGGGTTTTATATATATATATATATATATATATATATATATATATATATATATAAATATAAATAAAAAGAGTAGAGTCTCGGCTGCCCCATATTTCAAACTGAAAGTTGAGAATGCATTTCTTGCTTTTCAGACATGTCAGGTCAGGTGATAGGTATCACTAAAAGGTATAATGTTCAAGATCCAGTGATCTTGATCATTACACCTTCAATCAAATATATATATATATATATATATATATATATATATATATATATATATAAAATTTCATAAAACGGTTATCTTTAATTTTAAAGATTTTATTGAATTATACTTTTTAGACGTATAGTAATTGATGACTGACAATTAAATATAACTCTGAAGTATACATATTTGTGTATGTATGTATATATAATTGTCATATTTGCTGATATCAGCCTATTGCTTAATGAAAGCATTGTTAAATGTTACCATTTATTGATACTTGGTACACTTATATTGACTAAACGGGCTGGTGAGAATTTTTTTATTTAGAGTTTAATCCCATATATATATATATATATATATATATATATATATATATATATATATATGTTTGTGTGTGTATGTATTATGTGTGTGTGTGTGTGTGTATGTATTATGTTTGTGTGTGCATATATACACAGCCACACATGCATACACACATGCACACTCACATACATACATTTTCAGCGAGAATGTATGTACGTGTGGTTGTTATACAAAGGGTTTTCAAATAAGAATGTTAGAATTTTGACAGCTGGTGGCAGCCATTTTTGAATTTTTTTCAAGCTCAATTTGACATTTCAACTCGGTATAGTTTGGCAAATTATCATGGAACGTTTTTAACACTTTAACAACGCTTAGAAGTTGTAAACAATTGTTATAAAAATCATTGTTTGGTTTATAAAACTTACGGTTAACACTAAATAAAGAAAATTGTAATATTTGGAGTGAAAGTAATCCACAAGTCATTGAACAAAGACCACTACAACATCCATAAAAAGTAGCTGTTTGGTGTGTGTTACTTGTTAGTGGTGTCATCAAACCATATATTGTTCAAAATGTAGCTGAAGATCATGTTATAGTAAATGGATGCATTACTGAACCATGATTAATGATTTTTTTTCAAAAATGATTGAAAATGGTTAGCACAATATGTGGTTTCAACAAAACAGTGCTACCACATGCCATACATCTGGAAACAATCGAAGTATTAAAACAAAAGTTTAATGAGTATTATTTCATGAAATGGATTCATCAATTATCCACCAAGATCATGTGATCTAATTCCATTGGATTATTTTCTGTGGGGTTATGTGAAATCATTGGTTTATGCTGATAAACCACAAACAACAGAAGCATTAAAAATAAACATTTAACATGTAATTCATGAAATTGAACCACAATTATGTGAAAAAGTGACTAAAAATTGGACTAAATGAATGTACTATGTCAAGCGAAGTCGTGGGGGTCATAAGAGTGAAATTGTGTTTCATCATTAATGCCATTGAATATGCTTGAAAATAAAAAAATAAATAACTAATTAATTAAATACTTTTTGTTTTATTTCCATTTAAACTTCTGGAGTGATTATTGGAAAACTCTATATATTAAAAGAAAAACAATTCTAATAAATGTACATTGAAAATTACTGCATCTTATCAAACATTTATGTTGTACTTAACTTTTAACGTCTAGATGTCTACCTTTTGATCTTCTATAATAATATTTTGAATTTGAGTGACCATACTCATTCAATAAAAATGAATAAAATCTATGGTATCGACAAAATAAATTTTCGTTTTATTATACTACATGTTAAAAAAATAACTTTGAATTGATATTACAAATCTATTAGGTTGTGTAATATGAAATGTCAGATTGTTCAAAGAGAAACTGATGAGAAATATGATATTTCATATTACATGGCCTAATATATATTTTCATTTATATTTATTCCACCCGTTTTAACTTTCATTGCTATAACAATGTATTTTAAGTCTTTTCTATTTTTAAATGTTGAAAAATAACATTTTCATACTATCTACATTTATATATATATATATATATATATATATATATATATATATATATATATATATATATATATATATATATATAAAATATGGCATTTCCTTTTTGCAAATACATTTATTTGGTTACATTATACTAGTTAACATTTATCATGTATTCTAGATAAAGTCAAAAATATATATTTAAAATCAGAAAGTTTATGATTTTATTCAAAAGTGTTATATTAGAAGAATAATATAAATTGTGCATATATAATATTTAAACACCTTTATTAATATACATTATAAATTAAATGTTCCATTATTAATATTATTTTATATTCAAAATTAAATTGCTGTACAAATTAATTTATTTAATATTTGAATATTATATTTATTTAAATGAACATTTAGCAGTTCCATTGTTTAATCAATTATAAAATAATCATTATTTCTTCTTTATTATTTTGATTTGCATGATTTTATACAACACTGCATGTCATTTCTTTATTGCATGACTGTTTTTTGGGTGTTCTTTCTGATTTTGGGTTTTGCTTATTTTGTAGATGGACTTGCGTCAAGCAACAAGATGCATGGTAAGTTGCTCACTTTGATTGTTATGAATTCTGATTTTTTACACCTTTTTTTAATTTTTAATTATTCCTGAGCATGCTTTTTTAAAATACGAATTTAAATCATGCTGTGATTATTTATTTTGTTCCTAAAATAATGCTTTTATGTTTATTTAAAAATTTGATATGAACAAATTTGTCAATTTTAAATAATTTATGAAAGTAGTTAAACTTATAAAAATTGATGTATTTAGTTTATGTTATTGAATTGAAAACACGAGTTAATATTATAAATATAAGAAATGTTTAAAAATTTTGCAAAAAAATATTTGTAGAAATATAGATTTAATATGTTATTTATAGGTATATAAAGAAATTAATTAAAGTACATATATATTCTGAATCTTATTGATAAATACCAATTTTATTATATTAAAAAAGTATTTGTAAAAATATAGGTTTCATATAGTTTTCATAGGTACATATAAAAAATAATTAAAATATGTACATAATACATATTTTTTTAAATTTGCTTGATAAATATTAATTTTATTATTTAAAAGAAGGTAGGTTTTTATGTATTTAAAGATATAACAATTATGTTTCATAAAAAAGTAAAATATAGTTTAAAAATTATTTTTAATTAGTGCTTTTAAAAGTATGTGTAAAAAATAAATTGAAAATAATATTTTATGAATTTTTATAGGATTCAGGAAATAGTACGGGACAACGTTCACAAGCATCTAGCCAAGCAAAGCCGGGCACAAAGCAACCTTATCAAACATCTTACTGGAATCAGGCTTAGGCCTCGTATGATGTTCAATCTCCGTTCATGCACGAGTTTGACGATAACGACTACAGTGTCTACTCCGTTACCGTTTAGAGTGGAGTTGTGTGCGTTTACCTGCTCGTCTATCGTCGTTTTCGAATCATTATGTAGAAGTATTCTCCTTTCCCTCCTTATCTGTGTTTGTTTGTTTCGTGCAAGGGTGAATCATCGGTGGAATCTGTCGATTGAATAGACACCAGTGTGTGTCTTGTAGGAACAAAAAAAAACTGAGTTTTTAATTATGCTTGACACATTTATCATGTCTGGTTGTGTTCGTAAAAATCATCAAATATAGTTGGTAATTTATAGTACTAATTTTTTAGTGTATGATTTTTCTTATTATAATTTGTCACAGATTTACAAATTTGTATATATACACATATACATACATATGCATGCTTATTTTATGAATTTGTATGCATTTGTATATATGTGTGTGTGTGTGTGTGTGTGTATGTATGTATATTTTATATATATATATATATATATATATATATATATAAAAGTGTACATATATAAGACCACATATGTTTATATTGAGTGTGTACGTATAATGTGTATGTGTATATGTGTGTATATGTATATATATATATATATATATATAAGTATATAAGTATATAAGTATATACATATACACATACACATGCATAAATAAATACATACATTGATACACCCATAAATCATACCCATAATTACATACATGTATATGTGTTTGTATTTGTATGTATCATTTTTTGTTTACATTTATGTGTGTATACGTACACATGCATACACACATCACATATACATATAATACATACATGTTTACATATGTATATAAATATATAATTATATATTTATTCATTATTAGATGGAAACATTTTTTTTTCATTGTATATGATATAGCTCTTTTTCCTTTGTGAGCGCATAGTTTTGCAGTAATTGTGTTCACATATCCCTTTGTACATTTGGTGAGAAAATACCGCATTGTGGTAATATTAAAATTACATTTATTATTGTATGCTCGATTTATGTCACATAATGATTTGTACGATCATTGAAAGAATGTATAAAGGCAAATAAATTTATTCTAAAAACTGAAAATGTGTATTTATTTATTGTGTTTTCTTATTTTTGTGTTTACAAAAGTGTACGTCATCATTGTGTGACATAATTTTTTAAAAAAATGTGTATTTTATATTAAATTAGATTTTTAAAAATAGGAGTTATTTTCAAATTTAAAAAGAATTAAACATCTTTTTAATTCAATCAATGATTCCACTGAAAAAGATTATACAAATTAAAACCATACCTAAATATTAATTTTCAGTTTATAACAATTTTTTTTTAAATAAAATAAAAATATTTCAACAATAATTAGTATCTTCTGTGAAATTCTTCCCTTATTGTATAAAAATGTTATTTTATAAGAACTAATTTTATTTAAAATGAGATATTTTTGTTAATTATCAATTAAGTGATCTTAAGTGTTATACTGTATAAAATTATTTGATTTAGTTTATTTTTATAATAAAGTATGGTTTTAATTATATTTAATCAATGTTATAAAAAGAAAATAGAAAAATGAACAAACACATCCCTCAT
This sequence comes from Neoneuromus ignobilis, assembly GCA_029203775.1. Taxonomy (NCBI): domain Eukaryota; kingdom Metazoa; phylum Arthropoda; class Insecta; order Megaloptera; family Corydalidae; genus Neoneuromus; species Neoneuromus ignobilis. The sequence continues at coordinate 30,348,090 of CP092089.1, forward strand.
ATTTAGGCAAAATTGTAAATACTAAATTTGATATCTGTTCTTAATGTATATCAGTTATAAATAAAATTGGAAAATGTTTACATGGATATTAATTTGGTTATATGAGAATAAAGATACATATTGGCTGATAATTGTTGCTTCCTCGAACATAAGATAAAACCTGAATTAGTTGATTGTGTTTAATACGTGCGGTTGCTTTTTTAATGTCCATTTTATATTAAAAAAAGTTATGTACATTTCATTGTAGACATGACGTGATTGATCGATATATTCAGTAAATTGTTTACTTTCATAAAAATAACTATTATAATTAAATAAATAAAAATTGAAGTTAATTATTAGGAAAATAATTAGCTAAATTATCTTTATTATTATTATTATTATTAATGAATTGATTATTTACTTGCTATGTATAAAAAAATGTCAAGTGTAGAGATAAACTGTATATGTGTAGTAATAGTTTTGTTTTGTATTTTGCTCTAATGTAATAATTATATGTATGTAAACTATATGTTTCTGTGCATGTCACACACTTATTACATTTATATATATATATATATATATATATATATATATATATATATATATATATATATATATATACATACACACACATGCATATGTACATACACATATACATGTACATACATATACATTTAATTGAAGAATGATTGATTAAAAAATTGAATAACAATAATTATACATGGTAAATTAAAGATTGAGTTTTCTTATATAAGGAAAAGAAACAATCTATACAGATTAATAAATAATAATTGTATTTGATTTTTCAATATTTTGTATTTATATTTTGTAGAATGCATAAATGAATCTGTTTAATAAGAACAAGAATATTTTTTTCTCTTCTAAATATAAGTTTGTATTTTTTAATACACATCCACGCGCACTCGCGCGTGAAAGTTTTATTTTCAGCTGTTACATTTGAAAGTTCACTGTTATCGGTGTTTGATAAGTTTAATATGTAGGTTTTTTATTATAGAATAATATATAAAAAAAATGCTATTTCAGATATAAAAATATTTATGTTATTACTTTTTTAATATATATATTTTTTGCAAATATTTTTATATAAAGTATAGGGTGAGTATTATATTAAAATAATCTTTTAACTCATTTTTTATGTAATAAGAGAAATGTTGGTATTTGTATATTTTTTTAAAATATCTTTTCTTTTAGTTTTTGTATATTAGAAAGTAAAATTTAAAAATTTTATATCAAAAATTTAAACTTTATTGTTTTACTTATAGCTATTTAAAATATAACTGTTTTATTTTATGAAAGAAATATTAAAGTTATATTTTCATTATTTTTTGTTTCTAAGTAATTATTATTGACATTTTTTTTTTTAGATTAATAAAATCCATATTTTTTAGTAAGAAATCTTTTCACAAAGAAATGATAACAGTACTGTTGTATGTTTTTAGAATATTCGATAATTTTTTGTCTTATTTTCTTAATAACTATTTCAAGTTTGATTACAATTCCATCTTCAAATTATAAACATAAAATCTCATTCTTATACCTTTATGTATATTTTGAAAATAATTGTATTTCTAATTAAATTCGTAGAAATAGAAAAAAATAACAATAAGTAATTATTGAACATTAAACATTTTGTAATATCGGACGTAACAATTGCTTTATGACATATTTTTTAGTTTATTGTTAAATTTAATTTAATGAACAATTTGAATAATGAATTTTCTTTGTGTCAATGACGATCATATTTAAAATTAAAATATATTTCTAATAGTAAATAGACCAGCAATTGATGTAATATTGTTTTTTAAAACAAATAACTACACTAATTATTTTAAACTCAAAAAAATTAGAGACCTTTGTCATATGTTATACTAGCACTTTTGTCGTTTGAGATACAAACTTTTATATACAAGAAATGAATTCTAAAGATTAGGAGGAAGAGATAAAAATTCAGTTGCTTTTTATTTAATAACTAGAAACAAATGGAGAATAAAACAGATATAGTATAGAAAAAGGTTCGATGAATACTACTGTTAAAATAAATAAGGACGACATACATATATAAATAGGGTCATCCAAATGTGTTTTATTAAAAAGAAATGTGTATAGTTTCTTTTGTTTCTTTTTAATAAAGCACTAATCATGCGTCACATTTGGATGATCCTATACAAACAAAATGCGTAATTAATAAAAATAGTAATTTAGTTTTTATTGCTTCTCTCTTTAAAGGATACATCTCTTTGAAATGAGTTTTATATAAAAGCTAATATTTTTTGCGTTTTTTATTATTTTTTTTCAATTTATTATTAAATGAAAAATTAAAACAAAAAAATCTTAGATGTGACTGATTATATAATTAATACAACTAGATTATACAATTTTACTGCAATCTTGGGTTTTAAATTTTTTTTATGAATAGATTATATTACACTACTTCATTATTCGGAATTAATATTTTTGAAAAAAAAAATAAATTAAGTTCTATCGAAGGTCGTGAGCAATTTATTATTTTTAAAAAGCAGTATTTTTAAAAAGGAATATTTTTATTTTATTAAAAAATATTGAAGTACACCTATCCCCCAATTTACACTGAAGATCGGTTCCTCAGAAAACCGTGTAAATCGAAATTGTGAATTTTTATACGCAAAACCGTCTAAATCGAAAACAAACTAAAATGTGCATAATTCAGTCATTTATTTCAACGTAAAATAAAAGTAAGATACCTTGAAAAACATAAAAGTAACAGTCCATTCATAAAATGACAAATATATAAAGGTGTAAGTATATAATTCATTTTATGGAAACAAGAAATATTAGATCCTTAAAAAAATTAACCAAAAGTTTAATTACTGTCATCACTTTCATAGACTATTAATCTTTTCTACGAGACTTGGTAATGAAATCCGTAATTAACAATTGTGTTTGGTTTTTGGTTAAATCTTTATAAACCTCCTCATATTGAGTTAAGCATTTATTAATATCTCGCTGAAATTTGGATCGGAGAACAGAATTAAAAAATGATTGTAGAAATATGTATGCAACTAAAATGTTCATTTTTATCAGTTTTCTTTTTAAATCCGTTATTTTAAAAACCGTGTAAATCGAGGGATAGGTGTATATGGAAAGTATTTTAATAGAATAAATCTTATTTAATTGAAAATATAGCGTTTTAATTTTAACTTATAAAATTGGTAATTATGTATGTAGGTAATGTGTGTGTATAAATATAAAGAGTCATCCAAATATGACGTTTAGATTTGTGTTTTATTAAAAAGAAGTAAAAGAAACTATAGTTAACCATTGCGCTTATTAATTTAGCTCTAAGTTATATTGAAAAGTATTCTAGTTTTCAGTAATTGTCATACTTAATAGTTCTATTATTAAAACTACGCATTCAACTGAATATTTATTTCAAATAAAAACCTTTTTGAGCCGAGAAAAAAATTCAGTTCCCACTCCTCACTATTTAAACCTTTGCTAATTTGATACTTATGCGATGCTACTTGGAGTACTTAGATAAATTAAGACTTTTGTTTTATTATTTCAAGTTTAAATATTATAACGGTGAATGAAGACGATTACGTCAATTTTCTTAAAAAAATAAAAGTTCAATATTGCTCATTGTATGACTAAAATCATTGTCATACTAAAAATAAAATTTGTTAGCTAATTTCACTTTTTGGATATTTTGTCCAATATCCTATTTTCTTTAAATAATGAATATTATGTATCATATTTTTATTAAACGCTAAATTTTCGACACTACTAGCAGATTTATTTCTATCATCTTGCTTTATTGTTGCACATATTTTTTAAAATTTGTTTGATTTTCTCCAAATAACTTGCTTCTTAATTGGTTCGAAAGTATTAAATTAATTTTTGTTACTAAATCGACATTATTTTAAAAGTCAAAGTTAGCATTTTTTTAATTGCTTAAATCATCTTCGTTTATAAACTGTTGTAAATTTTTATAAGTTAATTATTATTTTTTGAATCTTGAATAATATTTCTATTTTAAATAATCTTTCTATTCACATAATCCTCTTTATTATTCCAAAATTTTAATATTTTTAATTAAAAATATGTTTAGTATATGAAAAATCAATATTTATATTAAGGGACATTTGACTTAATCGACATTGTAAAATTACAGCTGATAATTTCTTAATTTTTTTAACATGTTTATTAAAAAATCACTTAAATGCGAGAATTTTCAAATCGAGTTAGTGATAATATTTTAGTTAATTTGTTTTTTTGTGCTTTTTCAAAAAATGAAATGACTTCAAATTTAAACTACAAATATCACAATGCTATTTATTTATCATTTTATATTTATAGTCATATTTGGCCAATTTTATGATGTAAACAGTAAGTTATAATATAATTTAAAACACATTTAGTAAAATATAAAAGATGATGACCTAAAAAGATAATAACTTACTTTTCATTATTATTATTATTATTTAAATTGAAGTATATTAATGTAAAATTATGCAAACTTAGAAAATTAATTTTTAAATTAATTAAATTAATAGAGTGTAATATTTAAATAAAAATAAAAAAATAAAAAAATAATTAAAAAATAATATAAATATATATATATATATATATATATATATATATCGTTTGATAAGTATAGTAAAAAAGTAAGAAAAACTAAATTAAAAATATAATTAAATTAAACAATAAATAAATTTGTCATACTTATCAAACGACCCTCGTATATATATATATATATATATATATATATATATATATATATATATATATATATATATATATATATATAAGTGATTTAAATGAGATTGTAGAATTCAGATATACATTTATTATTTACTCTACTTTACTATCCTTCAGTCTCATTTGGGCCATTCTATATACAGACATATACATATACTTATATATATATATATATATATATATATATATATATATATATATATATATATATATATATATATATATATATATATATATATATATATATGTGTGTGTGTGTATGTATGTATAAAAATATTAGTTTGTTAATTTATTGTTATGAAAAAATTATAATAGAGAAAACAAGAATAATCTGAAAAGTTCAATTTTAGAAAAATGGTTTACATAATGGTAAAAGTGATTTTCAGTTATGTTTTAGAAATATTATTTTAAGAAAATTATATTTAGTATGAATATCTTGGCCGAAAACTTTTTGTCAATAGTTATATTATTTGTATTGTTCGTTGTACTTTTAAACGTCTTTGTATAATTATATTTATTTGAAGTTTGGAACATGTAGTAAAATATATTTAATATAGTTATAAGGAATAGGATATATAATTTTTAATTATATATTTATATTCTTTGTGATTAATTAAATCATATTGATGAAAACTCAATTTATCAATTTAGCACAAATAATTATCAAATATAGTTTATGAAATATATTTATTTCAAAACGATAACATTCAGATTATATTAGTTATTGAATAATACTGGAAGTTTTATTAATTAAAAATAATTTTAATAGAGTAGTAGTCTTATAATTGAATTATATTTAGTAATGTATTCATATTTTTATTGTTTAAAAAATATAAATTTTATTTGCAAAAATATTTTCTGTATATAGAAATCAAAGTGGAATGGCGACTTTTTTTAGTTTTTTTTTAATATGTATTTGTACAAATATATGTACAAATATACATACATACATATATATATATATATATATATATATATATATATATATATATATATATATATATATATATATATGTATATATACGTATATTGCCCGACTGGGTAGCATAGTGGCTTGCATCACCGCTTGTTATGCGGGAGATTGTATTGGATTCCCAGTCGGAGAGTCCCTCATTTTCGAGGGTTGAACATGAGGCTGACAACCTCATCTTGCAAAAAAAAAAACAACTGTCGAAAAACTTTGACAAGAAAAGGTTCTATCGAGCTGGCATTGTCAGAGAGGCCTAGGACTGGAATAGTCTGTGAAGCCGATGATGATGATATAATTAATTATATAATATAATAATTAATGTCATTAATTTACTCCGATCGTGAACGATTACCTCCGAAGATTAACGATTACAATTGCACAGTGATATGAAAATTCAACACATTCACATCACTTTGCAATTCCAATCGTTAATTTTCGGAGGTAATCGTTCATGGTCGGAGTATCGTGGGCATTGATGACGAAATTTTGGGATGGAACTATTTATCTTATACATATATATATATAGAGAAATTTCATTTGCGAATTTTCTCGAAGTTTTCTGAGAATTACCGAGGTACAAATTTTATGACATTAAAATTAACAAAAAATGAAAAGAGATAGATTTTCAGTCAGATTTTTCGGACAGATTTTCGGATACAACAATTTTTGATTGTATTGACATTAGATTTGAATGCACATCGGACTACAAATCTCTAATAAACATCGTTTTCATAGAAGCTTTAAGATAGTTTTCGAAACATTTTATTTTTATAACTGATTTACATTTTTAAACAGATATATATATATATATATATATATATATATATATATATATATATATATATATATATATATATATATATATATATACTATTGTTTTACTAATATGTGTTTGCTAGTTAAGTGGTAATTTTTATGGAATTTAATATGCAAGTTTAATTAAAATTACGTGGACTAACAACTTTGTTCAAATTGACACAATATGTGATTAATTCGTGTGTTATAAAATAAAAAAAAATCAAAAGGCTACAACATGAATTAAATATACATATCTATGTGCAAACGAGACAGTGCCCTGTTATATAAGCCTTATTTATGTTGTTCTTGCCGATCGTTGTGGACAAAGGGACCGGGAGCGGCGGTGATTATGTGAAAGCTTGTGCGCGTGAGCATAGCTACAGCTCGTCGCGTGGAGCTACGGGGCGTAAGATAATAAACGCCATAGTAGTGTAGTGGATGGCGCGATATGTATGAGTCTTACCGCTGTACATACGTCAATAATACGTTACAACACAGAACATCGTATAATATCAGACGAAACACGCGATCAACATAGAAGTAGATAACGGTCAGGTGCGTGGGATATGTTTTATTATTATTATTATAGAAATGTTTTGAATCTGATGAATGTAACGTTTTATTATTCTTTTTGTAATATTTCAGCTATTATTCATATATATTTCAGCTATTATATCTCTGAACAGATATTGTTTTATAAAAAATATCTGTAATACTTTTTTTATATAACTGTCTCTCCTAAATTAATTTAAATCATAATTCATTAGCTAAGTGACAGTTCTAATGGGGTTTTCTTATATTTATTTAAAAAATAACACCTAAAAGTTCATATTTCATTACACAACATTTTTGTCACTAATATTATTTTATCATTATTTTGTCTCAGTTTTATCAAAATTTAATTGTAATATAAACATTTAAAATATATACATACGTTATATATATATGGTACCCAAATGAGACTGAAGGATTAAGACATACATTTACTCTTGCTTACTATCATTTACTATTGTTTACTATCCTTTAGACTCATTTAGATCACCTTTATATATGTTTGTATGTGTAATTTTCTTTAAAAAAATATAGGTAATTATATATACAATTAGTCAAAAAAGTTTGCATTCATCTGTGTTAAAAGAATTTACTGACGAAAAAAATCGACATTTGTATTTTAACTTTTGTGCAAATACTAAATTTATATATATATATATATATATATATATATATATATATATATATATATAAATATATATAAATATATGCAGCCATATTTTTAGAAAATATTTCTAAAATTTTTTTATATGTATGAAATATAAAATTAAGTAGAGAACATGAAAAGTGAAAATTAGGTTCATTTTTTTAAATTATATTGTTGAGTTAATATTTTGTTAATTGTTTACACATTGTTCATATTTTTTTATATTTCATTCTGCATTAAGTTGATAATTTTACTTACATGTTATAAAAGCTAATTATTTCAATGATTGAAATTAAACTCTGCAAGTTTACATAATTCCTCCATAAAGAACCGTTTTTATTTATTTTATTTTTAAAATTTTAACGCTACTTTTTAGAAGACCATTCTCCATACGTTTTGACGAAGTTTATCCTGTTTTTTAGTTGCCTCTTATCAACTAATAGCACTTTCCTCTGACATTTTGCATTTAAGTATGGTTTAATAAACCATTTTTTTTATTGTTGAAGCATTTACTGGTAAATTAAAATCCTGTTTGGTTTATTTAGAGCTTTTAAATTGATTTCTTGTTGAATATAAAATTATATACCTGTCATCTTGGGGCGGACTTTTCGACTTCCCTTCTCTTTTTTCGGTCTTTCAAACCATTTTTTAGTATTGCTAATAATTTTAGCGGAACATCTCATTATTTTTGGAATTTCTTTATAATTTTTTTCAGATTTATATAATTTCAAAATTAGTGCTTAGTATATAGGTTTATTACAACTATTAACTTGAGAAAAATATATGAACAATTGAAAATTAGACTAACAAACTAAAAAAATTAAACTCAGTCCAGTATTTGAAAAAAAATATTATGCAGTTCAATTAAACTTGTATATTGAATGCGTTGATAAAATTTTGTGTTTATATTTTACAGAAAGACCTTTAATTTTTATTACCGCGTAAAGTCACTTTTACATTGGTTTAATTAATTTCTGTATATATTTCATTATTTTATTGTTTTAAAATATACATTTTTTATTTTTATAGCAATTTATTGAATAATTCTGCACATTTAAGCCAATCTGATATGTTAAATTCTTGTTAACATTAACGTCAAGATATTTTGATAGAATCGAAATTGTTTTAAATATTATACGTATGACAGAAAATATTTTTGAACAATTTGGGAAGTAGATTTTGACTCATTGTCTGTATTGGGATATATATTTATTTTCCAAACTAAATTTTGTATATCCTCATTTAAATTGCTTACAATATTTTCTCCCACTTACTGGGCTTATATATATACATATATATATATATATATATATATATATATATATATATATATATATATATATACTCGTATTTTATCAATAGCAGCAAATATTCTTTCTGAAAATCGCGTTTTTCTTAACCTTTAATAAGTTTATTTCATTATTTTCTCAACTTACTAAAGAACCTGTATAAATATTTCTTTTATTAATATTTGATATGCAAATTTGAAATAACAAATTTACATTGTAACATTTATTGTTTTTTTCTTTCTAATACACATTACATATGATTAATCTGTTACACAGCGATAAAAAATCTGAAGTTTGTCTGAAGATAAGTATATAAAGTAATTTGCTAAATAAAATACAATCATTATTTTATTATAATAATAAAAGTAGGTCATTTAAGTTGTATGTATTTAAATGAATTTGATTGAGACTTTCTCATAATGTGATAAAAATGTGCAATTTTGAAATGTTTATAATATATTCATAAAATCTATAGTAATTTTGTAAACGGAGAGAAATGCGTTTTTATTGTCGTATATGTGCTTTGACATTTAGGATGATCGATGAATGTTTAATTAAGGAACAAAAGCACATTACTGAATATATCGCTATAAAAACATGTTTACCATATAAACATTTTAAAGATATGGCAATTAAAATGAATGTTATAATTTTTTGTTACATAAAACTTAATTTGATATATTTGTAAAAAAAATTACACGTATTAAGTACAGTTTTCATAAATGACTGTAAAAATTCATAAAATAATAATCATATTATTGAATTCAATTATTTCATATATATCTACTTATCCTGTTAATAAATAGATTGATTAAATTATATCAACATTAGAACAAAAATTATTCTTCTGTCTTATGGAAGTTACAGTAATCATTTGTATTGATTACAAGATTAGTTTTTCTGTATTATTTTTTCAATTTTAATAAGTAGATAAGTTTTTGTGAATGAATTTTATATATATATATATATATATTAGGTTGGCAAATATCTCCCTTCCGCCTTCTGGTCTTTTGAATTTCGCAGCTATGTACAAAAAAAAAAAAAAAAAAAAAAAAAAGCGGAAGGGAGATAATTGCCAACCTAATATATATATATATATATATATATATATATATATATATATACATACATATATACACATATACACACAAATGAAATGTATTTACTTATGCGTATTTTCTATTTCTAATAATTTTTGGTTGACTTCATAGATAAAAAAAAACTTAATTTGATATATGATTGTGTATATGAATTCTACGGACTGTACAGTATATTTAGTTGTTCTGAATGGGCATTTATAGAATCTTACATTTTAAAACTATAAACTATGAATTTGTAATTTTTTTAAAAAAATTCAGTCATTTTCAATCCAATCTACAATTAGTCTATTACGAATAAATAATAGGTAATACTATATTAATACAAACTAAGTATTAATTGAATATACGAACCTGCAGTAATTAATTACGTTCATAATTATCATTTACTTTTTTTTAAAAGAATGACAGTAAATTTACATAAAATGACAATACATGAATTTGTTCCAATAAGCGACATCGTCGAATAAAAATGAATTTAAGTTTGCTATTTTTGGAAGCTGGACAAGAATCTAAATTGTATTTCGGAAATAACCTGAAATAAATTCGTGTCGTGACGTTTGAAATTCGATTGGTGTACAGGCACATACACACGAGAATTTATATGAGTAATAAACGTGAAAAACATTTCTTCTTGAGAACACAAACACATAACAAACTCATAATCTCTTGAGAAATATCATAAACTGTTCAAGTATATATATATATATATATATATATATATATATATATATATATATAATGAATTTAAATAAAATGACAAAATTTATATTAATAAATGAATAATTTTATTATATTTTGGAATCTTTAATTATATTATAATATTAATGCATTTATTAGACGAATAGTACTTTACTTTACAATATGAATTATAGTTTTTTTTTATATTAAAGTGTTTAAAGACAACTAACTTTAAAATTAATGAATATAATTTGTACTACTGACTTGAACACATTTAAACTGCACAGTCATGAAGGTATTTCATGAATGAAAACAATATACTTGTGGCTTAGGACTCATTTCGGAAAAATAAGTTTAGAACGAGAGAGAAATTCATGTTTATTTGAAAGTACACTTTAATGATTGATATGTATGATAAAAAGTTCATCAGCCTTTGTTCTTTAATTATAACGTTTTTTGTATTTCATTTTTTCATGTATGTATTAAAGAAAAAATATATATTAATTATTTATTTATTTATAAACAAACATACATTTAATTGTATGTCTTGCACGATTACATATATTTAATATATATTTTAATAAAATGTATTTAAATACCTATATATTACATGCCATTAAATAGAAAACAGTGGTTATATGAATGTAAAAATGTTTAATAAAACACATAAAAAAGTATTGATTCTTATATACAAATTTGTTAATCATTGATTTTCTTTCGTCGGGAAATAACCAAACTCTGTTAATGTTTGTAAAACGTAGGCGGTTTACATATTCGCTTATTGCATGCACTGATAAGCGAAACCCTTTCATTCTTCCGTGTCCTGTAATATGCACACGCAAAAATATGATTCTAGATCATATGTATGGACACATATACACACATTCATACATATGTGTATATGTATATATATGTATATATATATATATATATATATATATATATATATATATAAAATTATATCGTGTAATGTATATTAGTGCATTTTTTTAAATGAAGAAGGGCTTTAGTATATATTCTTTTATATTATATAAATCAAAACATTATTCTTATCAAATGTTCAGTATTAAAAATATAGTATTTTTTGGAGTTTCTGAGTTTATTCGCTAAACATAGTTTTTTTTTTTTATGAAGGAATCACTCATATTATAAGATTGTATAAAAATGTTCAGTAATTACTTAATGTCCTAGTTTTCAGTAAAGGGCTTTCAATGACCACCCGGTATTCATATTAATAGCATAGAATTATAAAATTTATTACATCTCTAGAATTTACAATTCCGTGCTCTGAAATAATGATGCTGTCATTGAAGTTAGTGATATACGAGGATTCTTTCTTTATTAAAAGGTAAATTATCCACAGTACTAAAACAATTTCTTTCTAAAAAAAATTACGAAATGTTAAATTCAACTGAGTAATTTTTGGAATTTTAATTTTTTTTTCGATTTTGATATGTTCACTATATTTTGTTTCAAATATATTAAATATATATATATATATATATGTGTGTGTGTGTGTGAGAGAGAGAGAGAGTAAAAATGCATGTTATTAAAATGCATAGATATTTTTAACATTAAGTTAAAAATATTATATAAATGTGATACAAGAAAGTTTTATTCATTTAAAATATAATTGTATGTAAAATGTGTAACAAAGCATTTATTTTTATTACATCAATTTATATATATATATATAGATGTGTGTGTGTGTATAGACAAAAAAAGTTGTAAATGTTATCTCATAACAAACCACAATAAGACAAAACTTAATTTACACTAAATCTGCGAATCAAAGTATTGTAAAATTAATTTAAAAGGTATAGAAATATAAGTTAAAATATATGTATATTTAAAACACTTCATTAATACAAAAGGAGCATTTTATAGGCAAAGTGAAAAATGGAATAAACAAAGTATGGTGTTAATTTAAAACAAATTCTTACATTATGGAATTGAATATTCTAAGTTTAAATAAAAAGTTTTTAATCAATGCATCCTACTTATTCTTACTTATGGTACTAAATAATGGATTTTAAATATTAGAATAATTCATTGGTTCCTAACATTATCTTTATTTCTACTATTATCTGTTATTCCTAACATTACCTTTCCACTTTCCACAAAGAAAAATGGAAAAATATGTAAGGGATAACACTTAGAAACAGAAAGGGACGAGTGGATTATATAGTTTATTTTAAATAAATATCATTAAAAATTTGAAAAGAGAAGAAAACATTTAATGTGTAATATATAAGTTGAAAAGTATTTATACTTCGAAGTTTTATTAAGAAAATATTTTTGTATGGTGGCCGAAATGAAATTGAAGGTCAGTAAATTATGATAAGTAAATAATTTATGTTTAAACCCTTCAGTTTCATTGGGGCTACTCTATATAACAAATATTTTTTTAAAAAATTAATAACGAAAACTTAAAAAACATATGAAAAATATTTACTTTCCGTAGTTATATTAAATTTTTCTTGGAAACAAAAACGAACTACGCGTATATAAAATGTTCGTTGTTAATTTGATAATGTCAGAACGAGTTTATATTTAACGTGAAAAGGAGTAGACATTACCATTATGTTCTTTCATATTAAATGTAGGACTAATTCAATTCGTCTCTTTTATTTTCAAAATGTAGAAAATAATTCTTATTGTACTATAAAAAAGTATGTGTGTATATATATATATATATATATATATATATATATATATATATATATATATATATAAGTATGTATGTATGTATGTATGTATGTATGTATGTATGTATGTATGTGTGTGTGCATAGATGACCCAAATGAAATTTAAGGGTTTAAATATACATTTAATTGCTTACTATTCTTGACTCTACTTTCCTATCTTTTAATTTTATTTAGGATTACCTATATATATATATATATATATATATATATATATATATATATATATATATATATATTTGGATATATATGCCGCGATTGTTCACGATCGACCAAAAGAGAGGTCGTATGAAGTGTTGCAAGAATTGCAGCTGTTTCAGCGAAATAGGTAGGAAACAATGTCTCCTGCTTCCTTCTGGTCTTTTTTAATTTAATCTTTATCGGCTAAAACCATTGATTTTAAAAAAAAAAAAAAGTGATTAGCCCACAAAAAGTTCTTTCATCATGAAACGAACTTACACCTCAGCAGTTGTGGCTGCAAGGAAGGGAAATAGATACTTGCATCCCCCCCTATTCTCCACCTATATATATATATATATATATATATATATATATATATATATATATATGACTATAATACATATATTCGGATATGCGTGTGCGTGCGTGTGCGTGCGTGTGTGTGTGTATGTGCGTGAGTGCGTATGAATGTATGTATGTATGTATGTATGTATGTATGTATGTATGTATGTATGTATGTATGAACAAATATGGTAAATATTATTTAAAAAATATTATATTTTTAAAGTCAAAAAGAATTGATTTTAAATTGAATAAGAATAAAGTGATTTATTTTAATAAGAACTTATTTTTAAGTAAATAAAGTGATGCATTTTAAAATTATACATATGTGTTTCTTAAAAGTGAAAAGTACATTGTTTTTTTATATAGCACCTTCAATAATATATTGTAATTTATTTATATTGTTATATTTTAAATAAAATTTATCTATTTTTATATTAAAATTAACTTTGACAGTATATTTAAGTATTATTACAATCATAAAAAAGTCAACATTTAAAAATATAGTAATTTTTAATACGATTTTTTTAATAACAATTTTTATATACCTACAATAAAACAATCTAAATAATAAAATAATTTTATTAAAATATATATTTTATATTAAACTAATTTGTTTTTTGTTTGCTATTTTAAAAATTTAGATTTGATACCATAATAATAATGAATATTTTTAAACATATTCATTACTTAAATTAATGATATTTTTTTCTTATATATAGAATCATCCAAATGTGAAGCCAAAATTTGTGTTTTATTAAAAAGAAACATGTTCAGAAGGCGATGTGTAGGGAAATATGTGTACAGTTTCTGTTGTTTCTTAAATGATTAAGAAGTAATACGTAATTTTAGTAAGTGCTAAATTATTTATTTACATTGGTAACAATTTGTGATATATTATTTCTGAGTTAATATCCCATCACTTATCATATTAAACGTCATATTAATTATACGAATGCTCTTCCTAATATTGCCAATTAAAATACGAATGTATAAGGATTTAGTTACAAATTTGTCCTCAGATATTCTGAGTGTGACTCATTGTTTAAATTGAATTAATGTTTTACATACTATTAAAAAAAATATTGGTTGATTATATCCAATGAGATTTTATATCTGCTATCAATTTTCAAAATATTTTGATATAATGTTAGTATTAATTAGTTTTTAAAATTTGTGAATTATCAAATATCTAAAATAAATTCAAACTAATATATTTTCAATGTAATTAATTACAAATATTACAAAATATTTAATTATAAATAAAATTTAAATTATATAATCATCTTCTATACATATAAATCTATAAAAAAGCGAAAATTGCATTATTATTTTATATTTTTTCATGCAAAAAGCAATTATCAAAAATAAAAAAACAAGGATTACTGAACAATGTATCTTATTTTTATATCTGTGTTTCTTAATTAATTTAATTATTTTTTATCATAATTTAATTATATTATTAATTTCACGTAAATATTTATTATATCTACTTATATACATTTGTAGCCATAAATAATAATACTGCACTATTAATAGTTTAATTGTAATTATTATTTTTCTCAAAGTTGACCGAATAATTGAGTCTTAATGAAATTTGTTTAATTTAAAATGTTGTTACGGTTATATAATCCTTTAACATATACTTTTTATTCTCTCTCTTTTTTGTTATGTTCATTCCATCGCTTCTTAATTAATATTCGAGTACGCAGCCATAACAGTATTACACAAATTGGTTTATGGATGGTTGAATATTGCGGTTACGTAATGGTTATATCAAATAACAAAAGAAACTTTGTGCATACCTTTGCTATTCATATATATATATATATATATATATATATATATATATATATATATATATATATATATATGTCATCCAAATGTGATGCCTATATTTGTGTTTTATTAAAAAGAAACTATACATGTTTCTCTATACACCACCCTATACAAATGTTTGTTTTTAATAATACACAAATATGGGCATCACAATTGGATGACATATATATATATATATATATATATATATATATATATATATATATATATATATATATATAAATACACAGGCTAATAAACTGATTTTTAAAATTATCAACTTAAAATATAAACTACTGTAAATAATTAATAGATGTTTTTATTATTACCATAAAAATGTGAAATTGAAAATCTATTATTTATAAAAGACATTTTTCCATTAATATTAATTGCATTAGATATATTATTTAATAAACGCTGAATGTTTAGTACAAATATCCTTAGAGAATTAAATACTATTGGTAATCAATACAGAAAATTAGGATAAATATATGACATTTTATATTGGAGAATACATTACGATTAAATACTTTTTATTTATTTGAATGATATTATTAATGTATTTTTTTTTTATAAAAATGCATATGTAGATACTTTTTTTGCGAGTTCATATTATGGTTGATTTACAATAGAATAATAATTATTTTCATTGTAGTTAAAAATGTTTGTATCTGCAGTTCTATATAGAAATCATGTACAAATTAAAAAAAAGAAATAAGTATACGAAATAATATGTATATATATATATATATATATATATATATATATATATATATATATATATATATATATATACATGCATACATGAACTTTTTAAGGTGATTTAAACTTAGAAACATTAAAAATAAATTGTTCATTGTAAATGACTATTATTTTTTTACATTTAGAACAAAAAAAGTTTTAGTGTAGGTGTTTAAGTCAACAACCTTTTTACATATAGCGAAATAAACTTGTATAAAATCGATAATATTCAACATGTTAACATTGCATGCATGGCATATATTTATTAACAAATAATATTTTAAAGAAATCTTTGTGTGATATATATTAATATATGACAATTACATCGTTGGTAACACTAAGTACGAAACAATGTTTTTAGTTGTTTTATTAGTTTTTTATGTTATTAATATTCAAAATGTACATTGTGTGAGTATCATTTAACCCTTTCACCACGGATTAAATACTTTTAGTTTTAAAACTTCTGTTTTGTTTGATGATCTTTTGAGTTACTTAAGTAATCTATTTTTGGGCAAAAAAAAATAATTTTTATTTTTAGATTTCAAATTTGAATTATGGAGACATATGTCCCATCAGTCGTTTAAATTGGGCATATTTGTCCCAATAGGAACATCAGATTTTATGGGACGCATAGGTCCCGTTAGTGGCGAAAAGGTTAAGTCGTTATTTTCTTTTCATATAACAGCAACATTTGTACATTGTAATTAATACATATATACTTAAATTAGCTATAAATTATTGAAGGTGTCTGTTAATAAAATGTTTTTATATTTTTATTAGAGTATATAATATAATATTATTTTTTCATAAATAAAAAAACACATTTTCACACACGTGTATTCATTCATACATACATATACATAAACATATATATATATATATATATATATATATATATATATATATATATATATATATATTGGACTGCATTTCATTGTAAATTAAAAACGTTTAATATTTTAATCAAAAAATATTAGATTCTTTTTCCATTCACGACTGGCTATACGAATACAACAAAAATATTTTTGAAGTGAATAATAATAGATAAAGTACAACAAAGTTTAATAAAAATTGTCTTACAATAAAGTAAATGATGTGTCAATATCAACAAAGTTTTGAAAAATTCTTTTTTAATATTTAGTCGGTATATTCAGATAAGTATTGCTAACAATTGGATGAATTAAATGTCAGTAAACAAGAAAAGTGATCAAAATTAGGCAAAACGAAAAACATTGTGTTTTATTAGGATATACTGGATTTCATATCTCTATTTACCAATAAATAATCATTGAAGTTTTATTGGGATGTGCTATCATATCTCTCGTATTTAATACACATTATATATTTTTTTGTAAATCTTCTTTATTCATAAAAATTAACTATTTTGTAAATAAAATATTTACCTTGAGTTTTTTTTTTTTGCAAAAAAAATGAAAAGATCTGGTTTGATAATATCTTTAAGTTTTCAAAACATGGTAACAGTCTATAGAACAAAACAATACATATATAATATATGTGTGTGTATGTGTATAAAATTTGAATTAAAATTGCATTATGTGTGTATATATATATATATATATATATATATATATATATATATATATATACGTGTGTGTGTATATAATTGTATTTATATTTTTAATGACTTTAAATAGTCAAATTTTGATTATATAGATATAAGAGAGTCAATTTGATTTTTTTTTCTAAAAAAAAAATCAGAACGATGTTTGTGTAGATCAAATATATTTTTTAGACAGGAGATGAATTTTATTTTTTGAAATTTAACAATATAATTATTTTAATATTAAAATTGATGTAGTTATATTATAAACATAATTATCCATATTATTAAGACAAAATACTTGACATTTTGTAGTTTGACAATGAATATTAACAAAGTTATACTACAGTGCATCAAAGCGTACGTTTGTATATGAGTACATCATTACACATAATTATATTCTACCCTGTTACCAAGTATTGCATTTTATACAATAATGCATTGTACGTTCCAGTCCATTAATTAGAATCGAATTATTCGTTTTGTAGACTAATGACGACTCTATCTCATATAGTGTTACGTGTTTCACATTAGTTATATGGTAACAAAAACATAACTATTCACAAAAACATACATACGCATATATATTGTCAAACATTTTCGACAGTTGTTTTTTTAAAAGATGAGGTTGTAAGTCTCATGCTTAACCCTCGAAAATGAGGTACTCTCCGATTAGGAATCGAACGCAATCTCCCGCATGACAAGTAATTATGTAAACCACTATGCTATCCAGTCGGGCATATATATATATATATATATATATATATATATATATATATATATATATACATACATACACACACACATATATACATACATACATGGCCATTAAAGAATTAACACTGAAGATTACATTTATAGATGAAGTAAACATGAAAGTAAAAATGGGATGATATCAGTTCGAAAAAATTTTGCATATTATGAAGCCTGATATTCCTCTGTGTATAAAAAGAAAAGCTTTCGATCAATTCATCCTACCTGTTCTCACCTATAGCAGTGAAATATGTATCTCGAATGCCAGAATAATTTAGTGGTTTCAGACAACATAAAGAAGCATGAAAAGATATATGTTAAGAATAACGCAAACAGACGGAAAGAGAAATGAACGGCTCAGATAGAAAACAAACTGAAGTTATGACAAAAGTGAGAAGTTTGAAATAGACAATGGAAGTTATTGATTATGAACATAGATATATAAGAAGGTTCAGGAAGAAATTCGTGGATAGATGAGACAAAGATACAAGAAAATTTATCGGAATAGACTGAAAGAGAAAGGTATCGGATCGATCAAAGTGAAAAGTTTTAGAAGAGGCCTTCATCCAGTAGTGGATAGAAAAAGGATGATTATAAATATATATATATATATATATATATATATATATATATATATATATATATATATATATATATATATATATACACATATATGAAAGTGTGTTCATTAAATAATAATAGAATTTTTTTTTTCGAATAAAATTAAAATAATTTTTAATGAATGAATCAACTTTTTTAAATATTATGTATTACAAACTATTTCATTATATTTTGTTCATTTAAATCTTAAGATTAATTCTTTAAAGAAAGTTAACATAAAGAATGATTAGAAAAGTAAATAATTACTAGAGTTTTTTTTTAAATTTTAGCCTCTTATGTTTATATATTGTTTCCATTTCATATTATATACATAATAAATGATACCATTTTCACAGAAAGGAATAATCTACAATTTAATTGAACTATACAATATTTATGTCTTTGTTAATGATGTTCCTTGGTTGATATATCTGTGTTTCTCACATTCATCAAAATACACAGATCAATAGAATGAGATTTATGTATGTATATATTTTAATGTGTAATATATATATATATATATATATATATATATATATATATATATATATATATATATATATATATATATATATATGACAGATAGATAGATAGATATTGTATCAGTAAATTAGATAGAAATTTATCGTTGAATTAAATCAATTATACAACTTTCCCGTTTGTATCTTTTTGATGAAATTAAACAGAACAAATATACTGAAATTTGAATAACTCTCGATAATAAAAACGTTTACCCCCGATCACGTCAAAAACAACTCGTGTCGTATCGAGGTGAGCGGATTACCTATCCAAGCGTGAGACGAATACCGTTTTGTTTGGCACACGTTTTTCCAATAATTATGAAAACAAACAGGTATTTTATTTCGGATATCAATCAATGGAAAAGAAATTATACATTTTCATTTATTTGTTATAAAATTAATAATAGTGATACTTTTACATCTTTTAAAGTTGTTATGAAATTATATTTGGTAATTTCAATATTAATATTTTTGTGACATCAGTATAAATTATTTGATCGATACTACGATGATACGATTTCATTAAACAGGTAATAACTGAATTTGTTATCAACGTTCTTAATCAACTAATCGTTATTTTTTAAAATACTGCTTATCTCTTAACAATTTTTCATATTCACAAAAGTCTTCTATAAGCATTTTAAAATAAATGATTATCTATTTTTTTAATTTACTAATTAAATGTATAGTGTTATTATTTTTATATGCTTGCATTAGTTTAAAATATTATTGGTACATTTATAAATATCGTGTTATTTCAAAATCTGAATATATTGCTTCAAAATTTTATATAATATTGTAATATAGTAAAACCTTATTATATAAATGTTATGTTATTTACATCAGTGTTTAATCCTTTCGCTACGACCGGCGATTATAATTGCTCATTATGAAATATTATTCATATACTACGGGCGACTCGAAATTCCAGAGAATGTCCACGCACAATGTGTACACTTTTAATACGGCATTTCGTTCAGAGGCGGTGTCCTGGCGTTTAGGACCATCGTAGCAAAAGAATTAAACTATTAGTCTAATTTGAGTTAAAGTTATATTAGTTATAAAAAGTTATAATCGATGTTTTCTCGTTTTTTATAAAAAAAGATTATCCCAGAACTAGTAACAACCTTAGATCGTAGAGTTATATCTGGTAGATTTTTACGTTCATGTATATACAATTTAATAGTTCTATATTATCAAATCTCAAACAGTTCAACTTTTCTTTCGCATTTGTTACTTTCTATAAAAGTTGGAGAAAAGTACACTTCATAGTGTAACGGTACATTTCAATTATAAGTTCACCATTAACAATATATAATTGAAAATTTTGATTTACGAATTGGGTAGTTTATTGAATCGAATAGGCACTATTTACATGTTTACCTGTATAAAAAACGACATATGTATATATATATATATATATATATATATATATATATATATATATATATATATATAATATACACTGACGCACATAAATTATGGCACACTTGAGTAACATAAGAAATTTATTGATATAATTCAATGAAGTCATTAAATTTAAAAAAATATATTTAATTGAAAATAAATATAATATTTATTAAATTTATTCATTGTATAATATTCATTATATTTATTTTCAATTAAATATATATTTTTAATTTAACGACTTCATTGAATTATATCAATAAATTGCTTATGTTACCCATGTGTGCCATGATTTATTTGTCAGTATATATATATATATATATATATATTTAAAATACGTAAATCGAAATCATACTAAATATTACAAATAAACGCTATTTAGGTATTATTCACTGACATAAAAGACATAATTTATTGTACATGCATACATTTACATACACACACACACACACACACACACACACACACACATATATATATATATATATATATATATATATATATATATACGTGTGTGTATGTATACATTTGTATACAATTGTGTGTAATATTTGAATTAAAATTAACTCAATTGAAATTAGAGTAATAATATCGTATGTTATCATTGACAAACTGAAGGGATAAATACAACACAA
>CP092089.1:30372625-30395125 GCA_029203775.1 Neoneuromus ignobilis
ATGTATATATATATATATATATATATATATATATATATATATATATATATATATAGTAGGAGTTTAAAAATTCCACTTCAAATAAATTAGTTTTTCAAATAATAAACAAACTTGTATTTTATATTTGTTTAAATAGAATTTTTAATATATGTGAAATAAAGAAGGTATCTTTTTTGTACAAAACTGTTGAATATCAAAAAAGTAGATTATACGTAATTTATATAAATAAATATATTTTTATAAAAAAAAAACAATATTTAATTATCCTCGTATTGTATTTTCATATTTTTTATATATAGAGCTAGAGTTTTCCTTTTATATATATCTGAAGATCAGGATTTTTTTTAAAAATTAGATAATGTTCTGTTTTTAATATTATTATTTGTATTAGTGTATAATATATTTATTTCTATAAATTTCAACATCATGCAAACGGAATGACAAATGAGAAAATGTAATTTATTTTTTTTATTCATTCTTAATATAAAATGGATGCTACCTATCAAGTACAAACACTTCTCATATTTTATAATAGGACAATTTTCTTATATCAAATATATGTTTTGTTCAATAATATATTACAATCTCTCTCTCTAAGCAAATATAAAGTATGTTTATATTAATTATTGACTGTATAGTAATCGCATCAATTACAATTATCTTCAAGTTTGAGCTTATTGTAATAATACGATTCTAGTTTGTGATACCTTTAGGCAATTGAAAGGTACGTACGTGATAGTCTTTATATTAATTGATCAACAGTTTTAAACGATCATGGTAGTTATAATATTATATTGTATATTATAACTACCTATATATATATATATATATATATATATATATATATATATATTTAATGAGAAATTCATATTATAAATAAGTTAAAATACATTTTATTTAAAATGTATATTACTTTAAACTGGATAATGTAAATAATGAACACCTGAAAATAAAATAAAAATATGCATTATACAATAAATATATATATATATATATATATATATATATATATATATATATATATATATATATATTACCATTATCAATATTATTTATCTCTATCTATCCACTATAGAATGAACATTTTTTTCAAAATTTATCAGTTTTAGCAATCAGCGCCTTTTCCTTTCAATGTATCGATATTTTTTTTCATGTTTGTACCTAGCTTTGTATTTCTTCCTGATCTTTTTCATATCTTCCTGCTCCCAATGTTAAATTTCTATTATCCCATCTTACTATACGAGGGTTGTTTGATAATATGGTAAAAAGGAGGAAAAATTAAATTGAACAAATTAAATTAAACAATAAATAAATTTACTAACTTATCAAACGATCTCGTATAATTGTCTCAATTCCATTTTAAACTTTTTTACTATTGAAACAATATCAGTAACTTTTATTTGCTTTCAGATCTACTCGTTCTCTTTTTTCCTTACGAATTATGTCTAATATGTATCTCTTCATGCTTCTCTGCATTATCTAGATTCATTGAATTATTCTGGGATTTAAAATTCATGTCCAACTACCATAAGTAAAAATATATATGGTACATAAATTAATGTACATATATATATATATATATATATATATATATATATATATATATATATATATATTATTTATGTAATCTTGATTTAAATATTATAATATATATATATATATATATATATATATATATATATATATATATATTGTATATATACTTATAATATTTAAATCAAGATAAAAATGAAGTTAATAAGTGGCAGAAATCATATGAATCGTACAGTTGAAAATAAACGTATACATAACCATAGCAACGGTCATCATTACCATTGATTTAGTATCTGATAAGAGAGAACATACAATTACGTGTACTTGTTATCTTATTTGCCCTTCTATTCACTGACAGTTTGCTCAAGATTCACGGTTCAATTATGTAAGATGTAATGTTGTATTTTCATAGAATTGCATCGCCAAATGTTTTATTTAAAAACGCTCTACTGATATAATTAAACTACACTAGCTATTGAGCATACGAATATTGTAAGTATTTATTTAATTTTATGGTTTTAAATTTTTATATTATTTAAAGAATAATAATTCATTTGACTTTAAACCTGAGTGTTACATACGAAATGAGTTTTTGCCTGAATAAATATTATTTTGGTTTTGGTCTATTACATTGTTAAACAGAAGTAAGTTTGGGAGACGACGAACGAAGCAAGTAAGGAACGAAGCCCCCTGATTATTAAAAAATATATATTTATTTATGAGAATTTTAAGAAATTTTTCAATTTTAAAATTAATTAGCTGCTTTATATTGAAAATTATATTATAGACTAATGTATTAAATAATGTTTAAGATAAAATATTGTTATTTTTTTATTAACAAAAATTAAAAAAAATAATATTTTCTTACATTAAAAGATTAAGTTTTAAATTCATGGTATTATATAAATTGGTTTTTTTTATAGTAATAGTAAACAATTATTTTTGTCACTTTGTACATTTCATTAATTATGAATGAATTTCTTATTTTTAAAATTGATAAAAACTGATACTGTCTTATAATTTAATAATAAACTTTTTTAATATATATATATATATATATATATATATATATATATATTAAAAAAATAAATTAAACCTTTTAAAAAATATTGTAACATTTTTTTAATATATTGTTACATCTAATGAAAATTATGAAAACTTAATTTTGTTAACATTTATAATTAAATTTAATTCCAAATGAATGTTGTACGTTTCACTCAAGAATTAAATAGTAAAAAAAATGTTTCAACTTATTTATTATTGGAGTACTTAGAATTAAATATTATATGAATATGGAGAGAGAGAAAAAGAGAATATTATAACTTTTAAAGTGGGTTTTGAAAGCATATTAATACTATGCCAGCCTATCTTCATTAAAAACTTTAGTAAAATAACTTTTAAAACCGATAATATTTTACATAATGTTTATATATATATATATATATATATATATATATATATATATAAGAACGAAAAATATATTGCAAATAAAAGTTGATGTGTAAAAGTAAGTAAATAGTTAACAAACTGTTGATGCACAAATTATGTGATTGTGTAATGTTACCGTAGGCTTTTAACACTAAAAATATAATAAAAAGTTAACTTCTTAATGGGAACTCGATGATATGAAAGTGGAACTTTGGAAAATATACTACATAATCAAACTGGAAATTGTACAGGAACATGTGATCTTGAAATAAAAAAAAATTAGAACGCATGTATTGATAGTAATTTATGATGTACGCGTTGATTTTCTAACTGGTAAAAAAAGTTTCCGTTTTTTTAGAAATGAAAAGTTATATGTAACGCGAGTGTGCATTCTTTTGTTGAAAGCTGATACCATCCAGAAATTTCTATTGAAGTTTTACTATACATTGTACATCAAATAACGTGAATGTAATAAAATCTTTAATAAGAGTTTATTTCTCTCTATATATTTTAAAAATAACACACATGTATATTTTAACATTTTATTATTTCAATATCAATAGTCGTGTGATATTGATTTTTAAATATTAATAAAATAAAAAAGGTAACTGCTTTCCAAATCACGTTAATTAAAAATTATTTTCTACATCATCTCGATGTAGGTACTTGTTGGAAATATGATCACTTTCCATTACACTTATAAACATATATAGCATACATTCAAGATTGCACAGAACTCACTTTCACAATCACTCATTCACACACACACACACACATATATATATACTCGATTTACCGACGTGTGTTTCATTCAGTGTAAACATGTTTAATATAAATTATTTCGTACGAAAAGAATATCAAACATTTTTTTAAACATTAAAGTTATGATTTTATTTTATGATGTTAGTAATGTTTTATTACATTTAGATAAAGACCAGATAATAAATGAAATAGAAATGTTAGATAATACATGCACAATAAAAAATGTAGGAAAGTGTGTTATTTCAATTATTGTATATATATATATATATATATATATATATATATATATATATATATTTATAAATGTGTGTGTGTGTGTGTATAAAAATATTTTGAATGAATTATGTACTCGTTTTTAAAATTTATTTTTTTTGGTCAATTTGAATATTTAAAAAAAACTTGTGTAATATTAATAAAATTTCTATAAGTAAATAATATAAGTCTAGTTATATATAAAAATAAAATGAATAATTACGTGTTTCATTTCCAAGTCTTGTATAGATATTTTTAAAATACCGTTTAAAATTAAAAGAAAAAAATACTCTGATGTAACATCATCATTATTGTAAATAAAACCCGTTAAATGCAATATCAAAATAACGTGAAATAAAATTTAAAGTGGTACTCAAAACACAATTATGGTACTGGAATGAGAAAGAAATAAAAAAGGATGTAAAAGTAAACGTCTCTTCACGGTCAAGGAGTTGTCTTGACTTCTATAATTATCATAGTCAAATTGAAAACTTACAAGTCACTCGATGTGTGAACGTCTCGTATTTGTGATTTTGTCGTCTAATATTGTATCTCTATTTGCTTTAAATGCCATATATATATATATATATATATATATATATATATATATATATATATATATATATATATATATATATATATATATATATATATATATACACACACACACACACACACACGAGTATTCATGTTTATATAGTATTATAATATTCTCATAAACTTCGGTCCATATTCTCAAGAGCACTCCAAATACCACTTAAATGGACAGAGAGGTATGGATATTGTAGAGAATACAGAGAGAGCGTAAACATCCATGATAATAAGTCGTGTTTAGCAGACGACAAACAGCCAAACGTTGCGTACACGATCTGTATAATCATATGCTTGTAAATAAACTCAATAATTTGTTATGCAGATTTATTTACACACACACACACACACACACACACACACATATATATATATATATATATATATATATATCCATATAATCAGATTTTGTTAAAATATTATTAAATTAAGTTCTCTCAATAAACTCTATATAAATTTTTATCTGAGATTACTATTTTCAAATGTCATATAAATTTACGAGTATTATTATTTTATTTTCAATTTAGATTCTACTTTGATATTAATTCTTAAACCCTATTTACATTATTGTAAACGGAATATAATTTTATTTTTCATTATTAATAGCACTTCACAATAAATGAGTTAAGTTTTTGTCATTATGTCTTGTTGGTTTCAACAGTTGTTTAGCATAAATAAAGCTTTTCAACTTTTTATGCCATAAATATGTTTTTGTAGATATTTTTAAATTATAATTTAATTTCTTTACAAAGTTTGAACGTTAAATTTGTAAATTTAGATGTTGTTTTATTAAAATTATTTTTTTTATAAAATATACTTTTGAAACTTATTTAATAATTACTTTATTTTTAATATCAGTACTGCTTTATTATGACAAAATAATAATAATTGTATATTGACAGTATATATATTCTCATTACAATAAATATATATTTTATTTTGAGCTTTTTTAGAAACATTTTTGTACTATTCATTTATTTATATAAATAGTGAATATTTTTTCTTTCGCCAATTAATATATAATTATTTTTTTTAATTAATGATACTTAGTAGCCTATATTTATAATAAATATAATTTTCTGTAATTATTCATTTGACTTCAAAAAATTTAAATTCTATGTTTCATCTTCTCTAACATACTTTTTTCTTCATTACTCCTTATAACATATACAGTTAGGTGTATTATGTTTATATTTAAAAATATAATTTTATCCTTTCTATAATTTTTACTGATACATAATATATAATTCACAATAATTAAAAAAAGTTCGATTTTTACAATTTTCAAAAAATTAATAATTATGTCACTATTATTAGAGACACTTTTTTAAAGTTTTGAGGAAGACGTATTTTTTTAATTATATTGTATTTATTTTGGATGTAAAATTTAATTTATACAAATTATCCAAACGAAATTTTCATTTTCAGATCTTGTTTAGAGATATACTATATCTTATAAACAAACAAAATAAAATATAACGAAAAAACATAAATTTTATCACAAGTAAAAACTATTATATAATTATATAAAATACGTTTCAATGCAAATAATATAATAAATGTTATACATCCTTTTGATATATATATATATATATATAAATATATATATATATATATATATATATATATATATATATATATATATATATATATACATATACATATATACAATCATTCAACAGAGAACAGATATTACTTTAGTAACCTGTACGAAAATTTTCGAACGAGGTAATTTAATTTCGTGTATCTATTTAATGAAATGTTTTAAGATCTGTCGAGCATGAAATAAATTCAAGATATATAATATGTACATCAATATCTAAGTGTGCGTACATACATACATATATATATATATATATATATATATATATATATATATATATATGTGTGTGTGTGTCTGTGTGTATGTATGTATGTATGTATATAAATATATATATTATGTGTGTATTATGTAAAATGATGTTGACGCTATTATTTGTACATCAATTTACTTCCCTAGCCATTAGCCTATTGATTATACATTTGCAATTACAAACAGGAGCTAAATGTATGCTATATTTAGAACAAAATAGAATTGGATATGTTTGGTGCACACCCGATAAGAAATCTTTTTCTGGATGGAAAGTATGTGTGCATGTGTATGTATGTTTATATAATGAAATATAATAACTTTATTGCAAACACATAAGTGTATATATATATATATATATATATATATATATATATATATATATTCCCTCACTTTCGAGGGTTGAGCATGAAGGCCGACAACTTCATCATATAAAAAAAATAACTGTCGAAAAGTTAGAGGGAATAAACCCCGAATAAAAAATCTTCACCAATCCGCCTGGTCAGCGTGGTGAATATGACCAAATACCAGTGAATGGTAGTATTTATTGAGGCTTTCGTCCAATAATGGATTGATATGGGCTTAATGATGTGATGATATATATATATATATATATATATATATATATATATATATATATATATACACATTTAATCCGGAAACTAATGAAACTTTTGAAATAAAACATATAAGAAGTTATTTATTCATCAATATTTATTTTGTCACTTTCAAAGAATTCCCCATTAGAAGCAATGCACATATGCCAATACTTCTCCAGTCCTCGAACGCCCTCGCGAACGCACTTTGTGGTATAGCCTTCAGTTCAACAGCGAATTTTCTTTTATGATTTTAATCGATTCAAAACGATGCATTTGGAGTGGTAACTTGAGTTTCGGTAATAGAAAAAAGTCGTATTTAACCATATGAGGCGAATACGGAGTTTTTGGAATGATATTGGTTAAATATGTGGCCAAAAATTCACGAAAAAACTCGATATTCTTGGCACCAAGCAAGAAGCGACCCATTTCATGTCCAATATTTCAGCCAAAATAACATGGCATTGTGTTTTTGAGATTTACACCACAGCTGATAACTCTTTGACTTTCATACGACGATTTTTGAGCACCAATGTCTTGACTTGAGCGAAGTGTTCACCGTCAGTTGATGTCGATGGGCGTCCAGATCGTATTTAATCATCGACGGCTTCACGGCCCTCTATGCCACTTCAAAAACATCGTATTCCACTCAAAAACTCTTGTTCGCGATAGATAATCCTCAGGATATGTCTTTCTTAACATTTCCAACGTTTTCGTGAAGTTTATTTGGTTCGCAATACAAAATTTAATGTAAATTGTATGATCAACTGATTTCGACATCGTAAAAATTGTCGTGAACTACAATCACTGTCTAACAAAAACTACTGTAAATTATTTATTAATGAGTGTAGTGTCATCAGATTTGACACAGATGTACTAACTTAAAAAAATTACAAAATGACATTCCACATACGTGCGAAATTTAAATAATCAAAGTTCGTTAATTTTTGGACAAAAGGCGTGTGTATATATATATATATATATATATATATATATATATATATATTTGCATGAACGTGTATATACATATTGGCAATATTGGGATATAAAATGACCCAAGAAAAAACCCATGGTTAGATGATATCATGTTGAGAGTTTTACTTTTTAAAATGTATTATTAAAATTATAAATATTGTATTTTTCTGTATTTTGTATTTGTTACTTTGTACCTATATAAAAGAAAATAGGATTTAAATATTATGGTGTAATTTTTAAATATTTTTGTTACTAATTGTATAATAAATGGAACTCAAAATCTAATAAATTGTTTACCATTTTAATGTTTTAGTTTTAGTGTCACTTTCTTATTTTAAAGAATTTAGAAAACATAATATATATTTTAATATTACTAATTATTTATATATAAATAGTCAATCATAATAATTTTTTAATAACTTGAAAATAATATACTATTTTTTAATTGAAATAAGTCTTTAATATTTTACATTTAAATAATAAAATAAGTTATGTTAAAAAGTTAATACCATAAGTCTATATATCCTTGTCATCTCATAATTGTTGACCTATATATAAATTTGTAATGAATTCTCGTACGCAAATTCAAGAGTTCATTCTGAAATATGAATGGAATCTGTTGTAGGTGTACTACTAATTTACCTACGAAATAACATTAATTAACTATTGATCATATACATGGATTTGTTTAAACGACGAAACAACTACGCACACACAAACGTCGCACTTATCATATTTGTACCTTTAAATAAAGTAATAAAGACAAGATTCTTTGTTAGACTAGACTTTTCTGTCTTTAATTTTATAGTCTTATTATGTATTTAATTTCAATATTGGTATATTTACTTTAATTTACGACGTGAGCCGTAAAATATCGTCTTCAGTGAATTAATCATCAGCTTTAAGTGTTTATATAATATATAAATTATGTAAGTCATTTGAGATAATTAAATTTAAGTTAAATATTTTTTCTGATAATATTTAAAAATATGATTTTGATAATAATGTTATATATATATATATATATATATATATATATATATATATATAAAATTTCGAAAAGAACAAAATACATACAAAATAAATAGATATATTAAAATTTTGTTTGAAAAATGTATACAAGTCAGTCATTAAATAGTTCAAATTAGAATTCAGAAGAATCGTTTAGTAGTATACTATCAAAATCAATATATATATATATATATATATATATATATATATATATATATATATATATATATATTAGGTTGGCAAGTATATAGCCATGAAATTCAAAAGACCAGAAGGCGGAAGGGAGATATTTGCCAACCTAATATATTTCTGTATGTATATATGGAAAGATATGTATGAAATAATGATATTCATTTTTATAAAAACGTATATATGTTGTATGAAGGAAATGAAATTATACTATATTTTAATATTTTTTAGCTAGTGATCAGAATTTTTCTGACATAAAATATTGTATTATATTAGGTACTATTGTATAGAAAAAAATAACATGTAAATAAAATAATGTAAATATTAAAACATTTATATTTAAAGTTGATCTAATTTATTATGTAAAAGATATTATATATATATATATATATATATATATATATAAATATTTACATATGTTTATTTTTAATTTTAAATAATGTTGTTGCCAGTTATAGATATAGAACAAGTGTAATATTTCTTAATATATAACATTTTATACTAAAGTAACAGTATTATTGTATAGATAAAATACAAAAATATAAATTGAATAAATTATAATGTATGTGTATTTGAACATTTATATATTTGTTTAGGTGTTTTTGAAGTTAACTTTTAAAACTGTAATTTGACAATAGTAATACACTGTGCATTCTATTTGTATTGAAACATTGTTATAATTATGAAACATTGATTTTATTATATTTAATCAAAGAAATTAAAAATTATTAACAGAAAAATCGAAATATGTAGTAATTAGATTTGAAAATGAAACTAAAGAATTTGTTTTCTAAGCATCCCGATATATCTCTATTGCTTAATTAAAGCAACGGAAAACGTTAAATTTTATGTGAGAGAAGATTGCGCAATAAATTATTTACTTTGCTAACATTATAACGAAACTAGAATCAAATAAAACGTCCTTAAAATATTCACACAAAGGAAACGTACATAGAAAGAACTACTTAACTTTAATGAAAATACTAATGATTATCCACCTTATTATTTATTAAAGACTGTAATTAAGGTGACGACGACACCGTCAACAGTGTAGTATACAGAACTAAACGAAACAGACTGACAGGATATTTAAGTAGTGTTGAAAAGTTTTTCAACGAACGACAAGACGGAAAATATGTAACGACGGTGACGACGGAGGTGTCGGTGAATGGTAATGGTGGCGGCGCCGTGAAGTGGCGAGTCGAATACAATACATGTCAGTGTCTGAAACGAGATCGCTCTTGTCCGTCAGTTGCCGTCAAGGCGTATTTATTTCTTTACCCGGTTGCTCGGGTTTACGATTTCACGCATACAAGTAAACATCTCTCATCTATAGGTGTACGCATATGTAGTTGTTTCTATATAAAAAGTCGACTGTTTCGCCGGAAAATATTTCTGATATAATACGATCACACTATTCGAACACTTTGTTTTATTCGAATGACTCATTGAAGTAATAAAAATTATATTGTCTTTTATTACAAGTTCTCAATCGCATAAACATTCTACTCTAAATTGATTCGTAAAATGTCAAATATGTTTTTAGATAATTGTAAGAAATACGTATAATACTAGTACATACAATCATTCACATATATATATATATATATATATATATATATATATATTCTTGATTAGATTTTCTGAAAATTAATTCTTCATGCACATAAAAGTAAATAATTGATTTTATGAAATTAAAGAGCAGTAAAATAAATAATTAATGAAATATTTACAATTTAATAAGGGAATTATATTATTTGTGTTTGGCTATTGTAAATAATTTATTTGCTCGAGTATCTACATATATCCAAAAAACAGGAATTACTTTTAGATGCTTTTGATTTAAACACCACGTTTAATGAATAATTAAATTTATTTAATAAAGAAAATTACAAGTTGGATTATTAAATAAATTGTTACAAGCTATTATTGTAACGTATAAAAATGCAAAGGAACACATGAATTATACATCAATATATTAATACATTTATATTAGATGAACTTTCATAAGGATGAAGGTAGTAGTTCATAACGAGTTGAAGTTGGTATATATTGTAACATAGAATTATATTAAAGATAACATAATTTAACACATGAATATAATAGTGCAGAATCCGAATAATTAATAAATAATTGTTTTAATACCTAACTAACATTTATTTTTGGCAATTTGGGAAGAGCATACATATAAAGTAAGTCAATTGAATAATCTATATGTTGTTTTGTTTAATAAATAAAATATACATGAATGCGTTTAAAATGAAAAATTAATATAAAAGAAATATTGAATTACAAACATAGTAATTATAAACTTGTAATGATGAAGAAAATTTATAATTAAATATTTATATGTAACATCATTTTTTTAATTTATAAACAGAAATGTATAATCACAAAAATGTACAGAATAAAAATTTAAATTATATGTTTTATTTGCTTTTAACAGAATGTTAAAAAATAATTTTTCAATTTCACTAAGTATCTTATTCAATTTTTGTCGTATAAAAAAATATTTACAGATGACTTAATAAAAACGATCCAATAAAAACGGAATATACATATCAAATTACAGCCAATGAATAAATAATAATAAAACAGATTTGTGTGTGTGTCTGTGAATAAATAACAATCAATATGATAACATTCTAACAAATACAAAGAATTCCTTCCGTAAATAAATAAATAAAAAACTAGCCAGGTATACATAATTCAGTACTGTCGGAAAACGTGAACAACGGGAGAGTACAGAGTATCGCACAAACATGTTTATTGTTACCGTTCGTAGTCAGTTTCGTTGAACGAACAACGCTCCGCTGTTCGCAATTCATTTTAGAAT
Organism: Neoneuromus ignobilis; assembly: GCA_029203775.1. NCBI lineage: Eukaryota > Metazoa > Arthropoda > Insecta > Megaloptera > Corydalidae > Neoneuromus > Neoneuromus ignobilis. Next base: position 30,384,648 of record CP092089.1, read on the forward strand.
AATATAAAATAAGCATTAAGCTCATGAAGTTCAGCTGTATTTTTTTTCAACATATTAAAAATTTCTGTTGAGGAATTTTTGAGCTTGTTTTATTCTACTGAACTGATTTACTGATTTCAATTACCATAAATTTTCGAGAGTACAATCTATATTGGTAATTAATTGAAATTCAATACAATACGTTCGTATAAGTTTGTATAATAATTAATTCATTAATTTATAACATATTGTAATAAACACAAGTAAACACGTGCGCACACATTCATATTCACGCACACTATAGTATGTATGTATATATATATATATATATATATATATATATATATATATATATATATATATATATATATATATATATATATATATATATACGGTTGGCAAATATCTCCCTTCCGCCTTCTGGTCCTTTGAATTTCGCAGCTATGTACAATGTATATATATATATATATATATATATATATATATATATATATATATACACACACACATACATACATACATACACCCGTTCCTCAACTTACTTGGGACTTTTTTACGCGGTATTGATTTACGCGGCACTTTTTATATGCGGTCAAATAGATTTCATTTTATATAATTTTTCATGGAATTTATTATATATCAGAGTGACACAAATTCTTACTTGAACGTATAAAAGCACGATATAAATCTATAAAAGGTTGATTGTTTTGAATTACAGTAGCGATAGTGATACCGAATAAAATTTATCTACTTTTATTTTCTAAAACGTCATTATTTTTTTTGTTAAGCTATGTGAAATAAATGTGTTTCTACAACTTTACTAGCTTTTATTTCCAATATTTTTTCTATTGTACTAACAGACTCAATTTACGCGATTTTCATTCGCGCAAAACGAATCCACGTGGAACGGATAATCCGCGTAAATTGAGGGACGGGTGTATATATATATATATATATATATATATATATATATATATATATATATATATAATCATAATTAGCTTATTTTTATTCACTACTGGATGAAGATCATTTCAAAACTGCATTTTCAGTGAGTCAATACTTTCCTCTTTTATTTCAGGTCAACGAGTATTTTACGAGGGTCGTTTGATAAGTATGGTAAATTTATTTATTGTTTAATTAAATTAATTAATTAATTTTTTCAATTTAGTTTTTCTTACTTTTTTACCATAGTTATCAAACGACCCTCGTATGTTGTCAACAAAAATGTTCAAACATTTGGTTTTCTTCCATTTTATTAATTTTTTTCATTAAATTACCTAAAATCATTTTAATTGAATAATTAGAAAGAGTCTGTACGGTGTATATTTCTGTAGTCATTTATATAAACCTTTAACAACTTCTTAATCTTTAATATCAAATTTGAACCAATGGTTTTTGTTATTAATTAATAAGAAAATACACCTTGATTAAAATTATTTAAAAATACAAGTATACATTAAAAACATAGAATGACATATTTGAAAACATACCTTGTACTAAACTTTTTATTTTTAATTAAAATATTCGTGTAAATAAAAATTGTATAGCAACACACTAATAATAAAACTATACATTGTATTGTATAATACAAATAAAATATCAGTTATGAAATAACATTTATTCAACTATATGGTTACTTTGAAATATTTGTTATATTTAGTAAATAAAATTATTTAAACCTCGCGTTATAAGATCGTGAAAACAAAAATGAATATTTCTTACTTTAACAACAAGAATCATATTTAATTTTGTCAATAAATGTACGTGACGTGATCACATTATTTGTGTATTTATCACTCGATATTCAGTTGACGGCATCAAGTGCTGTTTGTAAATATGATTAAATGCACTTAATGATAAAAGCAGTCGATTTTTCACATGTGAATAGATTAATCGAAACTCGTTGTTGTGTTTGAGGGGGTTAATGCAAACTACCGCCGTAAAGCCGTTTTGCTTTCTTGAATAATTCAATTAATGTAATATAGCTACCAAGAGATATTTACATATGAAATTACAATTTCGATTATGTAATAACTTGAGACGAAGCGTTCACTGGAATTTCACTGTATATATATATATATATATATATATATATATATATATATATATATATATTTCATGTTTGTATATGCGAATGTGGATATATATTTTGGTATGTGGCGAATGTCCAAACAAAATTTACAATTCACCGAATCTACACCAAATGGGCCTCCTGAGTTTAGTGCATGTATCTCAAACCATCTAGTGTAGGATATGCATACAAAACGATAAAACATGTTTCATACGTACATACATACCTATGAAAGAAGCGGGCACCAGGGGCGCTGAACTGAAAAAAAGATGCGGACATTATATCCATTTTTTATGAATGTGACTGAATTACAATTTTTGTTGCCCCTGTTTGCCGAGCGAAACCGGAAAATTATTCCGTTTTGCGGACGTTCCTACCGCTTCTAGGTGCTCTCGGGGCGAACATAGAAAACAATTCAATTCGTTGTTCTATTTTCGGATATCAAAAAGAATAGGGAATTTATATAAAACGTCGGCATCGGGCTTAATTGAATGTCTACTAAGAAAAGTTCGATGATTAAATATGAAAGCGTGTTGTAATTTAGAAATTATTTTCTCTTTATATATATATATATATATATATATATATATATATATATATATATATATACACGAAAGATCGTGTAAGAAGCAAATTGAAAAAAAGAAATTGAATATCACAAATATTTATTATTGTATTAAAGTAGATATTAGTAATATATTAGGTTGGCAAGTATCTCTCTTCCGCTTTTTTTTTTTTTTTTTTTGTACATAGCTGCGAAATTCAAAAGACCAGAAGGCGGAAGGGAGATATTTGCCAACCTAATATTATGCAGAACTTCTAATATTTAATAATTTCTTAAATTAAATATAACATTCATGACTGATACTGATTCAAGATTTTTTTATATGTACCATTATTCTTTTTAGCATTTTCTCTTATTTTATTTGAAATTTTATTGTATCAGATAGAATGTTTAAAGCACATTGTAACGTTTAAACAGAGATACTTCTTAATTTTATAGAAAACACGATTCTTACAAATAATATCGAAAAAAATAATATAAAACGTGTATGTTTGAAAGTAAAATAATTTGATTAAATAATATTATTTTATAAAACATTTTTATATAATTTTCTTAATATTGATTACATATATTTACATTTGACATGAAGGTTATTAATATTAATTTAGTGATTAATCTAAGAATTATTATAGTTGAACATAATAATAAAAACAACAAGAATACATAAAGTAATTAAAAATTTGTAATTAAAAATCGAAATCGATATTAAATAAGTATTAAACATTCTGTTTTTCTTTCTTAATTTTATTTTTAACACTTCAATGACACATGTTAGTTTTTAAAAGTGTTCAATTCTGTTAAAAACTGCTCTTTTAATTAAGTAATAGTCTTATAACAAAAAGGGAGTTTTATTGTGTACAAAAGCATTAGTTCTATTGGTTTTCATGGCATCATTTTAAGCTTTCTTTATTGAATTTCGTGCTTTCCAGCTTGAGAATTATATTTGTTAGACGACGAATATAGTGCTGTTTCTGTAAAAAGATTTAAACAATAGCTCGTGTATAATTTCAATATAAACAATGAAAATAAATTGAATTTTATTGAATGGCTGTGTTTGAATCGATTGCGAAAATATTAATATAATAAACTTATTGTGATAATTTTACAATTGTATATATTTTTTGTTTACTTTAATTTTATTATTTTTAAATATTGTTTCTTGTAATTTAACAGAAAACAAATGGTTTATATATATATATATATATATATATATATATATATATATATATATATATATATATATATGAGAGATAGAGAAAGAGCTTTTCATTAAGCGCTTCAGAAGTTTATGGAAATAAAATAAAAAGTATTTAATTAATTAGTTGTTTATTTTTTTATTTTTAAGTATATTCTATAGCATTAATGGTAGAACACAATTTTACTCATATGATCACCATGACTTAGCTTGACGTAGTGCATTTGTTTAGTTCAATCTTTAGTCACTTTTTCACATAATTGTGGTCTAATTTCATGAATTATTTTATTATTTTTAATTCTTCTGTTGTTTGTAGTTTATCAGCATAAACCAATGTTTTCACATAACCCCACAAAAATGAAACCAATGGAGTTAGTTTACATGATCTTGATGGCCAATTGATAGGTCCATTTCGTGAAATAATGAACTAATTAAACTTTTGTTTCAATAAGTCTATTGTTTCTATAGATGTATGGCACATAGTAGCATCGTCTTGCTGAAACCACATATCGTGCAAACCATTTTCAATCATTTTTTTAAAAAAATCATTAATGATGGTTCGGTAACGTACTCCATTTACTGTAACGTGATCTCGAGCTTCATTTTGAAATTTTTACTAACAGAAGCAATATTGACCTCACTTCTTGCATTTCTTAGTTTTACAGACACAGCTGTATTATGTAGAGTAAAATTGTTTTCAAATTTTTCAACAATTAGATAAATGACACATTCACTTGTACGATTGTGTTAAGTTTCACGAAGCACTTGATAAGTTTTACGAACCGAACATTGATTTTTATAATAAGTTTTTACAATTTCTAAACATTTTTCAAGTGTTAAATAATTTATCAAACTATACTGAGTTGAATATCAAAATGAGCTAAAAAAATTCAAACATGACTGCCACCAGTTGTCAAAGTTCTCACATTTTTATTGGAAAACCCTATCTCTCTCTCTCTCTCTCTCTCTCTATATATATATATATATATATATATATATATATATACACTAATGTTAGGATATTTTATGCAAACTACAATATAAGTCTAGATAAATTTTTCAGTAATAAACAGTAGAAAATACAATATTATATATATATATATTGTATATTTAAATAAAACAGTTTGTTCTAAAATGTTCTAATAAAACATAGTTGATTTTTAAAAATAGAACTTTTTCTGAATATGAATTTTCTGAATATTGAAATGTGAAAAGATTTACATGTGTGAATTGAAATGATTCACATATGTCACATGACTTATATGAATTTAAATATTTTTATGACTACAACATTTATTTTTGATTTGCGCGGAGTGAAATGATGTTTTAGTATTTGTAAATAAAATTTACATTAACGCTTTTGTTGCTGTTTTTGATGTTTGTTATAGATGTTTGAAGAGTTATTCGAGTAATTATTTGCTTGAAGGTTGTATTTTGAGATGTAAATGATTGATGGATTAATTAGTTACCGAGATGTTACTGAAGTTTACGATTCGAAGAGAAAATATAAATACATTAAGATTGTTTTTTTTAATGTTATATATAGATATTTGTTATTTACATCTACTAATATGTTATTTGTTGAATAATTTGGAATTTCGACAATAAAAACACACACACACATACACACACATATATATATATATATATAATATGTGTGTGTTTATGTCTTAATACATTATAAAAAAGCATATATATATTTATTTATAATATTTCTTTTATATAATATAGACATATGTATATCTAGTAAACTAATTAATCATTCATACACATATATTAATCTATTAATTACTAATAATTATTAAAAATGCTGAAAAATCTATATAAAAATACTATTATTAAATCTTGGCTTTCGTTATCTAGAATGAATTTTATTATTGATTACCATTCTTGAAAGAATAATTGAAGGGTAACTTTTCGAAATTGAAAATTACAACATCGAAGAATGAATAAAAAAAGAAAAATACACGTAACAGAGAGTTTCATAAATTTACGCCGGAACAGATTACTTCCGTTCGAATTCAATTTATTATTTATTATCTACAATTTCGCCGATTTCTTCGATACGAAGTAAATCGTTTTAGAAAAGATATCCATAAAAGTGAATTGTTTTGAATGATAATAGGTTTTAAAATTTTACCAATTTTCAAAGTCATATTCATACATACACACACACATACATATATATATATATATATATATATATATATGTGTGTGTGTGTGTGTGTGTGTGTGTGTATGTATATTGTTATATTAAATTTGTACGTTTCAACTTTAAGTAAAACAATATAATGTTGCTTCTAAAAATAGATATATTTGATTCTGTCAGATTCAAAATGAAATTGTTTTTTCTGTATGTTTTTTTGGTATTTTATACATTTATTTTGTAAATACATATATGTTATTTGGTAAACGGATGAAATAGACGAATAAATTCAGAATTGAAAAACAGAAATAAAAAAGAATAATAATTTATTTTTTCTTTGCTTATTTATTCTGGTGAATATAATATTATTTTCGAAAACAAAGAAAATTCTACAAAATAAGATATATGTTAACATTAATAATGGGTAAATCAATACGATTTTTTTTTGTTAAAGAATACATTTTCATTTAATTTAATAAATATTTTACAGAAATGTGAAGATTCAAATAAATGTGTACATGGATATACTGTATTAAATTAATGTGATTATTAAACATACAAAAACACATGTATACCATACGAATTTACATTTGTATGTAATATATTAAACCTTTGTAGACACTTTTTCTGAAGAAATCGTTTTTATTGGAAATTTGATCAAATTAATAAATGAAAAATAAAGCAGTTACATAATTTAAGTAAAATATAATAATATCTTTTACGCGACGAATATGCACACATTTGTGTATATATATATATATATATATATATATATATATATATATATATACATACACGTACATACATACATACCTACACGTAAATATTAATTATGACAAGATAAACTATTTTTAAAAAGAAATCACGTTGAGTTAACACATTGAAATTATTTTAAAAATTAAAAGAACTGATTTCATGTGGAAAACACTTAAGTAGAATATTATATTTGCTCATTTGTGTTTGAACAATGTATATATATATATAACGAGTGTTTTTATTGATATTAAAAATTTAAACATTCATTAATTATGAAAAGTTTCATTATACGAAAAAAGTATAAGCTCATTTCTGACGTTTTAAATGTTCCATCGCACGTTACCTGTGTTCTCGGAAAGTTTATTTTTATAACAAATTTAGTTTTTAAATTTAAGTTCGTATATGTACACATATACATGCGCACACACATATACACACACGCACACACACACACACACACACACACACACATATATATATATATATATATATATACACTTATACATAATATTAAAAAAATTTATAATTGTTAGAAAATATTCCAGAAATTATCATTAATGACGGTTAATTAGTTATGGTAGAATTTTAAATACTTCAAGAATTTGTTTACTGCAAAACAATAAACATAAAAAATGAAATCAAATATTATCTACATGTAATCAGATATTATTGAGTTCATCATCATTATCGTTATCGGCTTCACAGACTATCCCATACTCAAGCCTCTCTGACAATACCAGTACAATAGATTATTTCTTGTCAAAGCTTTTAGACAGATATTTTTTTAAAAATTAGGTTGTCATCCTCATGTTCAATCGTCGAAAATTATATATATATATATATATATATATATATATATATATATATATATATATATATATATATATATATATATATATATATAGGTCTTTATTGAAGGTTTTGCAAATATTCCTTTTTCCAATAAGTCTAATTTTGAACAGTTTGTCCGTTTCGTATATTTTCCAAGTAAAGGCATTAAAATTGTTTACTGTTCTATTGTCTTTATTGTACATTTTATCTTTTTCGTGTCAATAAACATGTATATTTCGATTGTTTACATAAACTTTTGTGTTTGAAGTGAGCTTATTTGTCGTGTTCGAACTGAAATAAACTGATTGTATGGTTTGACGAGTACTGTTTATATACAGAACGGTTAAACGAAATTTCAAGCTTATTATTTATTACTTGATCTGTTAGCATTTATAATTACATGTTTCGTTGTAATTTTAATTTAAATACTTTTTTATGTATTTTATTCCATACATAATATTTCATAAATTATATATTAGAAAATATATAAAATATGTAATGTAAAATGTTTAAATATTTTGGAAGATTATTTTAAATAAAAATAAAATCTGAGGGAAAGAAAATTTATATAAAAATTACATTTTATACAGATATTTATAATATATATATATATATATATAATACAAATAAGGTCATGGAAACAAATTCATAAATTTACAATGTTACGTTTTTAAATTATCATAAATTGAAATTTCTAATTAATTATTAAAGTAAATATTTATGAATTATTTTATATACGTTTTTTTTATTTTTGAATTTTTTATAATCAAGATTTTAACATTATTAACTCATATTTGTTTATTTTCTTTAAAATATATTTTTTGGGGTAATTCTGTAAGTTTTTGCATACATATATATTTATATATATATATATATATATATATATATATATATATATATATATATATATAAATATAATACCTACCTACATGCATTCATTTATACATATATACACTGTCCACTATTATTTTTTAGGCAAAATATATTCATATATACTTAAAATCTCTTATTTAATTTTTTTTGAAATATTTTGCTTCAAATGAAAATAACATGAAAATATAAATAATTAAATAATATTAAATTATTTCAATACTGATATGAAAAATGAAATTTATATTCAGTAACTAATATTAATGATTAATCTTATCGTTCATATTGTAGATATATATGTGTGTGTGTATATATATATATATATATATATATATATATATATATATATATATATATATATTTATGTACATTCATGATTAAACAAGAAATTTAAATAATTAATTTAAAGAAAAAAAATTTTTTTTTTAAATTTTTCATATATTAAATTCCTAATAGAAATTCATTGAAATAATTTTTAATGTATTTTTTAAAAGTTTTTAACGTTACAAATAATTTTTTAATTGTATTATTTGCTTAATTATTTATTGGGTATTAAAACTATAAAATTGTTCATATAAAAGCAATATAACCTTTTGTAAAATAAATTTTGTGATAATCTTTTGATCTTAATTATGTTCTAATTTGCAATTAATCACATTATATTATGAGTAAGTTTTCTTTGTATCACCTAATTTCTAGAAGATATCAAAGTATCTTTTTTATATTATATAAGCAAATTTCTAATACCATAAAAATATTACTTATTCACTTATAAATGTAGTTTATTTAAAATAATTAATGAATAATAAAATTTTAAATATTTGGAAATTTACATTTATTTAAAATTAACAAATCTTTTTAGAGATCAAAAAATAATATTAATAAAAAAATATTTTTTCAATTTTCTTTTGATTGGATAATAAACCTTGTTTTGTGAAGTGAATAAATCCTTCGACAACTGTAAAAATCACTTGGAAAGTAACATGAGATATTCTATTGGATAATATTAAATATATAAAAAAAAGCTTTCTTAATACTAAAACTATAATTGAAAACGATGACTGTTTATTATATTTTTCTACGTAGTTTCCTTAGTTTTTTATAGATATAAGCCAACGGAAAAAAGAAAACATGTGTTACCATCATATTTATCATTACTATATCAGGCGTTTCGTGTAGTTATTTTTTTACTACAGTAACTACATCACAAAAATCTGATTATTTTTTAATCTTAGAAGATTGAAAAGAGACGATAGTTTGAAGATATACAACTCAGGGTTGTAATTCTTTATATTTAAGTAGTAACAAGTAATCTCTTACGATGGAAGATTTTATTTTCTTTTAATATAATTAAAACAAAAATAACAATCATTATATTAATTTTATAGTATTTCTCTTTCTATATATATATATATATATATATATATATATATATATATATATATATATATACACATAAACTTGTATATAATTGTATTGGATATATTACTATTTTAATTAAAAATTCATATATTTCAAAGAGATGACTAAATAATAATATAGAGTCGAATAGATTGAACAAGTTTCATTGATAAAATCAATTAGAGTAATTTATTCAATTCTATATAAATAGTAATAATAAAGCCATAAAATTTTATTAAATAGTTTAAAGCTTATTAACTTTGACTTTTATAATGAAAATAGTTTATAGATGTGGAAAAAAAACAGCTAATTTTAATAGACTATTTCGATAATATTGTAGTAGTGTGTGAATCTAAATATCTTCGAAATTCGAAATAATATCAATCATGTATACAGAAAGAATATTTTTTTCATTGTGTAGATATTTTATGTTTGCTAGTTTTAATTAAGTAAAAAAATATCTGAACTAGATTAGTTGAATAGAAAGAGGTAAACTTGTAGTCTTGACTTATCTATTTAAATCATTCAATGGATATATAATAATGAAAAGAAATATCGAGGACCAATCGCTTAATCTTACATGGGTATAATATCATATGCTTAATATTAAGTTACAAGTATAAAGTATAGGATTTTATAATAAGAATATCGAAACTTTTAC
>CP092089.1:30400125-30510125 GCA_029203775.1 Neoneuromus ignobilis
AATTAAAAAATAGTAATGTTGTGCACTTACTACTTATTTGTTATTAATTTTTAACTTATGTATAATTGATATTTGATTTCAATATTTACAATTACAAATCGACGGTATTATTATTTGTACCAAAAAAATTGAAGATAAAACAGTCAATAATATTGAATACTAAACACGTGTTCTTTTATTATCTTCTGATTCAGATATTTTTATACAAATAACTGCGATCAAATGCACACATTTGAAGATTTATACAAGAATTCATCCATCCAAAAACTCAGCTGACTTACGTCGACAGTAAGAGATCTGAAAATACGTGATTATTGTACGAAATGCATGGAACGACAACGCATTCTTAACGAAACGTCGAAAACTTTTCATTCCTTATTTTCTCATTGAAATAAATATCGTTGTAGAGATTAAATTGAATTCAATAAATGTATAAATACAATCTACTCTTGCTGCTTATAACCATTCTGAAAATATTCTCAAACGAATGATAATATTGTTAAATAATTTTATTTTATTAATAAACTCGAAAAATTGAAAAAATTAAATTACACTCATATAAAAATCATTTAATATTTATATTAAGTTTTAGCGAATGTTTCTTTAAATCATATTTAATTCATTTTATTATATTGATTTTAAAACTAAATATGAAACGAATTCAAAGTTTTTTTCTCCTTCATTTACCGGTTATATGTTAATATATTATTTACACATATATGGATTTATCATTGTACATGTGATGGTAAATTTGGACATACTGTGTACATATAGTAGGAGACTGTGTAAATGTCCGTACATTCATATGAACGGAAATGGAATGAGAAATAAGTGTGAGTTTACCTATGCATGCGTAGTGGATATGTATTGTGATTTACGACGTGATATATATACTGTAATCTAATCATTTCGTTACCGCTGGTGTAACATTTTAAATTGAATTTGGTCGAACACGGAGTGAGCAGACGACACAAGCTCACTGGTCGGTTGTTTAATTGGTTTGGATCAGGCGACGTTATCGCCCAGTTCGTAACGCTTTATGAAAGTTCGTATCGTACGAAAAACACATTGTTGTTCAACTAACATATATAGCACATCTATTCAATGAATTCTTTCCAACGCTTCTTCATCTAATTGAAACATTATTGGATCTATTCAGAATGTACGATTTCTAGTTGAGACGAATTTCTATTATTTAATTTAGTTAAAACCGGAACAGTGAATATATTTACATGTCGATTGTATTAAACACGGCATAAAACTGTTATAATTTTATACAATTATTCAAATCATACAAAGTGCACTAATTAGTTATAACAATTAATGATAGTATAAAAATAAAAATTATAAATATATATATATAATTTCTGCAAAAATTATAAAAAAATATTTATGTCTAAATTGGATTTTGTGTCTAAAATTAACACATATTTACCTTATTTTTTCTTAATAAAAAAAAATTGAAAACATATTTTTATGATAAAAAGTAAATATATTTACATTTTATTTTTCTACAAAAAAGCAAGAAAATAAAATTAATATATATTATTTATTATTATCTTTAGAAAACATGTTTCTTGTATTTGCTTTGTTATACCGATTCATATTAACGTAAATATCATAAGCATATAATTCAAAGAAAAAATCATAACAGGAAATAAATCTGATTAGTGCCAACGCTGTCTGTCTAATTAAAACAATGTTTGCTTTTGACCGTATAAGTTTTTGTCATTAAACATCTTAGAAAAATATTTTTCCCTTTCAGCGAATATATCTGTAACATGTATTACTTTTTTCTTTTTAATTAAAACAGAGCTTGAAGGGAAAATGTATTGAAAAATATAAAAGTATATATATACGAGAGTTGTTTAATAAATATGGTAAATTTATTTATTGTTTAATTCAATTAATTAAATTAAATTTTTCAATTTAGTTTTCCTTACTTTTTTACCATACTTATCAAACATACTTATCATAACATATATATATATATATATATATATATATATATATATATATATATATATATATATATATAAATATATATATATATAATATATATATATATATATATATATATATATATATATATATAGATATAAATATCCAAATGTGACGCTATATTTGTGTTTTATTAAAAAGATAATATATATATATATATATTATCATTTAAATGGAGATATGGTGTATAAAGAAACTTGTTTATAATTTCTTTTGTTTCTTTTTAATAAAATACAAAGCTAGGCATCGCATTTGAATAATCCATTATATATATATATATATATATACATATATATATATATATATATATATATATTCCTATTTAAAGATTGAGGATTATGGAAAAATAATAATAATTATTTAGATTGCTTGAATAATTATTAATAAAGATTTCTTTATTACCGCTATAGTTACGATTTTATCAATAGAATGCCACCTTTTCAAAGTCCCAAAAAATTATACACTTTTATTTTAATTTCTATCACTTTCTTGTAATTTAATAACTTTTAATATTTTTCTTACTTCTTCTACTTCATAGTAGATATATATATTCGTTTTAATACTTGACCTGACAAAACTTTTGATCAGAAAATAACTACTTATACATAAATGCAATTACTTCACTAACTGATTCATTATGTTAGCTGTACTTAAAATCATGACTATTGTTATAATAAATTTGTTAAACAAAAGATGTATAAAAAGACAATAAAAATATTGTAATTTTCCTTCTTTCCTTGGGTATGAAAAGATATATGTATGTATGTGTATATATATATATATATATATATATATATATATATATATATATATATATATATATATATATATATATATATATATATATATATATATATATATATATATATATATATATATATATATATGTATATTTATATATATATATATATATATATATATTTATAATATATATATATAAATATGTTTTATTTTAACAAATTGTTTTATATTTTAATATTATAATATTATCATATTTTAGACAAACTAAAAACATATCATTTTTGAGACCAATTTATTTTCTGAAGTTATTTAAAATATATAAAATTTTAAGAAAATATTTAAATTTTTTATTAACTTATTGCATTTTTAATATTAGTTTTTATCATTATATTCTCAGTTAGAATAATATTCTGTGACATAGGTTATTTTTTATTAAAGAAGTTATTATTTATATGACATTGCTTCGAAGTTAGTGTTTCAGAAGGCCAAAGGTTCATTTATATTACAAACTTTACTGAAGTAACTTGTCGTTGTTGTCACAGTTTACATATGACAAGTTCTCTTGTTTTAAAGTTTACATATGGTAAATTTATGGCTGACTAAGACTTTCTTTTTATAAATTTTGTAAAAGTAAATAAGGTTTGAGGAATAATTCCTATTGAAAATGTATGAAATATTTCGAACAGGATTAATAATTATTATTAAAAATAAATATTATAAACACACTAAAATTAAAAAAATACAATTCTAATTTGTGTGTAATTTTTGAAAATGTAATTATATATATATATATATATATATATATATATATATATGTATGTATGTATGTTTATGTATGTGCGTATGTATATACGTATATGATATGCATGTGTGTATCTGTTTTAATTTCAGAGAACTGTTTTTTTTTATTCATTTAAATACTCATTTTACATTTTCACTCCGAAATATGCCTACCAATTTTTTTTTCAATTTAAAAAACTGTCCATATATATTTATTTTTTGATTATAAAATAATAATATATAGAACCAATTGAAAGAATTATGCACCTTTTAGAATTAAATAATTTTTATTTTCTTCAATGCATTTATATATATATATATATATATATATATATATATATATATATATATATATATACATAAATATATTTTTAGGGACGATTATTATTTTTTCCATATCAGATAAAGTAACAGTATATCTTTGTTTGAAATGAATTAATTCCTATATGATATAAAGCATATGTTATTAAAAGGCGTGAAAATGAAGAAATTTGTAGAAAATCTGTTTTTTTTGTATTTAAATGTGATAAAAATACTTAAAACCTATAAAAACTTAAAGTGTGCATAATCATTTTTAATACTTTACAAAATAAATGAAATTTAGCTTTATAATTTATTTGACTGTATCAAGTAAATTCTTAATAAATTTTATGTAAACTTCTTGTGATTTTTTTACAGATTAATATCGTCGCAGATCAAGATCAAATCGATATTACAACATGCTATGAACAGAAGTGGATCGTCTATGTTTGTTTAAAACGAAACTGAACGCATAACCCTAGATCATCATACAAATTATTATTATTCAAAGTAAAATATAAACACGATTGCACAAAGTAAACTGCCAGCGGCGCTAAATTAAATTAAAACGGCGTAACCGTGAACCATGCGGTATGATTCGCACGCCAGGTTTCCACTTCACAATTGGCGGGAATTACAAACATACCGCGCATAAATAGACAAATGATAATTAGTCCGCGCACAATCGCCCTTTGTGCGACACGTATTTTTATATTCGATTTAGAACGATAGTGACGTAGCGTGCTTTCTGTTAATAAATGTATTTCTCCGAGATATTTTTAGATAAAATATTTTCTAATTATAAATGAAACAAAGAAAATACAAATATTTATGTGTATTTCCAAAATAAAATTTCTCGTATAATATATTTCCACTGTTCATATTCGATATAGAGTATTATATTAACGCGCACATACACATATTTTACAACAAAATGTGATAAATCGTGCAGCGGAAATTAATGTGATAGGAAACATATCAAAAAGAAATAGTAGAACGATATTAATGACAAAAAAGGGTCCATTTTAGTCGTTTCAACGAGTGTAGTACTACTGGTAGACATATTTTATACAAGTGATTTATTTATTTAGAAATATATGTTTGGATGTTATTTATTCTACAAGATATAAATTATTCTCCTTCCTGTTCTTCCAATTTTGCATATATATGTGATATTTAAATCGTAGAGATAAAACAATTTCTATTTAAATTGAATATTAATTACTCAAACGACCAACATGGAATCTCAAGAAATGATGTGCACGTATTTACGTGTAAGTGGCAGTCGATCTCCAACTCCCACTCCTGAGGAACAAGAACGCCGTGCACGTATATTGAAGAATGATCTGTTGCTTCATGAAGCTGTCATTAAAAACGATGCCGACTTTGTTAAAAAAGTTCTACGTGAACCTGTTGATGTCGATTCACGAAATAATGTAAGTAAAATATTGAATTATTCCATTCATTTTTAACATATTAACATTTTTGATTTCGTCAGGTTGTAAATATTTTATTTATATAAAACATGATTTAACGAATTATTAATTTTCGTTTATTATTTTTTGAAAATTAAACTGTTTCACAATTAATTTGATATAATTACAAATATATAAATCAATCAAAATATATACAATCAAAGTTAAGACTCTTTTTTTTAAAATATATATATATATATATATTTCAATTTTAAATCATATTATTGACGGTCGTTATGATTGCATTAAAATAAATGTGTTTATTGATTTTTATTTGATTTTATTGCTGTTTTTTATGAGTGAAATAACTGTTTTGTATAACATTTCAAAAGATTCTTTGTAATATTTTTATATAAATATTATTAAATAAATTAAAAAGAATTTATTATAATTATGTTACATATTTTTACTATATGTTAGAAAAATGTTCTAATTATACTAAATATAAATAAAAAATAGATCTAATTTTTTACAAATTTCATTTTAAATAAACGTTAGTTTAACCTTAATACATTAGAAATATAAGTTAATATTATTATAATTTAAAATTTATGAAAGAATAATTTTAATAAATCTATGAAGCCTAAGATTGCATTTAAAAAAAATTCTTTGTAAATAAATATATTGAATGGGAATTTAGTTCTGATTTTTTAGCATTATGATAAACATGATTCTTGAAATAATAAACTCTGATAAATATAAACGTGTTAGAGTACATTTTCTTTGCTTCACTTATTCAGAACCTTATGAAATAAATACGAGACGTAAATCGATATATAAAATGAATCCTAGTGATATTGACTTACATTTATTGCACGCTGTTCAAGTATTCGTAAGTCGTTCTTTTGCCGTTCTTGTTGAATCCTACACGTAGTAGCATGAATGATTAAGAAACATTGTTGATTTTGTGCACGAGCCCTCAGGGAGACTACTCTACAACTAAACTAAAATGAACAAGATTAAAGTAAAAGAAAGCGCGTCGAGTTGTTTATGTTTTTTTTATTTTATTTATGGCTGACACAGGCAGAAATGTACGAAAAACTCTACTATCAACTATTTGAATACATGTCTACATGCGTATATATATATATATATATATATATATATATATATATATATATATATATATATATATATAAATATATTTGTAAAAAAAAGTAGACAAATATTCAAGAATATCTGTATAAATGTATATAAAAAATGGATTGATGACAAATAGTTCGATTATTAAATGTTTATTTACCCTTTAAAGCTTATATTTTAATATATTTACGATTCATTTCGAAAAATATTTTATTTTTTCTTAAATTAATTTTTAAAAATATAATTAAAATTTTATTAGGCACAAAAAATCATTATAATTATAAAATATATAAGACGAAGTCAAAAATTTAATTTGTAATATAATTATTAATTAACATTTTAAATTTCCGTTTGAAATTATAACAAATAATGATAGAGATGTAAAGGTCATCGAATATTAAATAAGAATATTCAATACTAAATAATAAATTAATTTCAATTTAATGCCAATTACGTATTATATATATATATATATATATATATATATATATATATATATATATATATATATATATATATATATATAATTAATTTAATTTCAATAAATTTAAATTAATGTAAATAAACTTGAAGTTAGTGTCATTATCAAATATATTTAATTTCAAATAAATTTACATATTTTCTGAATGAAATGCTTATATCTTACATTACATTATTTTGGTATATAATAGTGTATAATTACAATAATGCTTTAAGATCATTGTCTATGCTTTAATTTTGTCACAGAATGTAGGTTTATATATTTATATATATATATAAACTTTATTGCGTGCATCTAATTTATTAAAAAGATTTTACAAATGAATACGGTTAACCATATCTGAAAATCTCTCGCACGCGTCGCCATAATTTTATCACGAATAAAACATGAAACTGTTTTAATAAGATTCCATGAGAACATGTTTTGATATATGTAAGTTACTACACGTTCATTATTCCACTAATGATTTAATATCATGTAGCTCAAAGTTAAATTCAGAGTTACCTTTATATTTTGAAGAAGACGCGTTTTATTATTATATGTTACTATATATATATATATATATATATATCAGCTTGTAGGTGTACACATACATACAATGGCTTTATATACGTTCGTAGAATTCAAGTACTTATTCTCTGCAAATATTCAAGATAACAGTAAAGATGATACGCATCTCCTCTGTGTCAAAAGACTTGTTTGAGTTTTCGATATTTGATTAAGGAAAATAAGAAAAAAAATCTTTTCAAGAAATAAATATCATATATTTGCTCGTTTTTTCATCCAAGTACTATATGAAATAAATCATAAAAAAGAAATATAAACTGATATCTATGTATAAATAACATAAAGGTATCATAAACATTTTACGATCTTCCATGATTTTTTCGTTTAGTATTTAGTGATATATGTGTACATATATATATATATATATATATATATATATATATATATATATATATATAAAATTATAAAATGTATGTATGTATATAAGTATACTGTGAGTGACGGTGTGTTTATTAAAAAATATATGAAACCTTCATAAAAAAGTAAATATATTCCTAATTTTCCTAATTGACTATTAACCGTATACTAGTTTAATTTTAATTATATTCATGTTAAAATGAATATAAAAAATGAAATTAAATTTAAAGTAATATAAAGTTAACAATCAATTAAAATAAATATGAAATCGTTTACGTTTTCTTAAATGTATCGTATATTTTCAATGAATACATCCACATATATATATATATATATATATATATATATATATATATATATATATATATATATATATATATATATATATATATATATATATATATATATATATATATATATATATATCTCATTAAACATTAGACACAAATATTTAAAAATAAAAAAATACATTTGTATAAAAATATTCAAATATTGAAAGGTTTATATTGATAAAAGACACAAAATATTTTTTTAAATGTTTTTAAGTTTAAATATGTGAAAAGATTTTATTATTGCAAAATTTTTTTTTGTAGTATGGACGTGCTCCAATTCATTGGGCTGCTTCTCGAGGTAACACGGATATCATTGAAATGTTGATTTCAGCTAAATGTGACATTGAAGCTCGTGATAAGGTAAAATAAAATATTTAACATTTAGGGTTTCATTTTTAAATACTCCTATATAAAAATGTGCACTCTATAAATAATCTTATATAAAGTGATCAAAATGAGATTAAAGAATAATAAATAATAGTAATGAATTAAATGTGTCTAAACTCTTCAATCTCATTTGGATTAACATATATATATATATATATATATATATATATATATATATATATATATATATATATATATATATTAGACTTTAATAGCATGTTGAAATTATTGAAATAAAAAAAAACTATTATTTATTGACATGCTTGTACTCAAATGTCTAGCGAGTTGGTCAATGTTTCATGTCTCTAGTTTGACAGTTAAACTCACAAAATATATTAGTTTTCATTAAGAAAACTAGTTGTGTCGAATACGTAATTAGTAAATTACATATAAGGACGTAAAACATTATTCAGATAGTCATGTTATTTATATAGGTGGCCCAAATAAAACTGAAAGATAGTAAAAAATAGTACTTGATAGTCAATAAGTAAATGTATCTCTAAATTCTTCGGTCTCATTTAGATCACCTATATAATTTTCACAGTATAATGAACTTAAAATTTGATTTATGCAGTTTTAATATAATTATTATTGTAAAAATTTTAACTATATATATATACACTTTAGATTATATTTATTAATTAATCGTTTCTTTTAGATATACCATTTTAAATAATTCTTAATTATTGTAGTTATACAAATATTGTGCAATTCAAATACAGTATTATTATTGGCCATTTTTTACATAAATTAATTACTCATCCCAATCACCCAAGATTTTAAAAAAATGAAATTTAAAATAAAAATCTATACTGAATTCAATATATTGTACTTTATTACAAGTACCAATGTTAAATATTGGGCTGAGTCATAAATAATTTCCGTTTTTGCATGTCAACTTTAATTTTGAATAGAAAAAACAGCAATTGTACTTTAATCAATTATATATTCGCCGTTATTTACAATGACTTATTACCATTTGCTAGGTTGCTTTTCTATGCCTTTTGAATAGAATATCGATATTTTTAATTTGAAAAAGTTTTCGACGAACTTTCGAACCAGGTTCTCATTCGAGAAGTTTGTGTCCATCAAATCTTTCTGCAGTGATCGGAAAAAATGATAATCGGATTGCGCCAAGTCTGATTAGTATGCTGGATAGCGAAAAACTGACCACCCAAACTCTAAAATTGTTTTTTGCGTTGCTCTTGCTAATATGGAGTCTTGCATTACCATGGAGGAGAACAACGTTTTTTCTATTGACGAGCGCAGTACGTTTTTCAATCAAACTGTGGTAAATACACTGCAACTGTTGGACCTACAGTTCTGTATTTATTGTTTCATTGTGGTTTAACAGTTCAAAATTAATAATTACACGACGATCGCACCATATATATACACTTCATAATTTTTCTTGCATGAAGCTTAGCCTTTAGGTCCGCTTCTGGAGGCTTATCCTTATTAACTAACCCACTACCTTTTGCGTAGAACGTTATCGTATATAATCCACTTTTCATCGCCAGTAATGATTTTATCTAAAAATAGGTCGTTCGTCTTTCTTGAAAAAAGATTTGTCGCTATCGATAAATGATTTGATTTGCTTCTTTCACTAAGAGCGTATGGAACACAAACATCCAGCTTGCTGACTTTACCCACCTCTTTCAAGTGGTGATATATGACGAACTGAGATCTGTTTAACTTGTCTGCTGATTCTTGAGTGCTTTGGCATGAATTGCATTCCACCAATGATTTTAGAGCTTCTTCATTAAAATCCGAATAGCGCCTTGGTCTGGATTCATCTTTCATTGACGTATCTACGAAACGAAATTTTGAAAACCAGTTCCGTACCTGTCGGTCAATTATAATTCCTTTACCATATACAATGCATATTTTTTCACTTGTTTCCATAGCATTTTCCCCTGCTTAAACTCCCATAATATTACATGATGAATATGCATTTTCGATTCTATCATTTTAGTCAATAATTTGTTATTTGAATACGATGTATAAGCTACCATTGTTGTAACAAAACTGATCATTGCTCACTTAATTCAAACAAGCAAAAACTTGTTATATGTGGTGAGTCATTAGGATGAGTAATGGTCATTAAAACTTGTTCTCAATAACTGAAATTATTTATAACTCAATCCAATAATTTGTTTACTATTTCAGTATGGAATGAGACCTATTTTAATGGCAGCATGGCATGGACATAAAGATGCCGTTCAGCAGCTTATAAATGCAGGTGCATGCGTTAACGCTGTCAACAAGGTAGACTATTTCAATTTAATATAATTGCATTGTCTTTAAATTCAAAACTTATAAAATATTCTTTTAACAACTGGAACTGAAGAATCAAATGTCGAATTCATTTTAATTTCAACGTTTTAGGTTTTTTGCTATTTTTTTAGATTCTAATCAAAATAAAGAAGCGCATTTATCTTTTTGGAAAAAAGCAATAATATAATTATGATATTAAATAATTATATTATAATTAAAACTAATATTCTTATAAACATAAAGCGTTTACATTTTTTCTTAAATTATAAAATATTAAAATTCTGATGTGTAATTTTTCAAATTCATTTAAAAAATAATGAAACTGTAGGAATAAATATATAGTATAAATTTCAGAAATATTTTGTTTTTTATATTTTTTAAAAATTGTTCGCTTTTTTTGTAAATATACAAATAAGTTTCTTTTCATATTTAGGTACGTTTAAAAACTATTTTTATAATCTAATATTATAAATTGTACGCTTATTTGAACTCGCTCTGATTGTTTTAAAATTAATGTAATTATAATTAAAACATTATACTATTGTATAACCATCACACAGTATAATTTTATAAATTCTACAATCATCATGTGTGAAAAAAATAATTCCAGTTCTTACAATAATCTTTGCAAAGTAAAAGAGACAAAATAATATTAATTTTATGTGTTCGTTTGTACCAAAATAATTTTCTTTATAATTTAATTAAAATTTCTTTTGTACATGTAATTCAATGAAAAAAATTAAATTTACTCTATTACAATGACATGTGATTATAAAATTTAATAAAGTAAAGAATTATTAGAATAAAAAGACGAGCAAAAGTAATAAAGTCCATATGTTTCAGAAAAATTACACGTTACTCATGTGCGCAGCTCGTAATAACAGACACGACGTAGTGAATTTTCTATTAGATACATTAGAAGAAGTTGACGTTGATGTAGCAGATTCTGAAGGACAGAGTGCGATATTTCATGCGGCGCAGGGAGGTCATGAACCAATTCTCAGACGGCTAGTAGAAGCTGGAGCATCTCCGGACAGAAGAGATAAGGTAATAAAAAAAATGTGATACCGAGATTGTGTATTTTTCGACGGTGATCTTTCTATTGAAAATAAATACATATCGATTTATTATAGGGATTTATTTTCAATATGGATCGTGTATATATATATATATATATATATATATATATATATATATATATGTATATATGTATGTGTGTGTGTGTGTGTGTGTATTTATGTTGTATATAAATAATTGATTTATTTTAAAAGTAAACTTGTGTTTATTTATATAACTGTTATATAATTTTAGTAAAAGATGTTATTTTCGAGTAATCTAATGTATTTTTTAATGCATATATAAAATTTCTTATTTTTCAATATTACCTGTTTATGGATATAGTTATCTTTTAGGTTATTATTTAGTCAATATTTTGAATCAAACTTTACTTAGCATATATAATTAAATAGGCACCGAAATTAAATTATTTTCATAATATCAATATGTTTTTATTAATGCCGATTGGATATCATTGTTCCCATAAAATGTTGATTATTAGTTTAAACAGCAAATTTAAATACTTATTAATAGGCTGAAAATTTCATACTATATGATATATTGAATATTATATTTTACTCACATAAATACACTTCTACACATACTGCTGGATGAAAGCCTCTGCCAAAAATTTTCCATTTCCAACGATTCAGTGTCTTTCTCTCTCATTTAACATCAATGAATATATATATATATATATATATATATATATATGATATATATATATATATATATATATATATATAGTCATCATATATATCATCATAAAATCTTTTCCCGCGAGCCATTTCTCTTCATATTAGGGAACAAATAATAACGCCCACATCAGTTTTTCTTGCAACTCGGTTTTCAAACGATCCAATAACATATAATATGCACTACCCTTTTCCAAATAGTCGATAAAGATTATTCCTTGCGAATCCAAAAAGACAGTTGAATGCTAGTATTATTTGTAAAATACATTGATAATATTAATTTATAATCAATTATAGTTTTTGTTTTAAGAAAATTATAATTATTTGACCAAACGAGGGACTTACTGAATATAATTGAATATTAGTATTATTTGTAAAATACATTTGAAATAGTTTTGTTTTAAGAAAATTATAATTATTTTGACTGAATATAATTGAATGCATTATATTTTGAAAACTGTTTCTTTGCTAAAACGTCTTTTAAAATCTCTTTGTAACGAAATTTTGATGTTCAATTATTAAATAATTTACATTAAAAATATATATTTTATATATAGAAAAATTAAGTAAGTCTCTGGAGAAATAGCTGTTATTTGTTTTTAAAAATATGTTTAAGTATAATATTAAATATTTAACTTGTTACTTTATCTTCCTGTTGTTTTTCGTAAATTTTAATAAGGTTACTAATATTTTGTTAAAATATTATTCAATATACCGAAACCTTCACTTTCTGTCATTTTTAAAATATAATGAAAAGATTTAACCATATTATTTATGTTGGTCTAGATATTATCCTTAACTGTGAAAAAATAGAGATAAAAATTAGAATTCACATCGCTTTCTAATTACATTAATGTGTGATAAATCTTGATTTTATAGGATGCACGTACACCATTACATGTAGCTTGTGAACATGGACATCTAGAAGTAGCTGAATTTCTATTAAGTCATGAAGCAGACATCGAAGCTAGAGACCAAGAAGGAAACACTCCATTACATATCGCTACAGAACATCAACAAACTGCTATTGTACAGTTATTACTCGACAGTGGTGCAGAACCTGATCCACAAAATACGGTAAGTGTGTTCACATTAATAAAAAAATGTTTTTATTTATTTATTTATGATTAATAAAAGTATGTGAAAAACAAATAATATCAATATTATATTTAATAACAAAGGATAAAATTAGATTCTTATAAAATTTACTATCACTCGATTTAAGTAAAAATAATCAACCTTATAATTTTAATAAACAATTGTTATTCATGGAAATCAAGTATTTTTAAATAAAAAATACTATTTAAAAGAAATAAAAGTATAAATAAAAAATGTTTGTCTCAGAAAAAATATCTGTTGACATATAACACTATACAGGAATACCTCGCATAGTGCGGCTAATCGGTTCCGCTGATTTTCCGGACTAATCGAAACATTAACTAAATACAAAAAACGTTAATTGGTTCCAAACAAAATTTTTTCCCTGTTTTTCAGAAAATAAAACTAGGGTTATATATTCAAATGTTTGTATGTATCAACAAAACGAAATTAGGGGTTTATATATTTATTTTAAATACATTTTCAGTTAAAATTTAATTATCAAAAAATCGATTTTATTCTAGAATTAATATTCAAAAACTAATAGAAAAAGAAAAAAGACCACAAAACTAAAACTGCTCATGCGATGCGTATAATGTGAGCATGCGCATATTTTTTTTAGAAATTTCAAACTGTACTATAGTGAAACCGTATTAATCGAAGCCGCACTATGCGAGGTATTCCTTTACTTAAATAATTTTACCGTTATTAAAATGTTTAACTGTTTTCCTTCTTTAAATATATTGTAGCTTGAAATTATATATTTACTTAAAGACAAAATTGCTTGTTTCCTTATCTGAGGATTCATTGTTATAATGATTTCTATTACTCTTAATTTCATCATATTTGTTGTATATATATTTTTTTTTAAAAAAAAAAACACATTTCGTTCTGAAGATAAATAACCTGTATACAATAATTAAAATGAAATATGAAAAATTACTCACAATCATTGATTCATAAGCAGAACTCTACAGCAATAATATTCAATACGCGAAAATGTACAAGATCGTAAGTACTATAAACTAAGACCAAATCAAAGATTGTAATCATACTAAATCACGGGTACAAGTTCCAGATATTTGTTTAGATAAATTACTGTAACTTTCAAGCAGCTGTTTTGCTTATCTCTAATTGCAGGCATAACCTAAGATAAGATTAATTGTTAAACACTATTCCTCAATTATTATTAACTATTTCACGACGACAGCCCTCCACGCTAGAATGCCACCGCTAAACGAGATGTCGTGCCAAAAGTGTGCGAACAGTTTCCAGCGTTTCGAGATTACTCCTTACGACTAGAAGTGTTGCTTTGACAATACTTTTTGGAAGAAAAAGATTTTTTTAAAACAAAATATTTATAATTTAATAAAGTTATTTTTAATTAAACATTGAAATGAATGTTTGTAAACATAACATTAATAAGTATTCATAAACATGGTATCATTAAATTCGTAAACATTATATACAATAGTAATTACAATAATAATAATATAATATTGTACAATAACTCTTTAATAACAGTATTCTATATGAACATTTTCAAAATAAAGATACACACGTAATCCTACATTGTAGGTCTAAATTGGTATTGTGATTTGCTCCTTTTACCATTCTTTACACATACTACATATTTTTTTAATGGATGTTTTAGGAATATGAATGAACTGCTGTGGACAAAATACTGATACATTGATAGTTGCATGTTTTCTATCTCCGTAAATGAGTGCTATATATCCAGTGAATCCAGTCGCTCGTAGCATATGAACGTCGTTTCGTGGCAAGCGACTATAGTCGCCCGTATTATGTGAATAGCGTTTCATGGAAAGTGACTATAGTCGTCTGACGTAGTGAAAGGGTTAATTCGTCTAAATACAATACTTTAAATTTTCCTTTCAAATAAAAAATATTATCAATCGCATTTTTATAATCAAATAGATACTGGCAGTCTACAAAAAAAAAAAAATCAGTAGTGGATATAAAATATTTAATATGTGCCTTTTTAAATCTTTTTTACCACGTACCTATTCCTTTTTTATTTAATTGATTATTTTTAAAAAATAAATCCCAACAAATAAAATATTATACAAAAATACAATAGTAAATTATTATTTTCCTGCCCACTCAACTATTTATATAACAATATACATTCACATCTATACACACACACACACACACACACACACACATATATATATATATATATATATATATATATATAGGGTATATACACACACATACGTATATACAGAGTTATCCAAATGTGACGTCTAGATTTGTGTTTTATTAAAAAGAAACATATGTATAGTTTCTTTTTAATAAAACACAAATATAGGCGTCGCATTTGGAATACCCTATATATATTATAAAAAAATAATTCAGTTATCTAAGTTATTATGTTTTAATAAAATTCATATTAATTGACTGATTTTTATAACTTGCAATTGTATGAAATTACCTATAATACAATTTATTCTTATTTTAAATTGAATGAAATATATGTTATTTACAGGATATATTTTATATATAAATAAACATAAGGTGGCCATATTTTCTTTTTCTTTAATTCAATTTATTTTTACTAGTCGAATTATTTTAAGAAGGTATTTTGTTTATTTTATTATACTTTTCATCTGAATGGCGTGAATTGAACGGACTTTAAATTATTGCATGTGTCTATATCGTTATCGTTATTTTTAGAAAGGGTTAACGCCGCTACATATAGCAAGCCGATTCGGAAGTAGAGGAATTATTGATGCTTTAATTCAACATGGCAGTTTGGTCAATAAACAATGCAAAGTATGTATGGTACAGCTGTGTTTTTTGTGGAATTAAATTTTCTGTGTGAATAATTAATATAACGGATAATTTTACAGGCTTTTATTGAGATGCATATTTATAACTTTAAACGGATTTTTTTATTTTTTTACATAATAATTGGAAATCAGAAAATAGCTTATTTATCTAATATGTTATTTGGTTTTATAATTAATAGATCGCGTTCTCTATTGAAAAACACACATATCTATTATAAAAGAAATAATTTATTCTAAAATTTAACAATAATTAAATAATATATCTATTCTATGGATTCTTGTAAAGTACTGTAGAATTATTCACAAAAATATTAAATAACAATACACATATATAAGAAAATTAATAACAGATTAACGATGAGAGCACATATAATTTAACTGTAAAAATAAATAATTACAAATAATTAAAACACTTGATAAATAAGGTCATTTCTAAAATGGCATTTAAATTCATTCGCATACTTGTTCAGAATTTTTTTTTTCGGTATCATTTAATGTTTAATCAGTTGTTTACTAGTAATAATATTGTTTTATTCGTATCGATGTCAGTACATGGGATTCAAAATTTCAATGGGATGGCGATTATATACAAATTAGTTTGATTTCAGAACGGAAATACTCCACTGCACGTCGCATGTCAAATGAACGAAACTGAAACCGTCGAAACACTGATCGAAAAAGGTGCCGACCTTAATTGTTTAAATAATGTGAGTTTCTATATATTCATATATGTATACAGTCATTTACTACCTTATAGTAAAGTTTATATTAAAAAATTAGTGAAAGAAAGTTAAAGAACTAGATGTCAGGCTGCGAAATCAAGATTCATTTTGCACGTCAGTTAAGTTTCCAAGTAAGTAGTTTTAAGAAAAAAATAGATTTTATTAGAAACAAATGTTTGTAATATTTATGACGAAGTTATTATATAATATATTCTTTTTTTAATATTTTATACAGCAAATTTCATATATATAAGTATAGGATAAATGAATCGAATATTTCTTCTTTTAACATAATAATATTTTTTTATGATTTACACTTATATATATATATATATATATATATATATATATATATATATATATATATATATATATAACACAAGTATAAAACATAAAATTCCAGAAAATCTGTTATAAAAACGATGAACAACTGAAATCATATAGTTATTTTTACTGCACATACAATATATATTAAAACTTATAACTCTTTTTTTTAAAAAATATACAATCATAAATTAATAAATATAAAAATAGCCTTTAATTAATACAAATATCTGAAACAGAAAGAAATGATTAATAAATTTAAATATGAAATTTTAATTAAACATTTTTTTAATAAGTCTTAGAGAAATATACCCTCTTATTAATATAATTTCATATTCGATGAATAAAACTTTTTATTGCAATTATTGAATATTCTTTATTCGCATCCTATTAATACTTCTAATTTTGTTCACTGCTTCGAACAATTTAAATTCATACTTTATTTATATTTTTTATATATTATAGAGGCTACAATCAGCAATTCACATCGGCGCTGAAATGGGCCATGCGGATATATGTAGACTGTTGCTGGCAGCAGGGGCTGATATAGAACAACGTGAGCAAGGTGGCAAAACTCCTCTCTACATTGCGGCGCGAGGCAGTTTCACAGCAATTGTCGATATGATTATTAAAACAGCTCGACTCGATTATCCTGCGCACGTAAGTAACGGTATTCTTATTAATTTTTAATCATATTTAAATCTGACAAGTGCATTGTCTGTTCTTAAAATTCAGTTATATCAGTTTTTTTATATTTTATTTTTATTCTTATTCGCTTTTGGAAACAGTAAACATATTTTTAGTTGATAGTTTTGTTTTATATTTTTATACTTTAGAAGTACTTAGTGTTTTGTATTTTTGTACTTTAGAATTCACAATAATAAATACATATTTATATTAAGTATTCTATATATATATATATATATATAAACACAAGTATAGAGCCTTTACGTTTTCAAAAAAAAATTATTCATAATCTTTCATTTTATAACCTTCAATTGCTTTGCGTTAAAAGATAAGATAAATTTATATATAATATCTTGGTAAAATTATTTGCTTTTTCCAATTGATTCTTATAAATCGCTGAGTTGTCATTTTTTGATAATTTTAATTATCTTAATCATTTATATATTTATTTAATCATTTTTTTCTATAATTTATAATTAATATATTATCATTTTATCCTTTAATTTTTTTAATTAATTATATTCAAATACCTTGCTCACAAAAATACAAAATTTAGAAAAATATTTAAATTAAATAAAATAGATTATTTATATTCATTACTTAATTTGTATAAATTAAATATTTACAATATAAATACGTGTATTTGTCTTTTATGAACTTGAAACATGCATAATAAATTATGAACTTATTTCATTTTTTAAAATAATTGTTAATGATATATAAAACAATATGTACTGTTAATTGTATTATGTTAATTATATTCAAGTATCTTACAAAAAAAAAAATACAAAATGCAGAAAAATATTTAAATTAAATAATATAGATTATAGTTATTATTTAATTTGTATAAATTAAATATTTATAATATTAATATGTTTATTTGTCTTGTATGAACTTGAAAACATGCATAACAAATTATGAACTTACTTCATTTTTTAAAATAGCTGTTAATGATATATACAATGTATACTAATAACTTTTATATCTTTTTAAATTTATTTTCAGTATAAAATATTAGATTTTAAATTTATTATATAAATAATATCAAAGATTTAATGTTATTTTAATAAAAATATAACTTAAAAAAATGAAACAAATGTAATTTTATAAAATATTTCTGATATTTACAAATATTATATATATTTATATATATATATATATATATATATATATATATATATATATATATAAAACTTATATCAACCCACTGTTGAGTGGAAGCCTCAATGAATATTATTATTCATTAGTATTTAGTCATACTCACCACGTTGACCAGAAACACATACATATATATACATATATATATATATATATGTATATATATATATATATATATATATATATATATATATATATATATATAATTAACCTATTTCTATCAACTAGGTGAAGGTTTCTCCCGAAACTTTTTATTTCAGTGATTCAATGCTTTTCTCTTCCATTTTACATCAATTGATTTTCTTATTTCTCTATTCTATCTGCCCAGTGGTCTTTTCTTAAACCATGTTATATTTCTAGGTTTCCAATCAATAATTCCTGCTGTCCGTTCTTGTTACATGACCAGTTCATTTTTATTTTAAATTTCTCCCTTGATATAACGTTCATAACTTTGATTTTCTTTCTGATGCACTCTATTTTCTTACCTATACGTTTGATTTCTAACATGTATCTTTTTGTGCTTATCTGTGATATTTGAAGTATTATATATATATATATATATATATATATATATATATATATATATATATATATATATATATTTGATTGCAACTCTAAAGAAGTATTGAAATTACTCTGTATAATTTTATTTTATGTATTTTAATAATAATGATACTTCATTATTTTTGCAAACATTTTTTACAATACAATTAAATTATTTTACGCCTCCTTTTATTTATAAAATGTTATTATTATCATCATAAAAGTATTTTCCTTATTTTATGATATGTTTTAGTAAGTATTATTAAAATTTGTTGACATTAATTTTCTTTATTCTTATATTTTATTATTCATTATTTATATTTTAAGTATTGTATAGGGACATCCAAATGTGACGCCTACATTTGTGTTTTATTAAAAAGAAACATTTCTATACGATGGTGTATAGGGAAACATGTGTATAGTTGCTTTTATTTCATTTTGTTAAAGTATAAATCTAGGCGTCACATTTGAATGACCTTATATACAATATATAAAATAAAATATTTTTCTAATTTACAAAGTATGTAATACTTTTTCACTATCTGTTAATAAAATATATATAATAGTTAAAAATACTTTTATATGAAGGCGAATAAATATCTCTTTTGATTTATTGTGGAGTGGACACTTTTTAAAATATTCATTTAGTAATTAAAGTACATTTGCAAATTTAATAGGTAATAATGGTTGAGTGTTTTATTTCATTATATAATTAAATAGTCTGTATAAATAATTTTATGGTATTAAAATGAAATAATATTTAATTTCATTTTAATACCATAATGTTACTCTAATGTATATACGAGGGTCGTTTGATAAGTATGGTAAATTTATTTATTGTTTAATTTAATTAAATTTTTAAATTTAGGTTTTCTTACTTTTTTACGATACTTATCAAACGACCCTCGTATATAAGAAGCAAATTTAATTCACGAAACACTTTAATTTTTGATTTTAAAACTGAGAGTAGTTCCTTTTTTTAAATTTTTACTATTTACATATCGTTAGTGATTTTATTATGTAAGTACAGTGAATTGAAAAAGTCTACATAGCTGCGACATGAAAGTGGTTTAAGACTGAAAAATACTATTAGCCATTTTAAAATTTTCATTTTTTTATTTAATAAATATATTCTTAATTAACAATATTATTGAATTTTATATTTTTTAATATACATACATTCATTCATACATACATACATACATACATACATACATACATACATATATATATATATATATATATATATATATATATATATATAAAACACAATTTATGCGTTATTTTGGATGACCATATATATATATATATATATATATATATATATATATATATATATATATATATATATATATATATATGGTCATCCAAAAATAACGCATAAATTTGTGTTTTATTAAAAAGAAACAAGAGATACTATACACATGTTTCTTACCTAATATGTAAATTGTAAAACTGAAAAATGATAATAAAATATAAAAACTAGGATTTGAAATACTTTATAATGACTTTTTTTGAAAATTCCTGTATAGATTTCATCAGTATAAGAGTCTAATATCGTTAGTTTAACCTATATTTCATTTTCGTTTTTAAATTTACATTATATGCTCTACAATAATGAATTATCCTTTACATAATTTTCATTAATGTTTAACAATAGTAATGTCTAGAAACTGGAAGTATAAGTAATTGTTTGGCCATACTATAGAGTAACCTCTTTTTAAAAAAGCATTCTTGATTGATTTTATACTCAAAAGTTATCTATGCTACATTTTATAATTGTTTAATTGCCATTTTATTCTTGCTGTGAAGGAATAGAAGTTTATTCATAATGCTTGTTGTTAATTACTAATATACTTAATTAATTAAAACGAAATTGAAGAATTTAATATTTCTAATATGTTTTTTTAATCTCTATTTCATTTTCATACGAGTTTTTCTTCTTACATTTACTCTATATTTTTACTTTTTCTGTTTTTCATCACTATTTTTGCTTTTTCATAATTTTTTTTCATATAAAAGAACAGGGCCGGTTCTAAATATCGAGAACATTTTTATTATTTTTTTTATTTTATTTAAAAATGTTGACCCTTAGATCGTTTCGAGTTTCGCAGTCGCTGTACTTTATATCTTTTAGGCTCCTCTGTCTTAAAACCGTTCGCGGCGGGTGCTTGCTCCGCAATCGTCAGAACCGGCACTGGCAAACGAACAGGTACTCTGTACAATTAGTGTATGTATATTAATTCTCTTTTTATAATTTCTTTGGAGTCGTAGGTTTTTGTGTAGATTTTGTACGTAATTATATATATATATATATATATATATATATATATATATATATATATATATATTTAGTAAACTTATATATGTACATATGTGTATTTTTATATATTTTCAGGATTTAAATAACTTATAATAAATAAATTATTATTTTATTTATAAAATTTTAAAACTATCGATTTCAATAAATAAGTCATGTTAAAACTATACAATTATAAATACTTAAGATTATAACTTTTGAAATAAAAATAAAGATGAAATGGTACTACTATAGCTCATGATCTACCATTGCAATTACAATATCACATTTTTTCCACAATTCTCTTATATTATTACTCTAGTTTCGCAATTGTATCTTTTACAATTTATAGTTATAACTATAACAAGAAAAATAAATTTTCCATATTTGTAATTTTATTTTTAACAATATTTTTTATATATTATTTAAATGTTTTCAAAATCACCTATATCTTTTGCTAACAATTTGTAGTAAAATCTACTGAAATAAAATTATAAAAGTTCTCTAACGACATTCTTATTTTTAAGTATTTCTGTTTTAAAGTAACAACAAAACAGTTTAATCTCTTACTTTTATTTATTCAGTTGAGAAGATCAATGTGACCTTCTTGATAATTGATAGTTATCAATAGTTAATTGTATTTAAATTAATATATATATATATATATATATATATATATATATATATATATATATTGGTCATTTGATAAAATGGATAATAAAATCAATTTAACATTCACGATCAATTATGAAAATAAAAGTGTTTCTACTATGTTGTCCTTGAAATGACAATCAAATGCTCAATTAAGGCTAAACATCCATAATCCATTAATTATATCACAACATGTACTTATACAAATATATTTATCTGTAGGTTTTGATTGTTAAAAATCAAATCTCCAAACAAAATTGTACACTAATTGAAGCAAATTACTTCAGTTCAATTTTATATAAGCTAATTATCTATGAACTATTTATTTTTTTAAACTTCTAATGTTCATAATTTTGTTTACAATATTAAATTACAAGAGACAAATTGATCTGATAGTTAAAATTTCGCTGTAAATAATAATTATTTATTTATTTTATTCGAAATAAATACGTCATTATCTATAAAATGAGGAATTTAACCTTCTATTGATAATCTCATGACTTCAATTGTTTGCTTCTTGTTCTTTTTAGTATCTAAACATTTTACATTCAATAAAAATTACACTCAGTAAAAGTTCCAAGAACACAAAACTAATGACACATCACAAGCTTTAGTAGTATCAATTAAATTCCGAAAATCAACAAAGATAATTTATTTAAAGGTAATTGAATATTTTTGATGAATATCAAAAGTTAATAAAACAAAATCAATGTTCTTACTTAATTTTAAAACTATCAATTATTATTTTTTCTCTAAAAAAAACTATTTTAAAATTTTGCATCAGTTTATCAGTTCAATTTAACAGGTTCCACTGATATAACATTGTTAAAACTTAATTGTTATGTATTTGTTTATAATACTTGTATATAGGTAAATTTAAATATTACAAATATCAGTAATTTATAAAAAATGTGTGCATGTGTTTGTTAGGAAGACAATGGTTCATCAAAAGATATACCGTCGAAACCGATCCTCAATAATGCGAGAAAAAGGTTGCGGATATCACGAAGAGATAGTCGTGGAGCCAATTGTGTCGAAAGACAGGCACGAGAGGAAAGTGAAAGACTGCGAGAAATCTTGTGGAGATTAGCATATAAACAGTTAGCGCCTGGAGAATGGAAACGACTTGCATTGCATTGGGCCTTTACAGAAGAACAAATCCGTGCCATCGAACATCAGTACACAGGTAAAACATAGAAAGCACTTAGATACACATAAAATTATTTCTTTTTGGTAAGTATATACATATATACACAACAAAACGTCTTTTAGGTCCAGACAGTTATAAAGAACATGGTTTTAGAATGCTTTTAATTTGGTGTCATGGACTGTCAGCGGAAGTAAATCCTTTAAAAGAATTATATGAAAGTCTTACAGCAATTGATAAAAAGTCAGTGGCAGGTAAAGTTATTTTATATGTTACTTATTGAAAACATTATCAACTGAAATTAACAAAGATATGCAAGAAAATCTCTATTTATGTGATTTATATCGTACACTTATAATATTTTTAGATGCATTACGTAAGAAGATCGAGAAACAAAATTCAGAAGCCTATAAGAAAAGCTCATGTAAAAGTTGTACTTTAATGTAAACAATTTGAAAATAATAAAATATTTTCCAACTAAGACATCTAAGATTTTCTTATTAAGTTATTAATTACAAATATATTTGAATGTACAATATATAACATCTAATGCTTGTGTAAAGAAGTTTAAACTAAAATTGATTATATACATAGCCATTTTTTAGAAAATCTAATCTTTTTGTAAATAACTGAGTAATATATAAAAAAAATTTGACAAAATTCGATAACAAGAAAACACTTAAAAACTTAATATCTAGAGAATTTTCAAGTGAATGAAGAAAAATGGAATTAAATTAAATGTATGTTAGATTATTTCAATTTGGTTCAAAAATGAAAACAAAATCATCCTACTCTAGTGAAGGAGTGCAAGTAATATTAGATTCAAATATAGTTAATATTAACAATGAAAAATAGAGAATGTTTGCTAATTCAGAAACGAACAGTAATAAACTTTTATTTTTCATCTGCCATTAATCATTACTTTAATTTAATTAACAATTAGTAAATTCAAGCTACGTAATTAGATTGCTACATATCCTTCATAAACAATTAATTTTTGATTAGTGATATCGTAAATCTTTTATAATTAAAAATGATTAATGAATTTTATGATTAATTAATTAATATTTGCATGGATTTATCTACCCAGGACTTTTGATTCTTTTATTTAATGGAAAAACATAAAATCTATTTTTCTCTGTAATATTTATACGAGTATCACGTTTGCATATTTAATTATATTTATATAAAGATCAATTCTTAATTCTATGTTTGTATTGTTTACTTTTCGAATTGAATAAAAACATAAATTGTTTATAAATATTGAATAATATTGTTAATTTATCTTTTAACAATTTTGATGACATCATTTTAATGAACTTCAAGAAGATAAAAGGTTAAAATTATTCAATTATGGTTGAACAAAATCCCACTAAACTATATCACTATATATTTAATTTATATGAAATTTATACATTTAAGTAATAATTATCTCAATTAAATTTATCTGACTTTATTATTTCAAATCAATAATGTAAACCCCTCTTTATCAACTTAAAAAGTTTATTCTCAGAAAAAACTAATTCATATTTGTTTTATATCACTCTATTAGTTACAAGTAATTTTATTCAAATGCTATTTTTTGTATTCAAAGCGTCAACTCACTAAATGTTATAAATATATATATATTATAATAAAATAATGAAAATAGCTAACATTCATCTTTAATCGCAACAGATTTATTTTTTATTACAAATATCCTATTCTAAAGAAATATAAATACGTTAATTGCAATATTATTTTATTTAAAAATAAATATAATAGTTAAGAAAACTGTCGAGTTTTTGTTTTTTAATTATTTGTTAAACATATAAGTGACAGAAAACAACTTTCTATTTGTGAGAAGAGTGAATAATAATTGAAACGAGTTTTAGAATGAAAAAATAGTATTAAGTGTCCAGTAAAAGAAATCAAATACAAAAATAATAAGGATTTTTTAATTTAATATTATTTCAATTTTGTTTTAATATAATTTATCTAGTTAGTATTAAATTCTAAATTCATTTACAACATGTTTATATAGTTTAATAACAAAAATAAAATATCTAATTATACTAGATATTTATTTTTATTTTTTTTTACTGTGAAGACTGCAATATAAACTAGTATTTTCTATTGAACATTATCAGTTATCTTGTAGTGTTCGCATGATAAACAACAAGCAGCCAGTATGGAAGTACCGTTCGTTACATTATCAAATAAACAGAAAATGCCTGCGATTGGCTTAGGAACTTGGCAGGTATTGCTTATTATTTTTTTAAAAAAACGCATTTATATGTTAATTTATATGTGTAAATATACTTTATATGTACACGTAAAATTATATTGTTATTGAAATCGTCGACCATCATAATAAAAAGTGTATTTTTCTGTTTTATTTATAATCATTCACTAATTTTAATATCTAGAATAATATATTTACATGCGTATTTCCAAAAATTGTATTATGTAATGATTAATTTTCCTATTAATAAATTTATAGTTGAATACTGAATTCTATATACGTTTATGCTACTCATTTATTACTTACACA
This sequence comes from Neoneuromus ignobilis, assembly GCA_029203775.1. NCBI lineage: Eukaryota > Metazoa > Arthropoda > Insecta > Megaloptera > Corydalidae > Neoneuromus > Neoneuromus ignobilis. The sequence continues at coordinate 30,426,636 of CP092089.1, forward strand.
CTTTGTTAATCTTCATTCATTCAAGTAGTCTATTTAACAATTAATAAATACAATTCAATAAGCACAAGAGTTTTTTTTTATTATATGTTGTTATTCTAAATGTTTATGTTTTGTGAATTATTTATTTCATAAAAGTTTACTTAAACCTATTGTACTATATATATATATATATATATATATATATATATATATATATATATATATATATATATATATAATCATCATTATCATCATCAATCTCATTCTATCCACTGCTGGATGAAGGTCTCTTCCAAAACATTCCACTTTACCGATCCAATACTCTTCTTTTCCAGTCCATTCAAATATTTTTTTTTGTATTTCTAATATATATATATATATATATAATATAATTTTTATAAACGACTTTTACACAAAAATAATCATTCTAAAATTATTTATAGAATTATCTCATACAAATATTCATCTATTATTTCTTTTGTTTGAATTAAAGATGAGTTAAACAAAGACATTTAGAAATGAATAGATAAATAAATAACTAATATGTCGATTAAAAAAACAGATTTTATATTCGTGCTTTAAAAATAATGACATGATCATAGAATAATGAATGATTAATCAATAATACAAAATTTTATGATACTGAAGTGAATGATTTACTTGTGCAAAAAAGATTACTTTAATAAAAGGTCATCCAAATGTGACGCCAAATTCGTGTTTTATTAAAAAAAAAAACATATATATAGGATGGTGTATAGGAAAACATATGCATAGTTTCTTTTGTTTCTTTATAATAAAACAAATCTACACGTCGCATTTGAATACCTCGATATATTTTACTTTAAAACTGCACTATTTTCATTGCATTAATACCAGTTACTACAGAATTTAAAATTATTAAAAATTACAACCTTGCATACTTTTTAATAAAATTTGATAAACCTACTAATGCTGATATTAAAACTATTCAATTATAAATATTTTAATCTTCTAAAATTTAATCAAAAATACTGTTTTTATATTCATTTCCATTCGTTTTTATTTGTAATATACATATATATATATATATATATATATATATATATATATATATATATATATATATATATATATATATATATATATATATATATATATATATATATATATATATATATATGTATATATATTATATATATATATATATATATATATATATATATATATATATATATATATATATATATATATATATATATATATATATATATATATATATATATATATATATATATATATATATATATATATATATATATATATATATATATATATATATATATATATATATATATATATTATATATATATATATATATATATATATATATATATATGTATATATATATATATATATATATATATATATTATATATATATATATATATATATATAGGTATATATATATATATATATATATATTATATTTAATTTATTATTTTATATATTATTTATTTTTTTAAGTATGGTAAATAAGAGAAACTAAATTGAAAAATTTAATTTAATTATTTGGCGGAATTAAATAAATAAATTTACCCATACTTATCAAACGACCCTCGTATATATATATATATATATATATATATATATATATATATATATATATATATATATATATATATATATATTGAAATAATATTTATTTTAAAATTTTGTCCATAACATGAATATAAATTATTTTTATTATAATTATTTTTTTTGAAAAAAAGGAACTAGAATATATTTTATTATATTCATGAATATACCTCATTGGATTATATTCAATCACATATACCGTTCAATTTTATTACATCATTATCTTGAATTTTTACAATATATATTTGTGGATTAAAATTATAAATAACATCATATGGATTTTTTATCTATATTAAAATAATGAAATTAATTCATTCATTTTGTCCCATATGTTCTAAATAATATCATTGTTATTTAATAAAATAATAAATGTAGTATATTACTTGACAAATATTTTTCAATAAATTTATTAATAACACAAATATTAGAATACTTGATATTTATATATATATATATATATATATATATATATATATATATATATATAAATATATATATATATATTTATTTTTTGGGCAAGTATCTCCCTTCCGCTTTTTTTTTTTTTTTTTTTTTTTTTTGTACATAGCTGCGAAATTCAAAAGACCAGAAGGCGGAAGGGAGATATTTGCCAACCTAATATATATATATATATATATGTGTGTGTGTGTGTATGTGTACGTATGTATGTATGTGTGTGATAAAAAATATGATTAATGGAAAATAAATAACTTGTTTATAGTATTATTGATTAAAACTGGTTTAATAAACGTATGTGTAATAAAAGATAAAATATAATGTTGTGTTATGCAGACTTAATTAAAACTGCAATATATTATCTATAATTTTTATAATAAATTATTAATTGTAAATTATCGTTTAAAATTTACTAGTTTTGTTTATAAAACAGTTAATTATTGATATTTTTTAGAAAATTACTAAAGTAAAGTTTTAAATAATTACAGTAAAAAGAAAGATTTATATTTATTGTATATTTTGAACTATGCAGTTATTTTTAATATTTCGTTTTTTTATTAAAAAAAACAAACACACATACACGCAATTTCGTCCTTTTATACAAATACAATTTTTTCATACAATTTTTAACATCTAAACTACATCGTATGCGGGCAACGAGCCTCGACGACGTCTTTCGCATACTATTACTAGAGCGCAAAAGACATCGTCGAGACGTTGCCCGCATACAATGTGTTAATATCAGAATAGACTTTACTAATATAGTTAATTCATTTTTTTACAAAATAATAATTCTTCACTATTACAATATTCTTTCATCAATCAGTTATTGTTAATTTTATGTTAATGCATATTTTTATTCTTTTATCATTCTTTAACTGTGACATTATAATATGTATATGTAAAATAAATGCGTTAAATCGAAATTGAACATAATAAGAAAAGTGTACATCAATAATAAAATAAAGAGATTAATATTTAAAGCATACACATATCCAATAATCTTTATAAATTACAAATAATAACTTCAAAAAGGTTGTATCCTATGATAAAAGTCTCTAAAAACGATTTAAATAATTCGACAGTTATGAAAACAATTTTATAATAAAATTATGTATTTTTATTAATAAATATATTTTTATTATAATAAATTTTAATATATTTAATAGCATAACATATTCCGTGTTTAATTATATAATATATATATATATATATATATATATATATATATATATATATATAAAAGGTCAAATATAATGAAGTAGTTATGTAAATATTAATTAATTAATTATACAATGTTTTCATTATAAAATTATTGTGTATATTATGAAAAATATAAATGTGATATAAGTAAATGTCGATTATAAACAACGCATCTAATTGTTAAGACAATATTTTATTCATTTAATGTGAATTTTATCTTTTATCATAGTTTAAAAGTGATTCTTCTCTGAAAATGTTCAATAAATTAGATATTTATCATTATTATTTAAAAATAATAATACAATAAACTATATAAATGATAATTAAATGTTTCAAGTTGATTTTTTACGTATATAATTGTTTCCATTAATAATAAAATAATGTTTCTAAAATATATTTCAACTTATGACACAAGGAAATTAATTATTCTAATTTTTAATTTTAGTCTGCTCCAGGTGAAGTTGAAGAAGCTGTAAAAAATGCAATAGATGTAGGATATAGACATTTCGATTGTGCCATGGTTTATGGCAACGAAAAAGAAATTGGCAACGCTATTCAGCAAAAAATTACAGATGGTACTGTTAAAAGGAGTGATCTATTTATCACCAGTAAACTTTGGAACACACATCATGAAACTGAATCTGTTGTTCCTGTATGTAAGAAGTCTCTCGAAAATTTTGGACTCGACTATTTAGATTTATATTTAATCCACTGGCCATGTGGTTACAAAGCTAGCATTACAAGCTTGTTTCCAGATAAGGATGAAATAAATGATTTAAATACTATCGATTACATTGACACTTGGAAAGGAATGGAGAGATGCTTTGAACTCGGTTTGACAAAAAGTATTGGCGTTTCGAACTTTAATAGCCAGCAAATTAATCGCCTTATGTCTGTTGCTAAAATTCAACCAGTTGTAAATCAGGTAAGTTTTATTAATTTCAGAACAACATTATATTTGAAATTATGATTTTTAAATACAAAATACAATAATTCAATTATTATCAAATATTTCAAATTTAATTCTTTGATCTCTACGTAATACTAACTATATGATTTAAATGTTATTGTTTTTGAAATTAAAATTATTTATAAATTTCAGATTGAAGTAAATCCTTTAATAAATCAGAAAAAGTTAATTGCTTTCTGTAAAGAACGAGATGTGGTAATTGTCGCGTACAGTCCATTTGGTTCACCAGCTCGTCCGTGGGCAAAACCCAATGATCCTGTTTTGCATCTTGATGATCATTTACTTGAAAATATCGGTAAAAAATATAATAAAACAGTCCCACAAGTTATACTTCGTTACCTTATTGAAATCGGTACTGTTCCAATACCCAAATCATCAAACAAAACCCGTCTTAGTGCAAATCTTAAAGTATTTGATTTCAAATTGTCTGCAGAAGATATTGCCGAAATAGACAAATTTAATTGCAATTCTAGAGTATGTCCAGCTAGTGAGCTTGTTGGTCACAAGTATTATCCATTCAGTATTGAGTTTTAATTTTATTTGTCATGATGTTACTTTAAGTTATTTAAGCACCTACATAAATATATTAAAATGATATTTTCAATATAAATGACTTTGGAATATATCTCTGAAATAAAAAAAAGATACTTAAAATAATATATATATATATATATATATATATATATATATATATATATATATATATGTATGTATGTATGTGTGTATGCATTATGTATGTATCCTCTAATAAAAATATATTTACTAGTATAATATTTATCAGTAAGAAATAAAATAATTTATATATCTTATTTAGAGTTTTATGAGTTAGTAACGTAAATGTGAGTGTCATATATTTAAAAAGATATATTAGAAATATTTATAAATAAATATGTGCAAAAAAATATAAAATAAATATTTTATATGTGGATATACGAATACACATATAACCTGTATATTGTATAATATACGTGAGGTTATTCATATAATAGTAATATTATATATATATATATATATATATATATATATATATATATATATATATATATATTATAGGTGACCCAAATGAGACTGAAGGGTTTAGACATACATTTACTTGCTTACTAACATTTAATATCCTTCAGATATACATATATATATATATATATATATATATATATATATATATATATATATATATATATATATATATATATATATATATAATATATATATATATATATATATATATATATATATATATATATATATATATATATATATATATATATATATATATATATATATATATATATATATCATGTGAGAGAAGTGGGTTCGAACCTTGGTCGGAGATATAGGGCAGTCGGGGTTCTTTAGCCATAGTGAAGGCAACCTGCCTAAGGGGATAAATTATGAATAAAAAAATCCTCACCACATCACTAATAGTGTGGAGGTGAGTATGATCAAATATCAGCGAATGGAATATTCATTAAGACTTTCGTCCAATAGTGGACTGATATAAAGTGGATGTAATAATAATGATATATATTATTTTACATTGCTACATAAATAAAAAATAGCTATTTTAGATAAACAAATATTTTTAAGAAAAATCATGTTTTTTAAAAAAACATCGTGTTGTATGAAAATATATTATACCTTTAATAATAGTATTACTCTAATAGTAGTTAGTCTATTTTAATGACAAGAGTGAAAAATTATTCAAATTGTTTATTACAATGTAAACTATGGCTCTGACATTTTAAAGTTTTAGTAGTACTGATTTAATCATCAGATTTTAAGAAACAGCCTTAATTTAAGTATTTGACGTTAAAGTTTTATATTTTTTAAAAAATTAACAAATCAATTGAAATTTAAATATTTGTAAATAAAATATAAATTTTGGCTTATCAATTTAAAAATGTTATTCTACTTTAGAAGCATACATTTGAGGTTATACAATGTTACAAGATCGTTTGTAAAGCCTTCGTTCATTGCAAATATTCGTCTAATCCATACATTAAATGAATATGGTACACTCACAAAAGATGGATCTACAATTGTTTGTCTGCATTTACCTGAAAAAATTTCATACGATCATACATTACCTATTCCAACCAAAATACTAGATGACACTTCTGTTTTAAAATCCAAGTGGGATAATGACTTAAAGCGAGTTTTCAAGAACGTTCATCCCGATATTGCAAGAGAAAAATTAATGGCATTAACGTTTACAACGAAACATCGATGGTATCCCAGATCAAGGGACAAGAAAGCAAAAGAAACACCAATGGATCGAGATTATCTTTAATGTTTTTCAGTGAAATTAATATTCACTGCAAGTATTGATATATTTATAAAAATTATAATATAATGATCGTCATGAATTCTTGAATATAAATGTCATTTTTCAATGTATTGTAATTATTTCTTTAAAAAAATTCATTTAAGTAATTTTGTTTCATATGAATTTATATATGTACAATTACATTTGTGTTCATAGTAAATCACAGGTATAGATATAACGAATAACAGAAAAGAAATTAATATTAAATGTTTAATGATACTAAAATATTAAATAATATATTAGAATGTAATATCTCATTCATATTGATTGAAAGTTATGTAATTTTCATTTTTTTTATTCTTTTAAAGTTTATAAGGCAAAAAATTGATAAAAAAAAATAGATACAGATTATAAAATATTAAAATGAGAAATTTAATTTTTTAATAAATCGAGTTTATATTATTAAAATATTTTATAATAAAATTATTACTGACTTCACTTATGGGAACACTTGAATATAATTACAAAAAAAAAACTCAATGAAATATGTAATTAAAATACTTATTACAATCAAAAAATCAATTTCATTTATTAGGAAATATATATAAACAAGTCTTAATTTATCACATTTTTAAACATCCTTAGAAATACTAATATGGTCACATTTATGAATTCGCATATGATTTCTAAGTGCACCGTCTTGAGCAAATGTTTTTGAACAAAGTTTACATACAAACGGTCTCTCACCAGTATGTATTCGGATATGACTTTTTAATATTTTTGATGTATAGAATGCTTTTGTACAGATATTACATACATGAGGTCGTTCACCGGTATGTGAGCGAAGATGGTAATTAAGTGCACTCATTAACTTATATTTTTTATCACAAAGGTGACATGCAAATGAGCGTTCATCTGTATGCATTGTCATATGATTACGAAGTTCATGTGCTGAATAGCATCTTTTACCACATTTACTACAAAGTATATTTGCCGGTGGAGGATTATTATCGTGTTTAACACGAATATGTTTAACAAGTCCAGCTTTATTTCGAAATACCTTTGGACACTGGACGCATCGGTGAGGTTTAATATCTGGGTCATTACGATGTGTCCGCATATGACTTTTAATATCGACAAAATCTTTACCGCACTCTGTACATACAATGCGTTTTAACTTCCCTTCATGATACCGTTTCTGATGTTCTTTTAAAGTAATTTCATATGAAAATGTCTTGTCGCATAAAGGGCATGGAATATTTTGTTCTTTAGGTTTATGTACAATTTTATGCCTAATAAGTTTACTTCTTTCATGAAAACTTTTATCACATTCATCACACTTATATCTTTTCTCATTTACATGTGTTTCTAAATGCCGATCAAATCGTCTTTTTGTTTCAAATATTTTATTACACATTTCACAACAAATTGGTTTTGATTTTAATACTACTTTACTTTTTATTCTGGTTTCTTTAATCATATTTTTTGTTACTTTCTTCATTACATGTGTTTTAATATGTGAATTTTCTGATGGTGTATCAATATCCCTTTTTAATATCTCAAAATTATTTTCAGTCGATACATTCTGCGATCTTTGTTCAATATTTCTGACTGGTTCACTGAGTTTAGCCCAACTATTTTCATTATCCGATTTTATATTGATTTCTAAAGAAGTTTCATTTTTAGTAATTTTATTATCTTCTAACATTTCATGAAGAATCTTATCAGATTTTTCGCATAGATTTTTAAAATTAAATAGGTGATAAACTTCCTCGGAACAATCAAGGCATATTGAACAAGGAAGGCCATCATCAGTCATAATCTACAAATAAATAGTGATATAAGCAAAATATTGATTAAAAATAATAATCAGATAGTTTCATAAAACTCTGTTTTTAATATTATAATTTTTCTATATAATTTTAATATTAATAAACCAGCACTCATAAGTATAGAGTACTATACATATATATATATATATATATATATATATATATATATATATATATATATATATATATATGCATACATACATATTAATATACACATGTACACACAAATATACATACTTATAAAAATGTCACATATTTATAAAAATAGGAATTGTTTAAGAAATGAGTATACAAACAATTTATTTATATATCTTGCTAAAGATGTTAAGAAGGAATAGGTAATAAAAGAAATAATACAAATTTTTATTTTTTAATATTTACTTAACATCACAGTACACAAATCATACTTTTATTCCTATGAATACTGTATGTTCACAATGTGTGTGTGTTGTTTACATGCATACAAAGCATACCTTTATTTGGGTACATGATCGCAACATGTATAAGATGTCGGAAGTGTAAATAGGGAGCATTTTATCTTTATGAAGAAGACAAGTTCGACAAATATTAACAAAGTCAGATTTTTTTAATTTCAATGACATTTCATTAGAAAAATATCATAAATAGAGCAGTCACAATTAAGATTTTTATACGATATAGGATTGTAATTACTATTATATATACATATATGTATGTATATATATATATATATCTATATATTTAAAAAAAACTTCAATGATCTATGTTATTTACTTTTTAACATTTATAAATGTACAGTGGGTAACTGACGTATTATTCTACGCTTACTAGCGACAAGTCGATGCGTACAATATTCACATGTGTTGCTCGAAATTTAACTTTACTTCGATATAACCAAATTGTTATTTATTTATATTTATATATTCTTATTAATATTCAATAATAATAATAAAACAATTCTAAGACGTCAAAAGATTTTCAGATAACTTATATTGCATACAAAAATTATTTTTTCGCAAGTGTACAAATCATATTTTGTAAGTGGAATTAAAGGTTAATAGAATGTCTGAATTAAATTTATTTGATCATTTTGAAGAAGACGAATCGCTTGTTTCTAAACACAGAAATTCAAATTTAGAGCAGAGGTAAGTTTTATCTTATTTTTTTTTTTAATAATTTAAACAACAATGTCAAATGCTTGTCATTGGATGTTTTATTAAACAATTTATTTTTTAAACATAAAGAAAAGATTAGCTATTATTTATTAATTTTATGTTTTATAATTGTTATATACAGTTAATCTTATTACTATATATAATTAAAATATATTGTCAAAACATCTGAAAATATATGTATGTAATATTTTACTAAAAGTTGTTTTTTTATTAAATAGCTATATATCTATTTTAAAGTATTTAGTGTAGATATTAATTTTAATCTATCTATCTATCTATCTACCTATCTATATATATATATATATATATATATATATATATATATATATATATATATATATATATATATAAATATATAATTGTGAAAATTGAATATATATTTTTCATACTTTTTAGTATGAAAAATATATATTCAGTTTTTTATTGAAGCAAACATATTTTTTATACTTGTAAATTGTTTTAAAATACAAAATTCACTCATATTGATAAAAGTTTATGCACATTAATAAAATTTATTTTTAACAATAATACCAATTATTAATAATGTTAATATAGTTCTCATGTAATCTTATCATAAATGTATAGTAAATTAACTAATTGCTATTAATTTCCTAATTGTTTGTTTTATTTATTTGTGTAAAATATTTATTTTTATTATAAAGAAAAATTTAAATGAATGTAAAAATATTTTATAATTAACATATTTCTTAACACCTTGCTGACTGGCTATTTTGAGCCAGAACTTGCCCTGACTTCTTGTCCGCACTTGAATATTGAATGAAAACATCTGAATAAACTTAAATGTACTTTATTTTATCCTATCTTATATTTATATTATCATGCGTCGAAATTAAACGTATATATTTTTTTAATATTTTATTATTATTTTTTTTAATATTTTTTTTGAGCGTGATATATTGTATAATATATCTGTAATGTATCTATATATGTAATGGTACTAAACAAGTGTTACATACATATTGTGTTTCACTACGCTTTCCCTTAGAAAAACATACTTTACACGCCCTAGTGTGATTTTTTTACTGCTGATTACTATTTTTTGTAATACGTAATCTTTTAATTTTCCTGATAATCTGAATAAAAGACCTTAAAATTACTTAAATTAATGTAAGTGCAGATACGAGTTATCTCGTGACCAGTCAATGACATTTGGGAAGAGAAAAACGAGTTAACTCATGACCGGTCAGCAAGGTGTTAATAGTGTATTTCATTAAAGTATTAATATTTGTTTAAACATTTTTCAGACATGAAGACAAATATACTGATGTTTCTGTGAGTACATTTGACTCATTAAATAAAAGGAAAATAAGTGAAGAATCAGAAAATGATAACAGAAAAATTCAAAAAAAATTTAGTGCAATGGATATATTAGATAATATAGAGTAATTTTTTTTCTTTTTATATATATATATATATATATATATATATATATATATATATATATATATATATATATATATATATATATATATATATATATAAAATCTTATCAGCTTATATCAGCCCATATATTATACAAATACCTATATTATAAATATATATACTGGTATTATTATATAACTACACTAACCATATGGGTTGATACAAATTTTTATTTGGGGTTTAGTCCTTTAGATAGATTGCTTTTACTTTAGCCAAAAAGCCTCATTTATCTTATATCTCCCGATTGGAGTTCAAACACATTTCTATTATATGACAGTCAGTAAAGTTAACCACTATATCACCAGCCAGTTTATGTGTGTGTGTATATATATATATATAAAAATGTGTGTGTGTGTACACGCACGCACATACACACACACATATACATAAATATATATATATATTTGTAAAGATAAAGGTATTATAAATTTTAGTGTTAATGTATTGCAAAATCGAGTAATTGTCACAACTGTTGAAACAATTGAAGCTTGTACACATGAAGTAGCTTCTCCTCCTGATTTCAAATATGAACCTCTTAAGATATCCACAGGAGATCCAGCACGAAATTATCCTTTCATTCTTGATCCATTTCAAAAAGAGGCAATATTGTGTATTGAGAATAATCAGTCTGTATTAGTTTCTGCACATACAAGTGCAGGGAAAACTGTTGTTGCAGAGTAAGTTTAATTTTTTTTTATAATTTCCTTAATAATAAGTATTTTTTAATAGGTACGCAATTGCTCGTTCATTAAAAAACAATCAACGTGTAATATATACAACACCTATTAAAGCACTTAGTAATCAGAAGTATCGAGAATTTAGTGAAGAGTTTGGGGATGTTGGTTTAATAACAGGAGATGTAACAATAAATCCAAATGCATCATGTCTTATTATGACAACAGAGGTATAAGGTGTTAAAAAAAAATATTGATCCATTTTGTTATTTGTATGTGTAATATCGTAGTGATAGTTGAATTTTTTTTAAATTCATTATTAGATTCTTCGAAATATGTTATACAGAGGTTCTGAAATCACAAGAGAAGTAGGTTGGGTTGTGTTTGATGAAATTCATTACATGCGTGATAAACAAAGAGGTGTTGTTTGGGAAGAAACTCTGATTTTACTGCCAGACAATGTGCATTATGTTTTTTTATCAGCAACAATACCAAATGCTCGTCAGTTTGCTGAATGGGTTTGTCATCTACATCATCAACCCTGTCATGTTGTGTATACAGATTATAGACCAACACCATTGCAGCATTTCATTTTTCCAGCTGGTGGAGATGGAATTCATCTAGTCGTTGATGAAAAAGTTTGTTTTTGTATACATTAACATATTTATAATATAGAAAGAAAGTAGCTAATAATTAAAATGATAAAATGATTGATGCTAATGTAATAAAATGATTTTAAGTATTGAATAATTCATATATATATATATATATATATATATATATATATATATATATATATATATATATATATATGTATGTATGTATGTATATATAGATAGAATCATCCAAATATGACGCCTAGATTTGTGTTTTATTAAACACCTTAAGGCCCGGTTCCACGCTAGTGCGGGTTTATAAATAATCTTAAGCGTATCTCATAGAATGTATTAGTGGTCCTTAAGGTGTTAAAAAGAAACATGTATAGTTTCTTTTGTTTCCTTTTAATAAAACACATCTAGGTATCACATTCGGATGATCCTATATAAACATAAGTGTGCATACATTTGTATGTATCAATAAATGTATAATTAATTACATTTTTAAGTAATTTATTACTATTTGTAAAATTCAGTTAAAAAATCTTACATTAGGGTCAATTTAAAGAAGATAATTTCAATGCAGCAATGTCAGTACTTCAGTCAGTAGGTGATGCAGCAAAAGGTGATTCACAAAGAGGTCGTCATGGTGGAATGAAGAAAAATGCAAGTGACACATGTGTTTTTCAAGTTGTCAAAATGATTATGGAAAGAAATTTTGCACCTGTTATTGTTTTCAGTTTCAGTAAGAAAGATTGTGAATTATATGCAATGCAAATGACTAAGTTGGATTTTAATACAGGTTTGATTATATGCATATTTTTTTAATAAATATTTTACAAACTTATTTAAATTTACTTTCTAAAATAAAATATTTCTAAAAACCATGTATTATTTTCATTTTTAAACAGTTGAAGAAAAAAAACTTGTTGATGAAGTTTTTAATAATGCGATGGATGTTCTTAGTGAAGAAGATAAACGAATACCTCAAGTAGAAAATGTATTGCCTTTTTTACGTCGTGGTATAGGCATACATCATGGTGGTTTATTACCGATACTAAAAGAAACCATAGAGATAATGTTTGGTGAAGGATTGATTAAAGCATTGTTTGCAACAGAAACATTTGCAATGGGTCTTAATATGCCTGCACGTACAGTTCTTTTCACTGGAATGAGAAAGTTTGATGGAAAAAATTACAGATGGGTAAAAATATAATATAAATAAATATGTGTATATGCAATAATGTATATTTGTATATTTTTCTTTAAAGCTGGTTGTTAGAAATAAAGTAATTATAATTGATTGTAAAATTAAATATTGTAATTAATCACTTGAAGAAGTGTTAGTTGAAAATTGAAACTAGTTACTTATATTTTTTAGCTGACATCAGGAGAATATATTCAAATGTCTGGTAGAGCAGGTAGAAGAGGTCTTGATGAAAGTGGTATAGTTATTTTGATGATTGATGAAAAAGTTTCTCCAAGTATTGGTAAAGATATGGTACAAGGTAAACCGGATCCTATTAATTCAGAATTTCACCTTACATACAACATGGTATTAAATTTGTTGAGAGTAGAAGAAATTAATCCAGAATACATGATGGAACGTTCATTTTTCCAATTTCAAAATCAAGCTGCAATACCTGATTTGTACTGCCGTATGTTCATTTTTATTAGTGTTTTGATAATCATTTTATTATTATTTTTTTTTATAGGTTATGAGAAAAAATTTAAAAAATACCACAATTTTCAAATTGAAGATGAAATTAAAATTAAATCATATCACACAATTCATAAAACTGTTAATAAATTAAGTATTGAGCATAGAAATTTTATTACAAAGCCACAATATTTGATACCTTTTTTACATCCAGGCAGATTAGTTAAGGTAATATGTATTACAAAGTTTTTAAGTGTTCAATAATCACTTATTGTTCACTTGTTTTTTATAATTATATAATTTATAATTACATAATTATATCGGCTGATGCATTTCGATGGCGATGCCATCATTGTCAAAGCCTTTCTCTAACAATAAGTGATTATTGAACACTTAAAAACATTGTGGTGTAGGGGTGAAAATTCATTTGTGTAAAGTGAATCAGCCACAGTTCCAAAACAACTAATAAATAATGTATTACAAACCTTAGAAAAGGCAAATAAATATTTTTTTACTATACAGGTAAAACAGTTTAATGAAGAATTTGATTGGGGTGTTATTGTAAACCATAAAAAGTCCACAGAAAATAAATCAGGAATACGAAAAAGAAGAAATGATTCAATTGAAACTGAAATTGTTGTCGATATATTGTTACATATCAAATCAAATAGCAAAAAAGAAGATGAAAGTCTTAAACCATGTCCTCCAGAAGAAGTAAACATACTTTGTCATTTAAAAATATTAAATATGAAGACACTATATAACGAATTTAAAGAATTCCAAAAAATATATGTTCACAAACAATTTGTAAAAAAAAATCCTTACAACTTATTAATATCCATCATTTTATTTAATTTTTTAGAACTATGTATTTTGTCTATTAAAAAAAAAAATATTAGAAATTATTTTCATACTTGGTATTAGAATTTTAGATTTGAAAATTAATATAACTTTTGAAAGGAAAAAATATTTATAATATTTTTTGTTTAAATAGATTGGAGATATTGAAGTTGTTCCAGTTCTAAGTAAATTAATAACTCATATTTCATCAGTACGTGTACATTTACCATCTGATTTAAGACCTTTGGATGCACGCCGATCTGTACTTAAAGTTCTTCAACAAGTCAAGAAACGATTTTCAGATGGTCCACCTTTACTTAATCCAGTTACTGATATGCAAATATCTGATCCAGATTTTTTAAAAATTAATGAAGATATGAACAAATTTCAAAAGAGGTATGTAATTGACTTGAGAATTATTTTTTTTTTAATGAATTAAAAGTTTAATTGTATGTATATTTTAATTGTATAAATGAATCTGTAATAGTATAATAAATAGCATAAATGAATCTTTACAAAACATTTTCAATAGGCTTAAAGAACATCCATTAAATGGAAATCCTAAAGTAAATGAAATGCTCGAAGAATATGAAAAAAAATATAACTGTGGCATAGAAATGGAACAACTAGCTTTAGAACTGAAAAAAGCCAAATCATTATTACAAATGGATGAATTAAAGAATCGAAAAAAAGTTTTAAGAAGACTTGGTTATTGTGATGAAACAGATGTAATTCAATTGAAAGGCAGAATTGCATGTGAACTCAGCAGGTAAATACTTAATCATATAATATACATATTTCTTTAATAAATTTCATTAAATTTTCAGCGCTGATGAATTACTTATAACAGAAATGATATTTAATGGAATTTTTGATAACTTAGATCCATCATTATCAGTATCTTTATTGAGTTGTTTTGTGTGTGATGATAAAAGCCAACAGATGCCTGCACGTGCCGAAGAATTATCTGGACCTTTGAGAAAAATGCAGGATCTTGCTAGAAGGATAGCGAAAGTCAGTAAAGATTCAAAACTCGATATAGAAGAAGATAGTTACGTTGAACAATTTAAACCCTTTTTAATGGATGTTGTATATGCTTGGTGTAAAGGAAGTTCATTTATTCAACTTTGTAAAATGACCGATGTATTTGAAGGATCAATCATAAGATGTATGCGTCGATTAGAAGAACTATTACGACAGCTGTGCCAAGCAGCTAAAAGTATAGGAAATGTGGATTTAGAAAACAAGTTTAGTGAAGGTATTAGACTTATTAAAAGAGATATTGTTTTTGCTGCAAGTTTATATTTATAAACATTTAAGAATTGTGTACATTATTTTTTTTAATAAAGACTTATAATAATGAAAATCATATATCTAATTTAATTTCAACAATGAATGAAGTTAAACTGCAATGTTTCGAAAATTTGACTACAGTTTACAGCATGAGGTCATTATTTTTCAAAAAATGAATAAAAATATCAATAGTGAAACTCAGAACAAATTCAAGCTAGACCAGCTATTTGAGACATGATATATTCGATTGATCATCGAATCGCTGGAAAGCGCCTCTTATGAACAAAGTCTGTCCCCGACTCGGCAGTCGATTCGACGGAAACTGCCTCGTGTGTTTTTAACCTAAACATGAGTAAAGATTACTCATGTTACAGAGTGAAGAAACAGAAACAAGAGTATTTACTTAGTGCAACACAAGATAATTAACATAACCTATATTTCATTTATATTTTCATAATTCACCCATAGTACTAAATTAAAATATAAATAATTTCTTTGAATAAAAAAGTATTAAAAATTATACAATAATATTCGTTTATAAATTGTTCAGGAACAGTAATTTACTTATTAATATTTAATTGTTTAAAATACAAGACCTTTTTTGTTTCTATAATATTTTAATCTATGAAATAAAATGGTAATTTCAATTGGTTTTGAAGGAAGTGCAAATAAATTAGGTATTGGTGTTGTAAAAGATGGTATTATACTATCAAATTGTCGACGTACATATATTACACCTCCGGGTGAAGGTTTCTTACCAAAACAAACAGCTCAGCACCATAGAAAATACATTTTTAATGTACTTAAAGAAGCATTAGACCAAGCTAATGTAACTGTTGATGAAATTGATGTTATCTGTTACACTAAAGGTCCAGGTATGGCACCACCACTATTAAGTGTAGCAATTGTGGCACGTACTTTAGCTCAGTTATGGAATAAACCAATTTTAGGTGTTAATCATTGTATAGGACGTATCCTTTGTATATAGATTATATAGTAATAGTAGAAAATTTATAATTATAAATTAATATCAATATTAATTCTGGATATTTCTATTTTGTGTGTGTGTGTGTGTGTGTATATATATGTACACACACACACACACCCCCACACACGCACGCACGCACACATACTAGGATCGTTTGATAAGTATGGTAAATTTATTTATTGTTTAATTTAATTAAATTTTTCAATTTATTTTTTCTTTTTTTTTTCCATACTTATGAAAAGATCCTCGTGTATATATATATTTATAATTATGAAAATATTGATACTATTAAGTATAATATTTGATCATATAGACAATATTTTGTATTTATATGAACAATTTATGTATTATAATATACATTAACAATCTTCTGTCTTCCCAATATATATATATATATATATATATATATATATATATATATATATATATATATATATATATATATATATATATATATACATATACATACAATATAAATATAATATTAAATTTCATATTTTATGATTAATATAAAATTTTACTTTAATGATATATGATTAGATATTGAAATGGGTCGCCTTATAACAAAAGCAGAAAATCCAACTGTTTTGTATGTCAGTGGTGGAAATACCCAAATAATTGCATATTCAAGAAAACGATACAGAATATTTGGTGAAACAATTGATATAGCCATTGGGAATTGTTTAGATCGGTTTGCACGAGTGTTACATCTTTCTAATGATCCAAGTCCTGGTTACAATATTGAACAATTAGCAAAGAAAGGAACTAAGTTTTTGCAATTACCATATACAGTAAAAGGAATGGATGTTAGTTTTTCTGGAATTCTTACTTACCTAGAGGAAAGAGTCAATAAACTCATTAAAGATGGTTGGACAAAAGAAGATTTATGTTTTAGTTTACAAGAAAATATATTTGCTATGTTAGTTGAAACAACAGAAAGAGCACTGGCTCATTGTGGATCTAATGAAGTTTTGATTGTGGGCGGTGTTGGATGTAATGAACGTCTTCAAAAAATGATGCAAATTATGTGTGAAGAAAGAGGCGCAAAATTATTTGCTACTGATGAAAGATATTGCATTGATAATGGTGTAATGATTGCACATGCTGGTGCTGAAATGTTCATAAATGGGCAAAAAATGTCTTGGATTGAATCAACATGTACACAAAGGTATAGAACAGATGAAGTGGAAGTTATTTGGCGGGTTGATTAGCGTGTGTTTTGTGAATTTCTTTATAATTTACGGTCAAGTATGTACACATATATATTATGTATGTATGTACATATACACTTTTCATATAGAAGGTATATGGCAATTTTCTCTTGATTTATGTAAAATTCATATATCTCAACTCTGTGTGTTTACTTAATAAATGAAGAGTGTAAACTAAAACACTAAGATTTATTTGTGTTGTCATTAGTGTATATGGTTTAATCTGTATCTAGTTATCCATATTTCTACTTATTTTTAATGTCATATATTTAAGAAATAAACTAGTGAATATTATTGGTGTCTAATCTGTAAAATAAATGGGCTATAAAAGTTTGTTTAAAAGACATTGGCTATTTTTTGTGTGTTTTTTTTTATATAATTTATTAAATTATGTAAATTACAGTTGTACAAGTAAATGATGATCTACAAACAATTTAATTACTAAGTATAATAAATTGTTAACTTTGAAATATACAAAATTAAACTGTATTATACACTTAAAATTTTATATTTATTTTCTTATAAATATTATATTTCATTTTATTTTTTGAAATATACTTTTTGATTAAACAATTTAAAATGAAAATAAATTCACATATTCTGAAGAATATAAAGAATTTTGAAATTAAATATTAAATAATTGCTAAATTTTAAAAATAGAAACATTAAAATTTATTTAAAAAGTCAGTTAATAAATTGTATACATCACATTTACCAGTTATTTTATTGTTATTAAAAGACCTCGGGCTAGCACTATCAGAGGAGCTAAAGGTTTTAGTGGTGAATTGATTATAATAAGTTATATTTCCATTAATGATACTAATGATTTTTTCCATCATTTATGTAAGCTTCAATTAATTTAGTTTTAATAGCCAAATGTATTGTACGAATACTTGCTAATGTATTAAGTAAATATTCATTGGACAATTCTGTATTCTTAAGTTTGGTCTCACGATCATATTCGATTTCTTTACGTTTCATACGTGATTTTTTTGCAGCAATATTATTTTTTTGTCGTTCAATTTCAACACTTTTCAAATATTCATTATCGTTTGCTTCTGATTCAGGTGCAATGCATCGGTCAGCGGCAAAAATTGGAATATTTTCATTAGATCTATAATAACTTGGTGTAGAAGAGTAATAATTATAAAAATTATTTGTCGGTGGATATACCATTAGATCTAAAAATTAGCACATTAAAAAATTATAAAAATATTAAAACATTTAAAAAAATATATATTTTGAACTTTACTGAAATATCTGATTTGGAAAGGTTTTTAAATGTACATAAAGCAATGAAATTCTAATATTTACTGCAATTTGAAAAATTTGAGTTGTAGTAAGAATATGAATTCATCATTTCTGCAGAGCGTTTTCTGGAGGGATGCCTTGGATTATAATCGTGCAAAGCATTATGAAATGACTGCACATGCTGATGTGTACGCAGAGGTTCGTTATAAAATACATTGCGTAGTATTAATTGATGATTAGAATGATGTTCATAATTGTTTCTTTGTTCTACAAAAGGTGGTGATAATGACGATGAACTTGTAGAGAAATCACTTAATGAGTTGAATGAAAAGTTCGTCACCTGATCCTATATACATTCAAATATACAGGTAAATATATAAGTATGTGTTTGTATGTGTATATATAATAAAAATGCAGATAAGTTGATAATCTAAATGTTTGTAAATATTGAAAAGATGAATATACAAATTAAGTATGTGTATATGATTTAAAATAAAAAATACTAGTTTTTGAATATTTGCAAAAATATTCAAAAACAATAACTTATCAAAATTAATAACTTATTTCCATTTTTTTCTTTATATTTGTAATAAATTATTTTTATTTTATTTATAATTGTATAAATAAAATGCTTCTTTAAAATTAGATAATAACATATTAAATCTATTATATTATTTTTACAAGAATAATATAATTACATTTGTTCACAATTACAACATATATTTTTATTTGTTCTTTAATAAGCAATACAAATAAATAAAATAGTGCTATAAATATCATAAACTTACCGACATTTTTCGGATTCAATTTTATTCTTGAAAATGTAATATTTACAGAAATAGGCTTTTTACTATAATTTTAGATTTTAAATGTTTGAATATTAACGACTTAGTATATAAATACACCAAAGTGTATAAACGACAATAACTGTGTTTTTCAATTAATGTTCACAATTTGTATGCTATTGGTTGGTTTTACGTTTGTATTTCGTGACGTAATAGGGGATAACAGTTAGTTTACCAACATATTTCTGCTTGGTATTAACATTGAAACCAATTATATGATTATGATTTGTAACATGTTTGAAAATAAAATGAACAAACTGAATGTTATCTAATTCTTTATAATAATAGGCAATTAATTGCATTGGTGTTGAAAAATATTAAATTTCGTGTTAAGTAAAAATTTATACCTATGAATATAAGATTTCATTTATTCTGGATGCTGTAAACGATAAAAACTAAATTTTGATTTATTAAATTTATTTTTCGGTATGATAAATGCATTCTTAATTAGACTATGTCAGCTAAAAAAGTAACTTGTAATCTTACTCTAATAACGATCGTCGATAGTTGTATATTTATCGCATTTTAGCGAACGGAACAATTTAATCTAACAAGAAATAAAATATGTTTAGATAATTCTGTACACGGCCGCTGTCATTTAAGTATATTTCACGTATTTAAATCTCGTAGTTAGTCTTTAATATTGATATTGAGTTAAATTTTCATTTACACTCTCATACTTTATTGACCTGGGTTTTAAATTATATCAAGAATTTTATATTGCAAGTGAAATCTAGGTGAGTCATACATTTTTATTTTCTTTAATTATTTAAAGAATTTAATTTAATTATTTCATTAATTATTTAATATATCTTAAATTTTATTTTCTAAACATTGAGTTCAATTTTTTAATATTTATTGATAGAATCAGATGTAATTAATACATAAAATGTTAAATTATATTTATATTGAAAAATATATTTTAATAATTTGTAAACTAGGAGTCAAAATTAAAAAAAAGCGTGAAAACTAGATATTTCATACTTGAATTAAAATAAATAAATGATATGTTTTAAATGCAAAAGATTAATAGTATCTGATTATAATGAAATTTAGAAATCAAATAGTATAATTTGCTAATGTAAATTTCAATTAATTGAACATATTTTTGTTCAGTAAAAATTCTTTATTATTAAAAAAAATACATTAAAGATTATATTATTTTCATACTACATATTGTTACATACTTGTGTAAACTTAAATTTGTATATTATTATATGTAACATTTTAAATATGTCCTTACATATATGTGTTATGTATGTATGCATATATATATATATATATATATATATATATATATATATATATATATATAATTAAGGTGGACCACATTTAACATTTTCTTCGGCTTCACATTTTTCTGTGTTTTGATTGAATAATTGATTTTCAAGACAATCATGGCGAGTTATAATACCTTTATAACAAGTATAATATTGTTTACAATTTAATGGATTAAACACTGTGAATGGAACAGATACATCATCATCACATTTAATTTTTAGTGCTTTTGTATAGTCCAGTGTAAAAATAGTACACATGCAAATGAATATTATAACTAAAAAACATTTTTTAATAATTAATAATCATATATAAATCATATATTGTATGTATATGTATATATTGATGTACATAAGTTATGGCCATGTGGGTATCATAAGCAACTTATTGATATAATTCAATGAAGTTAAATTAAAAACTTTTTATTTAATTGATAGTAAATATAATATTCATTAGGAAAAAAACACAAAAAATAATAATTAATTCTATTATATAGTAGAAATTGCTAAAATAATTAAATCCTTACTTCAAAAGGAATGGGCAAATATAACATCAGAGCAACAAAAAAATTAATTTATTCAATCCCAAATCGTTTAAATGAAGTTGTAAAAAGAAAAGAGAAACAAACGAGATATTAAACTCTTTTTTTTAAAAAAATGTTATATTTTCTACTCTTGATAAATGTAATATATTTATCAGTATGTTTTTATTTTAACAATTTCTACTATATAATAGAATTAAGTACTTCTTTTGTATTTTTTTTCTAATGAATATTATATTTATTATCAATTAAATAAAAAAAATATTTAATTTAACGACTTTATTGAATTATTTCAATAAATTGCTTATGTTAACCATATGGCGATGACTTATGTGCGTCAGTGTATATATGCGTATATATATATATATATATATATATATATATATATATATATATATATATATATATATATATATATATATATATATATATATATATATATATATATATATATATATATATATATATATATATATATATATATGTATATATATATATATATATATATATATATATATATATATATATATATATATATATATATATATATATATATATATATATATATATATATATATATATATATATATATATATATATATATATATATATATATATATATATACCCGTCCTTCAATTTACGCGGAGTATCCGTTCCACGTGGATTTGTTTTACGCGAATGAAAATCGCGTAAATTGAGTCTGTCAGTACAACGGAAAAAATGTTGGAAATAAAAGCTAGTAAGTAAAGTTGTAGAAACACATATTTATTTCACATAGCTTAACAAAAAAATAATGACGTTTTAGAAAATAAAAGTAGATAAATTTTATTCGGTGTCACTATTGCTACTGTAATTCAAAACAATCAACTTTTTATATATTTATATCGTGATTTTATACGTTCAAGTAAGAATTTGCGTCAATCTGATATATAATAAATTCCATGAAAAATTATATAAAATGAAATTATCTGACCGCGTATAAAAAGTGCCGCGTAAATCAATACCGCGTAAAAAAAGTCCCGCATAAATTGAGGGATGGGTGTATATATATATATATATATATATATAAAAAATAGTCCCACATAAATAGAGGGGGATGGGTGTATATATATATATATATATATATATATATATATATATATATATATATATATATATATATATATATATATATATATATATATTATATATATATATATATATATATATATATATATATATATATATATATATATATATATATATATATATATGTTACTTAAATGTAACTTATTTTACCTTTTATAGAAGCCATTGGAAAATTTAAATATTTTAATAACTACTCTTAACAGATCGTTTTTTATTTATAAGAAGTGACAAATAAGTAGTACGCGGCTATATATATATGTTTCGTTTAGATAACTAAAGCAAAAAAAGTATTCGTGTTCTGTAATAACAACATGTAAAAATATTCTTGAAGATACTGATTTAAAATAAAAACGTATATCAATTCCACGAAAATAAATATGATAAAGTAAATGTTATAAAGTCATTTATTATCTCAATACTTTCTATTTATATTTTTTCATATAATTCAATATTATATAAATGCATTATTAAATTTTTAAAAACAAATTAATTTCAGAAATAATACCAATTTACTATATTTATTAACATTAGTAGTTTTGTTTTAAAATTAATTTTATAGACATGTGAAATACAAAAAAATATTCCAAATGTAAATAAATTGTGAATTATAATTCATGATCCAACCGACGATATAATATTGACAGTTACAATAGATCAACACCGATGAATAATCGGTAAAATTATTTAACAAAAAAAATGTCAATGTTTTTCTGACGTTAGTTTAACTCATTAACGCCTTATGCACCCAAGCAGGTACTTATTCTAGTGCTGATATCTAATGATCTATCTGATTTATATTGCAACTGTTCTCGCAAATAACTCGAGATGATAGTAGTAATCAAGTGTGACATGCCAATGTTGCCCTATTTTGAAAGTTGCGTTGGTAAACTGACTGATAAAGTTTTTGTTTTGCAGGGTAGGTTTTAAATTTGTTTGTTTTTGTGTTAAATTTCAATAAATTATTATCAGTGGTGGCCATAAACGAATCTGTATTATTATATAGTCTTGCATAAAATTCCATAAACACTTAATCATATTTAATTCTGTATTCAATCAGGTATAATGGACACATTTATATAAAATTTTCCTAGTTTTTTAGCTATTATTAAAATTGTGAAAATAGCACATAGGTGATTATTTAGATGTGAATATAAGTACGGTAGATTTGAAGAGGTATAAATTCTGTTATGGATGATGAAGATAACAATGAGTACTACTTCAATCAGGTGCTTTAACCAATGAGGGGGAGGATATCAATGATATTGATAAAATATTTTGGTCACCACCCCATTAAACAGTTTATACTGGGTAAACCTGTACATTTTGGATGTTGTAATTGGGCTGCTAATGGTTTCGATGGATATTGCTCCTCATTCAATATATATTGCAGAAAGACAAATATACTTTCTACAGATCTCCTAGGTTTGAAAGTAGTTAAAAGCCTTTTACAAAAATTTCCCATAAATTCAACTGAGCATATTTTTCACTGACAATTCACTAATTATAATGTAATACATGATCTATGGTTTTTATATTATAGAACATCAGACACTGTAAGGAAAAATCGTACAAAGAAGTGCCCACTACTTTCAATAAAAGCAGTGAAAAAGATAGTCTACTATAATCACTTTTTCGATAAAAAAAAAAATGAGATTGATGAGTTAAAATTGATACAAATATCAATAGTGAAATCAGAAAATGAATAAAAATATCAATAGTGAAACCTTCATAGAACAAATTTAAGCTAGATCAGCTGTATATTCAAGCTATAACCATCTTTAATAGATGGTTGGAGTATGAGTTGATGTATGTGGTGCGTGTGTTCATGTGTGAGGGTGGCATGTGTGTATGTGGTATGTGTAGTGTGATGTGAATGATGTGTGGTATGTATGTGTGAGTTGATGTATGTGGGTGAACGCATGTTGTGGTATGTGGTGTATGGTGAGTGTGAGCGGTGTGCGTAAGTGGATGTATGTAGTGTGTGATATGTATATGTACGTGGAATGTGAGTTGATTTATGTGGTGTGAGTGAATGTGGTATGTGTGGTGAGTGAATGTGGTGTTAGTGTGGTGTATGTGTGTGTGGTGAGTGAGTGTAGTGTGGATGAAGTGAGTTGATGTATGTAATGAATGGTGTATAATTGTGAGTTGGTGTATGTGGTGATTCGATGTGTATGATGTGTGCAAGTTGATGTATGTGGTGAGTGAGTGTATGTATGGTGAGTGTAAGTGATGTGTGGTGTTCATATGTGTGGTGAGTTAATGCATGTGGTGATTTGATGTGTATGGTGTGTGGTATGTAGATGGTGAGTTGATGTATATGGAGGTGTTTGTGTGGTGTGTGAGTTGATGTATATGGTGAGTGTGGGTGAATGTGGTGTATGTGATATGAGTGGAGTGTGAGGGTGATGTTGAATGGTGTGTTGATGTATGTGGTGGTGTTTGTGTGTGGGTAGTGTATGTTGAGTGATTTAATGTATCAATATTAATATAAAAAAATATATAATTTTATGTCTTTAAATGTTATTTGATGATAATATCTTCTTCGAAACTTAAATTTTTTATTATTTAAATATATATTATAAAATAAACTCTGTATACAATTTTAATTACCTTTTTATAATTTAGTCTTGAAAATAGTTCATAAAATATTATTAAAACAGTACTTATGATAAAAACTTATATACCAACCTAGAAATTAATATTTAATTCACATCATGAAAATTTTAAGTTACTTAATATCTACTTCAATACAAAAATAATTATATAAATTAATCTTTCAAAATATATTCATTTAGAATTTCTTCATTAGTTGTTTCCTCTAGTGTAACTATACATCCATGACATAAACAATTAGATATGTCATATTTTTGATTTAAATTTTCATTTTGAATATTTTTCCATTCATAAGAACTTATTTCTACCATTTGACTACATTTACTAGATGCAATTCGAGAAAAAGCAATTGCATTACGTGCAGATGTTGTTTCACTTTGCATTGTATCCAACGGTGCCTAAAATATAACATAAATGATATGAATATTTAATAAGTAAACAAGTTATGAAAATTATTACATTTCTGATATATAGGCTGGCTCAAATGAGATTAAAAGATAGTAAAGAACAGTAAGTAAATATACATCTAAACGCTCCAGTCTCATTTGGGTCACCTCAACATATCAAATAAAATTAATAACTTATGTAAATAAAATTGTACCTGACACATATGACATAAATTGTTTAACACACACTCATTACTTTTTGTTGTTAATTTATCAGAAATTTTAACAATGGTGTTAATAGTGGCAGGAAAGTTTGTTTGTAAAATAGTTACAAATTTCTTGATAATATTTTGAATACTTGAATATTCATCTTCATTATCACCTGGTCCTTGAATTATAACTGGTTGTAAATTATTATGTTTACAATATAAACCAACTTCTTCCATAGTAAAATCTCTCATTGGTCTAATTATAGTTACTTCTTCATTTCTTGTATCACAAAGTCCCTAAACATAAAAATCTCTTAACAGTAGTAATTTTCTTATTAAATTGATTAATACATTTTATTTTTATAAGTTCCTAAGTATGTTTGTGTATGTAGTTAGTTGGTGTGTGTTTATTATTATACACAAATGGTGGTGTAATAGCTAGTATTACCTCCTGTCATGTGGAGTAGGTATATTCAATCACTGAATTGGTACATAGCACAGGAAGTTATTTAACTGATATGAAGGCAATCTTTAAAGGAATAAACTCTGAATAAAAAAAATTCTCAGCAATCCACCTGGATATTGTGATAATTATGATCAAGTACCAGTGAAAGTAACATTCAATGAGACTTTTACTAAGCAATGAGTGAATATAAGCTGATAAGATGATGAAATACCATTATATTTCAATGTTAAATGTTTAGGCAGGTTAATTTGATCAAGGCTAAAAAGCTTCACCTGCTCTATATCTTTGATTGAAGATCAAACGATATATATATATATATATATATATATATATATATGTATAAAAAAATAAATAAACCCTACATAAATTCACTAAAAAAAAATATTGGAATATTGTATTTTTATAACTACTACATATACTACTTACAACATCCATTGTAACATGACTAGCTTTCCCCAAAGAAAATCCTATTAATGTATTGCATGCAATATCTGATGATATTTCTGGCATAAAAATATAAACACAATTCAATTTCTGAGCTATATTTAACACAAGTTTTTGCCTGTAACAAATAAGAATGATCACTTCGTAACTTAAGTACCATATTACATACATTTGAACCATTTTAATTGATTATTTAAATTATCTATTGATCAATTGATTGATCCTTCTGTTTATCTATCCATCCATCAATTGTTGATCAATCGATTGTCTGCCCATTTATTCATCCATACACAAACATAAACATAAAATGTACATTTAACTCTACTTTTCCAATTATAATATAAAAATTACCTTAATATATTACATAAGTCTATTTTAGCAGTTGACGTACTATTACTTAATAAATTTACAAAAGGTCCATCATTTACATCTGATAAAAATGATTCATAATTATTTAATGTGTTAAACAACTCTTGGTCAGATGTAAAATAATGCGATAATGAAATTGAAGAAATATATGCGGGAAAATTATACAGTGAACATTCCTTAAAAATATTTGTACATATTTTAATACGATATTCTTTGTTTTGATTAGTAATTACTCCACCTAGAAAAAAATGAAATATTTTTATTATTATTTATACACATTTACACATACACACACACTCATATATATATATATATATTAATATACACACACACTACCGTTCAAAAGTTTGGAAGCAAGTATATTTTTCACTAAACAAAAGAAATCTTAATACATTCCAAAAAAAACCCTGTATATAATAAACATTTATTAAATAATAAACAAGGTTGTAAGTAATATTTTCTTTTCTAACAGCATTTCTTGGAAATCTTTTGTTAGTGATTTACGACTATGCAGGAGCTTTATAATCATATTGTATTCAGAATTGAAAAACAAAGAATGCTGTAAATAGATTTCTTCTATTGCATATTTATATTTGTTACACTCTTATCAGTTCCACTTAAGCATTAGGATTGAACATTATGCTGACAATCTCATCTTGTAAAAAAAAACCAGACTGTTGAAAAACTTTGGCAAGAAAAGGTTCTATTGAACCTGGCATTTGTTAGAAATCTAGGATTGGAATAGTCCCATGATGATGATGATTATATATATATTACATTCATACATTTTATTTTAATTTTTTGGTATAACTTACTGTCAATATAGAGTATAATAGGCTGAATCATTAATTTTTTATGTTGGGATGATTTGAGAGCTTCGTTGATTACATGAAGTAAAACACTTGATGAATAACCACCTGTATAAATAATCAATACACGTTCATTATTTCGAACTAAACGATTTTTTCCAAGTATACTACGGAACTTATGATTTACAGAGAATAAAAAACATTTTACACAATACCAATTTTTAAATCTTAATAATATACTTGCATTCTTGTCACTGCATTTTACGCAAGATGTCTGTGGACTGAAAACTTATTTTATTAATATTATTTAAATCATTCCATTTCTAATAATTTCAATGAAATGAATAATTTTACTAACCTGGGTATAGGAGGGTTTTGCATAAATTTATCTTCGTTATATTCAGGATCCTCTAGCGAACACATCTTTTATATTTTAGAGTATGTACATCGACGTATATTTCAACGTGTTTGTCAATTTATATTCCTGTTTTCGTGATGCCAACACAAACAGTAGAATTTTTCTTTTTCTTCAATTTTTGTTCCATGGTACAATTTTGTGTTTTATGGTATGTTCATAACGAATTAGTCAATGTGATTGAAAAGTAATTTTATGAATTTTTAAATATTATTTCGAAAACAATTTAAAAGAAATGATCACAAAAACTGTGGAAAGAAATATAGGTACAAAAACAACTGATAAAGAATCAGTGTGGACGAAAGCAATAACAGCGAATTCAGAATGGTTAGATAAGGTTAGACATGTACTTGACAACCTGTGATAAAATTTTATGTTAAATAATTTTTATTGTATGATAGGAAGAATTTTTAGACGTTATTTACTGGGCAAGACAGGCAATTGGAATTATTATTGGAATTGTATGGGGCCTTATACCTTTAAAAGGCTTTATTGCTTTATTGTTGTAAGTGATAATAGATGTAAATACTTTTAAATATTATTTTTGATTTTAAAAAAATGTGTAATTTTAATATATTAAATGTTTTAATATGTTAATTTATATATATATGTATGCATATAAGAAATGTTCATAAGTGTATTGATGAATTTTAATTCATGATTTGATTTTTAGGTTTGTTCTAGTTAATGCGGGTGTTATCTATTTTTATTGTACAAGTTTCCAAAATATTGATGAAGAAGAATATGGAGGTGCATGGGAATTAACAAAAGAAGGATTTATGACATCATTTGCAGGATTTTTGGTAAATATTTAGTAATTTAAAATAATTTTTCTCATTTTACATTTTTTGCAACTAAAATCAATGCTTAATATGAGAATTTATGATTTTTTTAATATCTATAATAAATATTAAATTAAAAATGATTTTCATACATAATATAAATGTGAATAAATACTGAATTTATTAGATTTTTGTATTAAATATAGCTTTTTTATTTATTTTTAGGTAACATGGATTATAATTTATTCTGGTTTAAATTATGATAATCAATTAGTATAAAATTCAATTGAATCAGTACTTTTGTTAAGAAATATAAATTATTATCAATAGAATCATATATCATTTATTTTCATTCTTTATATTATCATTTATCAGTAACTGTTTTATCAAATGTTGAGACTGTTCGATTGGAATAAATTTTATACTATTTATAAAGTGTTTTATTTTTCAATGCTCATTTCTAAAAAGGTCATATTACAAGGTGTTTAATATGCTGATCTCTGAACTCATGAAACAGAAATATAGTATCCATGTTTTTTCTTTAACTGTACATACATTTTAATAATAGTATGCGGCTTAAAACCATATGCAGTAAAAACATGTTTAAATCTTAAGATGTATAAAGTATTTTTTTGAAATAAGATTTTAAAATCATTTTTTTCTAATTCAAACACTATTTTCTTTCTTTTCGTTATTTATTTAGAATAAACTAGAATTCACTTAGCAATTATGAATAATTGAAATCTTTTTTTTAAAAAAAAAACAGTATAAAACCTTAATTATCTAATAATGAAATAAATTTATACACAATTAAACAAAATGTTTATTTTACTTGTAATGATGAGTATGAAGAAATATGGAAATATTATGAACTTTATTATATATAACAAATTTATAGGAAATTGATATCACAAAATAATTTTATGAAAAACATACTATATTTCTGTGAGATCAACTTAAAGAAATGTATACAAGTAAAATAAATGTACAATACATTCAAAGGATTAATATTTAGCTACAAACAGTACAAAAATTAACAATTATGTGAAAAACAGAAGCATTTATCATGTTTTCTTTATATATATATATATATATATATATATATATATATATATATATATATATATATATATATATATTATTACATATATATATGTGTGTATGTAAATACAAGTATGTGCAATATATGCATACTACTATTGCTATTCCTTGACTTTTCTAATCAAGATCAAAGAAAATAGTAGTTTTTCTTAGATGAATTATGAACACTCTTAAAAAAATTATAATATATACTGATAAGGAATGTATGTATATCATAAATTAATAAGAGTAAACTTATATAGACTTTCTTTTATTACTATCACTGTTTTTTTACTGGCCAGTTAAATAATAAAAATAAATTGTATAATTATTAATTTCATTTATACAATGTGTTTGTAAATGTTTCATGCAGATTATAGATCAAACTTTTAATCAATTAAAAAAATATTTGTTTATAAAACAATTATATTTGTATATTTTTGAAAGTAGTTAGCAAATTTTGTAATTTTTCATTTACATATTTATATTTGAAAAATTATGGTAATACATACTTGATTCATTTAACATTTATCACATATAATGTTTGAACAGAACATTGTTGAAATATTATTTCCATAAAATTGAAAATGTGTTAATATTTCCTGTATAATACTTAGTATAAATAAAATTATTAATTGGTTATCAAATAAGCAAAACATTATTAAAACTATTTTTATATTTATATAAAAAAAAGAAAATTTCATTAATAGTAATTTCACATAAGGCATTGGTACATTATTCAATTTATTAGGTCGAGTAATATGAAATGTAGGATTTTTATATTGTTTCCGATAAAATAATTCGACATTTCATATTACACGACCTAATAATATTTTGACATTAATGTTACTTTTTTCAAATGGTTCCTTTTAAATACAACTGGCTCAGCAATATGTTATAAATCCAAATAAAATTAAAATCTATCATAATTTAATTTCACTAATTATAATACATGAATAAAAATAAAAAATACTCAAATATAAAACAACACAACTGATCAATAGATAACAATAAAACAGGTTAAATATTAAAAAAAAATCATACACATATATATATATATATATATATATATATATATATATATATATATATATATATATACATATATACATATATATATATATACATATATATATATATATATACATATACATATATATATATATATATATATATATATATATATATATATATATATATATATATATATATATATTCCCAGTAGATATATATATACATAAAAATATATATATATATATAATATACTGGTCATGGTGAATATGACCAAATACATATGTTATATACATATATGATATATATATATATATATATATATATATATATATATATATATATATATATATATATAAATATATATAAATTAATCCACTTTATATACAAAAGTACTAATAAATGAACTATATTAAAAAAATGATATTATTACTAATGACTAAATTTTCATGGATTATAACATTTTTAATAGTTAATAAGATAAAATATAATAAAATTAAAATCACAAGGAATGTGGTTCAAACTTTTTTTTAAATATACTTTAATTTTCTTGGGAAAATAATTTAAAGAATATTATCACCAGAAAATAATTTAATTATAAGGTAAAAATGAATTTTAATTGTTAGCAAAATTAAATTGGCTAACATATTTTTTCAATGCTTATCAATTGAGCAAATTTTACTCAATAAATGTATGTATGTGTATATGTATGTATGTGTATATATATATATATATATATATATATATATATATATATATATATATATATATATATATATATATATATATATATATATATATATATATATATATATATATATATATATATACACATACATATACATACACATAACAATGAAAAAAGTAAAAACAATTTAATATCTAGTCAAATAAAATTGTCTGTAGAATTCTTAAACATCAATTGAATCATCAACATTGAAGTTATCATCACGGTGAAGGCTGTTTCTTAACTGTGATAATGGTTTTAGTTGAGAATTGGTTGAATATTTAAGTCCATCAACCAGTTTCTCCTAAAATATTAAAAAATAAAGCAACACATTTTAATTTTTACGTTTATAGCTGGCTTTAAGCAATTATATATGTAAATTGAGCTATATTTGCTGACAAAATTGTTTAAATATAATTAAATTGAGCTATATTTGTTGACAAAATTATTTAAATATAATTAAATTGATTATGATATTAAAATAAATTATGAAATAAAATTAATAAAATTAAAGAATAAAATAAATAAAATGTAAATAAAAAATACCTGAAGTTCATTTGGAACAATTTTTCCTGGTATTAATTTTCGTGGAAGTGGCATAGGATGTTCTGTGAAATAGTGTAATAAAAAAAAATAGAAATAAAATTTATGTACAAAAAAAAAACAAAAAACAGAACCATCAATTTGAATAAAAAATTCTTTAATTTTTATTTCTGAAGTTACTCTTACCTGATTCCTTCCTGTTAGTATCTCCAGGTCCACTTCTATTAATCCCTGCTGCCATATCTCTAACCGATCGTCTTTCTGGACAATCAGAAGATGTTTCATCAAGGGCATCACCAGAATCTGGTGTATTACCTGTTGAAGTATTTGGCGATGAACCATCGCTCAACAAAGAAAATTCTCCTGATTTGCGATCTGAACTCATTGACCATGGTCTCGGCTTTGGTGTAATTGGTAAAGAATTCTTTGCTTTTCCAATTTTTCCAATGTTTTCTGTCGATTTACTGTTATTTGAGTCTTTCAATGATTTTAATATTGGAGATTTTGGAACATCAACCATAGATGATACTTTTGAATGCCCATTAGTTGGTGATTTTAAGCAATCAGACACACGAGGCTTAATCTGTGGTTTTTCATCATCAGTAGAACTATTTGATATTCTTTTTTCATAATTTTTTACATCTAGACAGATACTGTTACTACTATTATCACGTGATATTTGTGGGCTTTCATCAGCTACTCTTCTTGCTAAAGGAGATGCTGTTAATGGGGAATCTCCTTGAGAACGACGACCTATTAGAGGTGAATATTTTTCTAGATTATCACTGGACCTTGAACGTGGTGTTGGCTCTAATAAATTGCACACTCCCTTAAGTAAAGGTGAACTACGTTCCATTTTTGATTTACGATCATCACCCATAACTGGAGTGGTTTCTCCAGAAGTTAAACTGTTATTTTTATGATTTGGGCTACCATCTGTCTGAAATGACAATGAGCTACATTCATCTGATGTTGGTGATATAAGTGGTGTTGTAGGTGTTACAGATCCTGGTCGAAAAAATGTATCTAGACCTTCACCGAGGTCTTCTGCCATATCAGCTGGTCTTAACATAGGACGTGTAGGCGCACGGGTTTTAACTCGACGTGGTCTACCTGTTAATATTATTAAACAATATTTTAATTTTTTTTTTGTCATTTTTAATAGTTATATTTCAAATAAAAAATGTACACATAAAAAATATCAGTTAAAATGAAGAGTAACTTAGATTAAAAGTAATATTTTTAGGTTATATGTTAAAAATAAATAGAAAGAGTTATACTTTTAATAAAAATATTCTATAAATTAAATCGACAGAACAGCTCTAAAAAATATATGACAATAAGTATTTTATGAAGTTTTTAATAATTAACCATATTATAATTACTTTAGCAATGATTCTTTCACATTACACATTTAATAATTATTTACTTTTACTTATACACAATTGTACATGAATACGTCTACAAAATATTTTATTTATATAACTGTGAAAAATACATACCTTTGACTAGATGTTGTAATTGTTGAGAAGCATTTGGTAATTCTGCTACAGAATCTAACGATTCTTCAGCAGATCGAGGCAAAGAAGCACCCGGTGGTAAAGATAAATTCAAAGGGGGTAACATCCCTGGTATATCATCTGCTGATAAACCTTCTACACTGTCAACTACTGATTTAGGACGCATTTTTCTACCATGAAGACTTTTACGTTTTGTTGACATATGTGGTGTTGCCTATTATTTGAATTATAATCATTTAATAATACACAAAATACACACACAGACACACACACACACACAAGGTGGTAATTTAATAATTCAAAACAAACAAAAAAGTGAAAAATTGAATTGTATAAAATTATCATGATTCAGTTTATTATTTTAAGAATCCTTAATTATCATAAAACAATGCAAACTCTGATACTGAATTGGTAAAAAATATAAAAACATTTCAAATGTATAACTTTCATATTTTAATTCAATTAATTTAAACTGAATTATTAATAAATTAAAAATTCTTACACTTTTTATTACAATTTTTTTTCACTTTCTCTCTCCTATGTGTACATACATATAATTTTTGAATCAATATCAATGTTATGTAATAAAATACTTACAAGATTTAAATATTCCAATTTCTGATTGCATGAGTAAAAATAAAATCAAATCAAAATTGTGTCTTTTAAGTATAATAGTATAAATCACAAATAAAAAAATATTATGTTTATTAATTTTTACATAATAGATACCTTTTATATTAACTACACAGCAACAATTTTTTAAAAAAATGGCAATAATCAAAATGAAAAAGAGTTATTATTAACCTTGATAATGTTTCTAAAACAACTACTTCTTTTATCATGATTATTTTTTCTATACCTAACACAAAATAATTTAAAAAAATATGTTCATTATACACAATATCAGACATAAAAATGATACTGAAATTAATTTTCAAAGATATTTTAACTAAAATATAATTCGTGTATAAACAAACACATACATACATAAAAATAAATAAATATAAAAAGGTATAATTACATAATATAAACACTAAAATAAAAATACTTTACTTACCATAGGAGATTGATCAGACATTTGACTAGTATTGTCTGTAGTTGAAGGTGGTTCACTATCTGTACTTCCTAGGGGTGATCTTGGAGCAATATAATGAGGTGTTGCTCCTAACAAACAACGATGACATCTTGACAGCTGCTCTATAACTTCATCAGTTATACGTTCTGATATATTAGCTGCTATAGCTAAATTCATTTCACTAAAAAAAATTACAATTTTCAACTACACTATATCCTATCATTTATATTATAAAATATTTATTTTACATTCACACACACAATTATTTCATATAATACATACTTGATACGATTCATTATTTCTGTGCCTGCATGATCAAAAAGACAAGATCTAACAAAGGATTCTGGAAGACGAATTTTCTCTGTGCAAGCTGAACGTAAATCTCTTCGATATCTTTCATTTGACAACAAAACAGGACATTGTTCACCTGCACACGCCAGCATGCTATCTAATGAACCCTACAAAAATACACAGCAAACAATAAACATATGCACGTGCACATATATATGTGTGTGTATATATATATATATATATATATATATATATATATATATATATATATATATATATATATATATATATACATGTGTGTGTGTGTGTATAAAATATAAATACCTGTAAGTAATTTACAATTACTCCATGTAAATCTTCTGAAACTTGTTTTAGTTTAATATCAACAGGATTTCCTTCATCTCTTCTTTGTACAACTTCTTGTAATCTAGGTAATAATTGTTTGGAATTATCTGCATCCTGAATAAGTGCTGTAGCATTATTAATATCATTATTCATATCACACGATTCTGCTGCTAATGTTTTTATAGTATCCTGAGTTTGAACAACTAATCTATCAACCATTTGCTGAGTTGAATTTAATAAGAAACCTTGCTGCAATCTAAAAGCCTGGCCGTTACTGAACTTTTTAGGAGATACATTACGATGTAATAATTCTTGTACTTTACGCATTATAACATCTGTTCTTTCACTATTAGTTTTCATGCAAGGTGTTACATCATATATTGGAAATGGCATATATCGAAGAGTATAATTACTCTCTAAAGCATATGCTATATCACTATAACCTTGTAATGTTATATTGTTTTTATCATAGAAAATAGTTCTTAATCGATTGTTAATTTGTAAGGCTTTTGCTAAGAGTCTTGCACCAGAATCTCCCATTAAATTTCCACTTATGTCAATTGTTTGTAAACACTGATTGCTGCCTAAAGCATTAATAAAACTATAAATATCTCCTTTCAGTTTTGAATCTGGAATATAAAGAGATTCTAGAACACAATCTTCTTCATGAATCATTTGTACTAAAGCATCCATTATTGTACATATATGTTTTGCTTTCATATTATTCATGTTACGACCCATATGTAAATGCTTTATAGATTTATTTTTACTAATTGCAGTTATCACAGGAGCTAATTCAACATCCATATCTAAAATAAACAATATTTTTTTTATATAATATACAATACTGCATTAATTCTCTGTATGAAATAAAATTTTTCATACTTAACAAACTATTATTTATTTAATAATTTAGAAATACGGTGTATCTGTGTGTATATGTATGTGTATATATTATATTATATTATATTATATTATATTATATTATATATATATATATACATACACACATACTCTCACACAATTTATGAATACTTAAAATATTTAATTCTGTTTCAACTTACTATTTTCTGATACATCTAATGTAGAAATACAACGAATACCATGAACACATGATTCTAATACGTGTGCTCCATGAGCTCCAAGAGAGTTATTGCTTAAATCTAAATGCATTTCAGTTGTAGATTCATTGCAAGCTAAACCAAGTAAAAGGTTTCTACAATGCAATTAATTCAAGTTTAATGTTTATGAACTTTTTTAAATCTGACAATTTTTGCAAATTATTAATTTAAAAGTGTATGTCTTACTTGAGAGCATCAAGCGGTAATTTACAGAAAGCCATATTGAGGTGTTTCAAGCTAAGTGTGCTTGTGAAAAATTGTTTAAATGATGGAGGTACCTCTTTACTTTTCTTTGTACTGAATGGATTACGAGATACATTCAAATAGGCTAAATTTGTTGCACAGCCTCTCAAAAGCGCACCAAATAACTATAAAAAATGTGAACAAATAAAAATATAAGAATATTTAAAATCCAAATAGCCAAATGTTTATTATTGACTATAAAGTGAAATAATTATTATATATAATATGAATAAAATAAATATACAATTCTTTTTACTTACACTTTCTAATGTAGTATCTGTTGATGATATATCAAGATGACTAATAGCATTTGGCTGAGCCAAAAAGTTGTACAGATTCTAAAAATAACAACAAATTTCAATTTGTTTTATATTTAAATATAACTAAATAATAATCATAAAAACATATTAATTCATTAATAACTTTTAAAACTCACATTTATTTCATCTTTTAAATTATTTCCACTAAGATCTAAGTGTGTAAGAGTAGTGTGCATACTCTTATTTAAAGACAATGCATGTGAAAGCTGATTAACTCCTTTAGCTGTCAAACCACAATGGGCCAAATTAAGTTGAACTAAACCTTTAGGAACACGAGCAATAGGACCACTTAGATGAATGGCACCTATATTATAAATAAAAATAATTATTAAAATGATTGATTTTTATTTCATTTGTGGAATTTAACTGAACATTTACAATTAGTAATGTCACTTATATTTATTAATTTAAATATGATAAAAATTGAATGAAAAATGTCAATACTGTGTCTAAATAAATATAAACTCTAAATAGAAAAAAAATGAATGTATTATTATACACAACTTCTTTTTTATATAATATTTTATACTAAACATATATTCCTTATAAAATAAAAATCATAATTAAAATACCAAAACTGAAATATAAAATTCTTTATACAATAGATGACTATTTATTTGCTTTATGTTGTAAGCATTACATATTAAAACATTTGATAATTCAATTTAAGATTAATAAAAAAATATGTTCATCAATTTTAATATTCAAATAATATTAATGTGAATGTATCATTTTATTTTACAGTGGGATTAGAGTGAAAATATTTATTTGATTATTAACAATTCCACAAACGAAATTAAATACTGTGTATATATACATGTGTGTATGTATATATATATATATATATATATATATATATATATATATATATATATATATAAATATAAAACAATCATGCAACAATAAATCAAGCATGTCCAGTTAGTGCAGTTTTTAAAAATAATGATTTCAATCCCTAATTAATATATAAATATTTGTATAGTTTATGTTGCAGTCCTTTATAAAAAATATATTTTTAAGATGCAAAATAAACACTTACAATATAATTAATAAATAATTATATATTAAAAAGGCAATCTTTAACATTATTAATGAAACCGAAATGAACATATATATGTAAATATATGAGATTGTATAATGGAAAAATGAATATAATAAGCCAAGCAAGTTTATTTATATAGTTATAAAAATGTAACTGAATTAGTATAGAAGCCTAAGTGTTTTGCACACCTTGCACTAGCTTTGACACAATTCCACATAAACTAGTTGCACCTACAAGAAAAATATATTTGTTTTTATATATATTTACATATGCAAAACATGTTGACATATTAAGAGTATTTGCTATTATTAATGCAATTAAAAGTATTATTAAAAAATTCATAGTGTCCTACTTGTTTAAACTTTTATCATATAAGAAATGTAATAACTGTATAATGAACAACTATACATATAAATTATAATTTTTATGACATTTAAATTCTCATAAATTTTATTTATTCAAAAATAAATTTCAAATTTATGTACAAGTATTAATTATTTATACAAATTTATAAAATATTAATTCTTAAAAGTAAGTAAAATAAGACACTTATTTAAAATACTAGTTACTTGTGATATGTGAACATCCAGGCACGCACGCATACGCACACATAAACATAAGGTAGCCCAGGAGACTGAAGGGTTTAGATATATATTTATGTATTTACTATCCTTCAGTCTCATTGAGGTCACACACACACACACACATATATATATATATATATATATATACATATATACATATATATATACATATACATACATATATATATATATATATATATATATATATATATATATATATATATATATATATATATATATATATATATATATATACATATATACATATATGTACATATATATATATATATATATATACATATACGTATATATATACATACATATATATATATATATATATAAACATTATTTCTTTATTTAGTACTACTAAAAGTAATTTAAAAAATTTATAATACAGCAAAAACTCTTAACATTACATTTGAATAAAAATGATTTTTGTTTGTATTTTGTAATACATGTGAATTAAGATGTTATATATATATACAGTGAATATAAGTAATGGCATTCATATTTATTAAATAACAACTTAGAATACAAATTACTGAACTTATTTTAAAATCATTTTTTTATATTTACCAAAAAAAAAAATGTATATATGTGTATGTGTGTATATACATACAAATAAAGAATAAAAAGAAGTTTTTTAAAATATTTACATTTATTAACATTTTAATATAAAATTGCAGTTAAATTCTGACAAAATATTTATTTTTTTTATTTCTACAGATCTTAAATATTTCTTGAATAAATAAAAATTGTATAAATATCTTATTAAAGTTTAAAATAGCAATTTGTCATAAGCAAATTTCAAAAACACATTTTATTATATCTAAATATAATATATATATATATATATATATATATATATATATATATATATATATATATATACACACACACACACACACACACATACATACATACACACACACATACATACTTATGATATAATAACTAACCTTTATCTTCAATCATATTATGTGACAAATCTAATGTATGTAATGGCGTTGCTTGATTTGCAATTAAAGACAATGATAACTTATGTGCAAATTCCCATTTGAGTGATAAGTTATCAAGATATAATTCTTCTATACTAAGAGATTTTCGCATTATATGCAAAATACGCTCACTTGCTTCATGGCTTAAGCGTCCTCCTGGATAACCACTTGCTTTTAAACATGTAAACCATGTATTATATTCTAATGCACTAATGATTGGAACATGGTCCCTATAACAAACAAGATATTATGTGATAATCAAATTAAATTTATTTTAAAAAATTATTTACTCACTTTTGATCTAGATGATCAAAATCTTTTAAACACAGTTTCCTACTATCATGTGCAAGATAAATTGTATCTATATCCCAAGCTACTTCTTCTCGATAAGGTAAGGCATGGTAATCACACATACATGCATACTGAGTTGAAAACCCACCACAAGGACCTGTATTTGGTTTTGCAGGACTACCTGAATCTCCATCTTGTATTATTTGCAATCGTGAATTTGGAATAATATCTAACTGTATACAAATATAAATTTAAAAATATATTTTTTTTAAAAAAAAAAACACTTTAATAGTTTATTCATTGAATAAAAATTAAAATATTTTTTACACTTTTTCTAAATACTGAAAACAAATAAAAAATATATATAAAAAATAGAAATAAAAAGGTCTTTATATGTTAAAAATAAATTAAACATCTAAGCTGAAAAATTAGAATTTAAACAAAAATAATTTTACATTTATATTACAAGCATTTTTATAGTTCCACAAAAATGTAAGGTTGAAAAATATAAAATTGAATATTAGTTAATATTGAAAACTAAAAAATATAACTTATATAAACTTTTTTCAAGATAAATTGAATCCACTTTATTCTATACATTAATAAGTGATTGATTTGAAAAATGCTTTATCTTATTTTATATTTATTCAAAATCTTATTAATGAACATGTAAGATTTTAGAAATTAAATATAAATATTTTACCTTTCTTATTATATATTGCAGTGGAACAGTAGGAAAAATATTGCGTACAGCTGTTGCTAAAGCCATTATCATATTATCAACTTCATGTGAACATGTTGAATCATCCGATGTTAGAAATGAATAAACTTTATCTGTTATGCTTATACTTAACTGATTTCCACGTTTACTTTCCAAAGCTTGAATTTCTAAATAATGAAAATGGCAGTCGATCTAAAAATTAATTTACTAATAAAGTAGCATTTCAAAATATAATTATAATTTTACTACAATTTTAAAATTTAGGTATTAAATTTATTATAATCTTACCCTAGTTGGCACCTTTGCAGTAAGAAGAAATAATCGACAGGGTGAAAAAACCTTTAATGAAACAACATAAACATTAATTAAAATACTTATTAATTAATATAAATGTTTTATACACACATATATAATTATTAACATTATATACACACACACATATACATATATATATATATATATATATATATATATATATATATATATATATATATATATATATATATATATATATATATATAGTATGAATTTATAATTGGCACTTATAAATAGATAAACTTATATGATTATTTATAGTAAAAATTTTTGGCAATTTCATTATAGACACACTCACACACATAAATAACCTTGTTTACTTTTATACTTATAACATATTGTGATTTTCATATAATGAAAATCACATGAATATTCTTACAGAATTATTTCAGATGTTTCTTTTTTTCATGTGACAAGCTGAAGCAAACTTTAGCTATTAAATGTTTTGTATCATTATTTTTAACAACTTATTACAAATTCTTAAAATGTGAAGCTTTTTTCATAGTTATCCGTAAACTAAAATGTTCATGTGAAATCTATGTGTGTAAATAATTTATAATCTTTTATTCTAAAGTTAATTTATCTAGTTACTATGACAGAGTATATGTTAAGTATATCAAATTAATAATAACAATATTTGACTTCTCTTAATTTTTTTTTTAATTTTAAAGCCCTTATTGAAGGTTAAAAGTTTTGTGCAATATATATATATATAAACAATAGGCAATTTTTCATATTAAAATGTTAATTTATAACACACCTCTGTATATCTTTATAAAATTACAAATATTGAATAAAAAGTTTGAATTTTTAAACAATATTTGAAACCAAAAAAATTATAGTAGATTCTGTAAAATAAACAAAAGTATTAATAATAAAAATAAAACAGATAATATATACATAATTATTTTATTATTACAAAAATTCATAAATATTACATATTACTTTATTTACAATATTTTTTTTTTATATATCTATAAAAACTATGTTTCATTTACTTTACAAATATCTTCATATTGTACACCATCTATTTTACGTCCTTTTAAAGGGCCTGATTCAATTTCTATTGAAGCACTATACTTTGCAATGTCTAAATCTAGTAAAATAGCACGACATCCTCTATAAGCACCATTCACAACTTTAACTAACCTTCCAACAGCTGGAATAACTGTTTCTAAATGTTCTTGATCTAATTTCACTTTATGTCCTGATTCTAACATTGCTATTTTCGCTGAATATCTATCTATTACTTCTAAAACAATACCTTTTTTTTTATAATATATTTCTCCAAGAGATTTTGTTGTAACTTTCACTATAATATCTTCATGTAACCAATAATCTTTTCGATTTATTTTTTCTTTTTTTTGTTCTTCTGCTGCAATTATTTCATCTAAAGCAGAAGTTTTTAATATTTTAGATGCACAAAAAGGTTTTTTCTTTTTTTCTTCATATTCACACTGTGAATGCTTTCGTTTGATTTCCTTTGTGTTAGCAATTAAATTAGTTGATAACTGTATTGGTTTTATTTTAACGTTACTCAAACATATTTTTACTTTTTCATCTTCATCACTTCGAATTAAATCACTATATTTTGGTTCTTCATCGGATTTTGTTAATTTTTGTCCACGTTTTACTTGTTTTCTAACAAATTCTAACATTCTTTCTTGATCATCTTTATCCATTTTTTCTTTCTTCAACATTTTTTCCTGCTGAGCTATTGTTTCAGGATCTCGATCAATATATGTAACAAACCACCCTTTTTCTGTTTCATCTACAACACATTTTCCTTCTCGACCAAGCCACTTCACAAAACCGGTTAACGTTAACCATTTTGTTGCATTCATGTGTAAATGATTTTTATCAGATATATACTCCTGATATACTCTATTTGCAGCAACTCTTTTAGTACCAAATTGTCTCTTCAAAAGTTCAAGATAACCAGTAGCAAATTCTCTTGAAAATTCATCTAAATACTTTCTTGAATTTTCGGCAAATAATAATAACTGGCGTTGATGTGATTCGGAAGTTGTATGACATTTAAACCCGTTTTCATCTCTACATTGTTTTTGACACATTTGACAATACCATCTAAGTTTTTGAAGACCTTTGGCTTTCATTTTATTTGCAAGATACTTTGGTGTTCCTACTTCTGCTTTCCCCATTTTTTTGAAGTTACAAAATATCACAATACAATTAAATATTTTTATTATAATTTATTCCCTTTTTTAAAAAATCGAAGTACGTACAGTGTTCCGTTTCAACTTATTTATTACACAAATATGGCGACGTCACTTATCGTTTTCTCTAACTATTAAAACAGTGTTCCTCAAACAATTATAACTACATACAGACTATTTTTAACCAAAATAAAATATAAATTTTAACTACAACACTTTTTCAATAAAAAAATGATCATACATGTTAATTCTTAATAGAAACTGTCACATGTTTAAATTATTCATTATTTTTAAATGTTACATATGTATGTAAGTGGCTCCCACTCGTATTCATACACCACCTAGTTAAAACTTTATTGCTGAAAATATACCACTTATTTTTTTTTTAAATTGAGAAATATATTTTAGGCCTGTTAAACAACAATGTTATCAATAATATTTGTGAAAAAAATGTGCTATTTAAAATATTTCATAATAAAAATAAAGAAATCAAGAAATTTAACATTCGAAAATAACTCAACATTTGCATTCGTACAGTATAAATAATTATTTTTTTTCTGACAAGAAATACAAAATGATCAAAAATTGATATTTTGTAGGGTGCCCTTTCCTTTTGATCACTTCTAATAACCGCTTTGGAATTAATTTTACTAATTTTTGGATAATTCCAGGCCCAATATTACACCACTCAGATTCTAGACGTATTTTTAAATCATTTTTGTTTGAGAAAACATATTTTCTAATTCTTTTTTCCAATTTTGCACATAGATTTTCTATAGGATTTAGGTCAGGTGACTGTGGGAGTATTTCCATCACATGTGGTACATTATATAATAGCCATAGTCTGACAATATGTGCCTT
Source organism: Neoneuromus ignobilis (assembly GCA_029203775.1). NCBI lineage: Eukaryota > Metazoa > Arthropoda > Insecta > Megaloptera > Corydalidae > Neoneuromus > Neoneuromus ignobilis. Next base: position 30,471,619 of record CP092089.1, read on the forward strand.
ATGTTTGGGATCATTACCTTGGTAAAACGAAAAAACCTTTAACATTTCCAAATTAGTTGCACTTTTTTCTACGTTATTTTTTAAAATGTCCATATATTTGTATTTATCCATTATTCCGTCGAAGAACTGTAAACTAATCGTTCCTACAGCAGAAAAACATCCCCATACCATAACAGAACCACCTCCATGTTTTACAGTAGGCCAAAGATTTTTCTTGTGAAGCTCAGTATTCGGTTTTCTCCACATCATTTGTCTTTCATCAGATCCAAAAAGATTAAATTTACTTTCATCGGTAAAGAGTACATTTTTTTCAGAAATCAGAAGTATAATTTTTATACTTATGGGCAAACTCTAATCTATTTTTTCTATTCACTTCACTAATATGGTTTCTTCCGCGCTAACCTACCATTATATCCCTCTTTTCGCATAACACGACGTAGTATCCGGGCTAACAGTCCGTTTAAAATTATTTTCTATTATTATAAGTTTTTTGCACTGATTCTCAGATTTTCTTTAATTTGTTTAACAATGTATCTCTTGTCGTAAGCATTTAGTTTTGCTCTATTTGTGTTTCGAGGTTTATTTTCTACTCTCTGTTTATTTTTATATCGATTTACAACATATTGAACAGTTGAATGATTTCGAAATACAATTTGGCATTTCCCGTAATGATTTTCCGTCTTTATAGTAAGAAATAATTAATTTCCTCAGCACAATTGATGCCTTTTCTACCCATGTTTCAAATATTGTAAATATACTATGATATTATTTGTTTAAATTGACACACAAGCATGTATAAACTGGTAGGAGTTTGTTAAACATAAAATTTCGAATTTCATGAGGGAATTTACAGAAACCGTTTACATTTTTCTTCTAACCACTTGTACTGACTTTTATCCATTTAACGAGACAAGGGAAATTAATTTTCTTCAAAGCTTTCTAATTTAGAAATTACGTATGTGGTATACCTATCTCTACGATACGCGTCAATTTGACGCAATCGTAAAATAAGCATTAATACTAGTTGGAAAACCCTAATTCAGAAAAGGCAATTTGGTATACTCGGGCAACATATGAAGCAAAGTCACTGAAAGATTTTTATTTATGGTCGAAGAAATGGAGACCCGGTTTCTTCTCGAGCACAATGGCTAGAGATCAATTTACGCAAAATCTTCGATTCATATGATTTAATAAAAGAACAGAACAATCCGAACGTTTACATACAGATAAATTTGCATTGATATCTGAAATATGAAACAAATTTATACATAATAGTAAATCCTGTTATAAACCTCACGAAAATATTTCAATAGACGAGCAACTGTTCCCTACGAATGTCCGATGCAGATTCACGCAATATATGCCAAATAAGCTACATAAATTTGGCATAAAGTTTTGGTGAAGATGAAACGCGAACTTCAACACTTTTGGGCGAATTTGTATTTTTAAAGTTAGCCGAATCATACTTACATCAAGGCAGAAATGTAACAACTGATAATTTTTTACTAGTACATGTGTAAAAGATAGGCGGAATAAATGTAATGTTATACGATATAATGTTAAATATTATAAATTTTATATAAATGTATATCTTATAGTTTCATTTATAAGTTAATACTGTATAATTGTTGTTTTTAAGTTGTTTTTTTTAAGAAAATGTACGATTTTGTTCATGTGTCAAATTGACGCGTGTCCTTAGAGATAGATATACATGAAACATCCGTAAACCTAGTGTTAAATAAGTGGTATATTTTCAGCAATTTTTTTTTAACTAAGTGGTGTACGAATACGAGTGGGAGCCATTGTATATGCAAATGAAATAAAAATGATATAAAACTAAATGACATTTTGTAAAAAATTGACAACTGAATAATTCAAAGTGGAAATTTTTGAAATAGCTCTTTAATCACTAATAGATAACAAGATATTGAAAATTTTATATATATATATATATATATATATATATATATATATATATATATATATATATATATATATATATATATATATATATATATATGTGTATGTGTGTGTGTGTGTGTGTGTGTGTGTGTGTGTGTGTGTATGAGTATGGTTGTATGCGTATGTGTGTGTGCTTATGTATGTATATAAATATAGAAAAGTAAGTCTATGTCAGTAAAAAAAAGGAACTTACCAACACCCGATTTTCAGTCTTGTCACCTTTCATTTCAAGACGAACGACGTTCTTGAGCAAAATCTTAACATGTTTTCCTAGTAGTGCTTTCACGCTTTCTGCAATGAAATGAATATTAAAGGTAAATTAAGATTTAATAAAGTAGTCTGAATAGAAACATTATATATAATTCTTATACAAAATGGTATTTATTATACATTTATAATATGATTCACATATATTAAACATTAACTATATATATATATATATATATATATATATATATATATATATATATATATATATAAAATAGTTCCATCACAAAATTAATGCCATTAATCTACTTAGATCGTAAACGACTACCTCCGAAGATTAACGATTGCAATTGCGGAGTGATGTGTATTGACATTTTCACAACACTCCGCAATTGAAATCATTAATCTTTGAAGATAATCGTTTACATTCGGAGAAGAAGCGTGAGCATTAATGACAATAAATGTTGCAAAGGAACTATTAGGTCGTGTAATATGAAATGTCAGATTTCTAATCAGTCACAAATTGATTGTTCAACTGATTAGTTATATGTTTAAAAGTCATAAGTTTTTTGTGGTCATTTAATGTTCATACAGTTCTCAGTAAGTTACCGTTATTTTTTTTTAATTTTTGGATAGCTGTAATTTTTACAGAAAGTTTGTATAATGATGTCAACCAAGAAATTAAGGGACATTTTTTGTACGTTTTCAAATTAGGCAATACCAACACTGTGATTGGCAATGGTAGCGTTAATGAACGAACCGTGCAGAGATGGTTCGAAAAATTCTCTTGTGGAGAATAAGACTTAACGAATAAACTTCGCGGAAAACCACCTGTCCTTGATGATGACGTTCTTCGAGCGTTGGTGGAAGCTGATCCCTCCCGAACATCGTCTTCCCTCGCAAAACAACTTGGGGTGTGTTGTAAAATCATCGATAACTATTTCAAGAACATGGGACAGGTTAAAAATTATTTGAATTAAAAAAATAATTTTTATTTCTATTTGAATAATTTGACATTTCATATTACATGACCTAATATCTTATATATATATATATATATATATATATATATATATATATATATATATATATATATATATATATAGATAGATAGATAGATAGATAGATAGATAGATAGATAGATAGATATAGATAGACAGATAGATAGAGAAGTTTCGTTTCCGAAATTTCCCCAAAATTTTCTAATAATTACCGAAGTACAAATTTTACGACATTAAAATTAATAAAAAAAATGGAAAGACAGATTTTTCGGACAAAACAAATTTTAATTGTATGTTGTTAAGTATCTCCCTTCCGCTTTTTTTTTTTTGTACATAGCCGCGAAATTCAAAAGACAAAAAGGCGGAAGGGAGATATTTGACAACCTAATATTAGCATTAAAGTTGAATACACATCAGACCACCAATCTATAATAAACAACGTCTATATACAGATGCATTACCATAATTTTCTGAACATTTTATTTTTTATAACTTATTTACAATATTAAACAGAAGCAAGATCGGGAGTCGACGAGCGGTTTGTGTGTTCATACATACATATATTCATACATATATACATACATACATACATACATACATACATACATACATACATACATACATACATACATACATACATTCACTCATCCATCCATCCATCCATACATACATACATACATGCATATATATATATATATATATATATATATATATATATATATATATATATATATATGTATGTATGTTTGTATGTACAATAAATAAATGTGTAAATTATTTTTGAAGATCGAATTATGAACAGAATGAAAGTAAATATTAAATTTTTGAATTAAAAATGAAATTACGCATACAAAGAATAATAATATAAGTAATGAATCAACTATGTATATTCAAAATATAAAACTTAGACACATATTTCTAAAATATTTCATCATTTGCATATCCAATGAAATCATCATAAGGAAATTCGTATGCTAAAAAGCTTGTTAAGTTTTAGTGGTTAACAATCATAAATACGGTTCGCAGTAAAGTACGCAGCACATGATCTTCAAATTACCAATAACTGAGTCACACAAGATTGAGCGCACTCAATACGTTATTTATTTAAGTTTTATATAGTAAATTAAGAACTATGAAAGTAGTTTTGATAACAGAAAAAAATGAATACATTTAAATATATTTCATTATAAATACATACATATATATATATATATATATATATATATATATATACATATATATATATATATATATATATACCCATCTCTCAATTTACGCAGAACTTTTTTTACGCGGCAAATTATATCTCTATTTACGTGGGACTTTTTTTACACAGTATTGATTTACGCGGCACTTTTTATACGCGGTCAGATATATTTCATTTTATATAATTTTTCATGGAATTTATTATAATATCAGAGTGCCACAAATTCTTACTCGAACGAATAAAAGCACGATATAAATATATAAAAGGTTGATTGTTTTGAATTACAGTAGCGATAGTGACACCGAATAAAATTTATCTACTTTTGTTTTCTAAAACGTCATTTTTTTTGTAAAGCTATGTGAAATAAATATGTGTTTCTACAACTTTATTAGCTTTTATTTCCAATATTTTTTCTATTGTACTGGCAGACTCAATTTACGCGATTTTCATCCGCGTAAAACAAATCCACGTAAATTCAGGGATGGGTGTATGTACATGTGTATATGTGTGTGTGAATATATATATATATATATATCAATCATATTCACATACAATGTATTTATGTACATTTTGTATGCGGTTCATGTGTGAGACACAAGAATTATATTGCACATCATTAGTCATCTATATTTTATATATGAATCAAAACAATAATAATAAAAATACTTAAAAGTACTAGTCATAAAGGAAGAGATAAAACGGAAGTTAATATATTCATGAAATCATAAATATATCGAAATAATGATAATTAAAAGCATAAGAAATAGTTGAAGTGAAAAAATAGTATTAAAGTGTATTTATTATTAAATATAAATATTAATACATAAAATATACATAAATGTAATATATATATATATATATATATATATATATATATATATATATATATATATATATATACACATACATACATGTATGTATGTATGTATGTATGTGTGTACGTCTCTCTCTCTCTCTCTCTCTCTCTCTCTCTCTCTCTCTCTCTCTCTGTGTGTGTGTGTGTGTGTGTGTGTGTGTGTGTGTGTGTGTGTGTGTGTGTGTGTGTATGTATGTATATAATATAATCAGCCTCTTTATATTCATTGTTGAATGAAGACCTCTCCCAAAACTTTCCACGTCGACAGATCCCATGTCTTTTCCTTCCAGTGCATTTCGACGAATTTTCTTATATCTATGTTCCATCTATCCATGGATCTCTTTCTAGGCCTTTTACTTTTAATCCTCTAGATTCTCAATTAAGTGTCTTAAATACTTCTGCTAAAACCACTATAGATAGTTTTGGGGATATTACATAGCCTTGTCTTACTCCATTGATAATTTTAAACTTTCTGATTTCTTCGTGTACTTGTACAGAGGATTTAGCATTTTTATAAATATTTCCTTAAAATTCAATATATGCTTTTTTAATTCCTTGATTCTTCATCAATATGTTTGATATCGCTGATGTTTTAATTGAATCAAAGACTTTTTTATAATCTATTTATCCAAAGCAGTGATATTTACTAAATGTTGCATTGATTAATAATTTCCTTTACTTCTTGAATATGGTTCAAAATTCTTGAATATGGTTTGTGCTAATCCACTTCGAAATCTTGTTTGTTTTTATAGCTGTGAGAAAATCAGTTGATTTTATAGTTGTATTGAAATAATTTTGCTGAAAATTTTAAATATCGTCAGAAATACACTAATCGGTTGACAATTCTTCAAACTCTGATGTGAATAAATGGATCTTCTTTCAAAATGTTGCAAAGAATACCACTATCGATCACAGATGGTTTTTCAAAGCGCGGTTTGTCTTTAAATTTAGTCTTCATTCTTAAATTTCTCGAACCATCTTTTGCATGTCCTTTCATAAACTACGTTTCCTCCAAACTTTTAACAAATTTCTATATGCTTCTATAGCAATCATTCCTTGTTGATATTTGTAAAGTATACAGTATCGTAAATTAATCTTATTGAAAAAGACCTTTCCTTCACTATTACTTGATAAATACAGATGATAAAACATTTGTTTCGATGTACGGTGAAAAGCACCAATGATAAAATATAATGGTAAAAATAATGAATTATATACTTTTCATTAAAACACTTATGTTCTAAAAAATAACTGTGCGCTAAATATTACTTTAAAACGTTATTTACATTCAAATCTTATCATACTTTATACTGAATGGCACACTGGATCGTTACAAAAATGATAATTTTTAAAAATGTGTTTTTTGCCGATAAGAAATGTACACAAAAATTACGTCATTAAAAAACAGCTCAATTTTTTTTATAATAATGTATTAAATTCAATATAAGTTCGTACGTCCAGAAAGCATAGAAATGATATTCGGTTTTTGCCATACATTACGGCGTATTTGGAAATCAAATCTTACCACAGCTTTATACTTCCTTTCAATTAGTGTAAAAATTAAAGGAGAAAAGTAATCTTTACCAGTGGGAAAACGTCACTGAAATTAAAGCAAAAAAATGAAGAGATCTTAATAGGAAGATGGGCAATGGAATCGGGCTGTTGCTGATCCTCTCTATATGTATCTGGGTCTTTTACTTTTAAAAAATAAGAATTTTATTTTTTTTTATACTTAGTAAAATTATTAATATGTTAGTGTATATAGACTAACGCACATAAGTCATGGGACACTTGGCTAACAAGCAATTTATTGATATAATTCAATGAAGTCGTTAAATTAAAAAAAATAATTAAAAACAAATATAATGAATATTATATAATAAATAAATTTAATGAATATTATATTTATTTTCAATTAAATATATATTTTTTTAATTTAACGACTTCATTGAATTATATCAATAAATTGCTTGTTACCCATGTGTGCCATGACTTAATGCGTCAGTGTGTATATGTATGTATGCATGAATGTGAGTGTGTATATATATATATATACACATTTAGTTGACAATGCATATTTTAATTACGTGTAATATTTGAAAAATTCATACATTTATAAGTGAATACTTTTTTTAACCCATATCAATAATTTTTAAAAAATAAAATATTTACAATATTTATTTAAAAAAATATCATTGGTACGGTCTTTATAATAAATTATTATAATAAACATGTAACAACAAACACTTTAAATTCCGTCATCAACATAAATCTGCCTATAGATGTTTTTCCTGATGAATGTTATTATAGAAAACAAAGAGAAAATAAAAGAGTACTGTTAACAAAATCGAAAAGTATACATAATAATAAAAAAACAGTTAAATACGTCGACAAAAATGAATAAGTTTTAGCAATTGAAAATATTTTTTTGTATAAAAAATATGTTAAAAGGATATCTATAACTAAACTGAATATATATTCAAACAATTCTCGATTATATAATAAAATATTAAAAAAAGCATTAAAAACTAAATACTGCTTGGGATTTTTCAGCAAAAAAATCTATTAATTAAACAAAAGTTTTAAATGCAAAAAACCTCGTTGATAAAACTAGATATTTTTTAGAAAAAAAAGTCTTATTTACATATTAAAATAAATTGTGTATATTTGGTTTCAGTATGGATCAACCTAAAATACAAATACTTAATTAAAGAGGGAATATAGTAAATTAAATTTCAATTACAGACAGAAAAGGATACACTCTAATTTGAAGGAATATGTGAAACTGTGATATGACAAATTTTAAATTCTTAAAAATTATAATAAATGAACATTTATTTTTTCCTTCATAAATCATAAAAGAATAACTTCAAAAATGTTAATTAATAATAAAAAATAAACTTTATATATTATATAATAAACAATTTATTATTTTTACAAAAAAATTAATATTTAAAGACATTAAACTTAATACAAAAAATTAATACTAACGTACACCATTGTCAAAAAATCAAAATCTTAGTTTAAATACTTAGTTGTGAACATTAATTTTATTTAAGTTTAACTTTCCTGATAATGAAATGTACTTAAACAGATATTTAGTTATTATAATTATGTATATAAATCAAATTGTTTTAATTTTCAAAATTTTGATACAAAAAAATCAATTTCCTAGCATCTAAAGATACTATTCTAGCTTCTAATATATCAGAATCTAACTTCTAATACCCAAAATTATGTACTTAATTACAAATAATAATTTTGCTAAATAAAGTGAGGAAACAAATAATGATTACAATAAATGACCAATTCATAAAATTATTAATTACATAAATCTGTATAAGATATAATTAATTTTCAGTTAAACTAATAGAATAACAAACATAAATGATACACATATAGCACACACACACAGTCATATATATATATATATATATATATATATATATATATATACTCGTATATATATATATATATATATATATATATATATAAATACACACACGAGGTTCGTTTGATAAGTATGGTAAAAAAGTAAGAAAAAATAAATTGAAAAATTTAATTAAAATAAAAAATAAATAAATTTACCAAAATTATAAAAAGACCCTCGCATATATATATAAAAATAAATATATATAAATAAATATATATATATATATATATATATTTATTTATTTAATATACATACAAAATCAATTTGTATCATTTAATATTATCTAGAGAAAATGTTTTGTATACATGTACTATAATAATTTAAAATATTAAACTAATTATTCAACATTAACTGAATTTACGAAATAATAAAAACTTACTATTTTTCAGTTAATCAAATAATTAATAATTTTTAAAATATCATCATTGTTTGATAAATAATATAATTTTAATATTTAAACGTATTTTTTAGGGGTTAACATTTATTATTTATTTTGCAATATTATTTTAAAGCCAATAATGAATAAAATATAAAAGTATACATTAGTAAATACAGAATATATTTTTGTTAAGTGAAAACTACATTTCTTAGAGAACTGCATTATAAATTTGATTTTTAACGCATCGTTCTAATGATGATTTATTGACACCGAAATGCGCATCAGTTTATAAAGTAAACAATAAAAAATTATTAAACACTTTTTCAATATGTTGTGTCGGTGTGATAGTTCATTTGTGTGAAAATAAATTCGCCACAGTTCCAAAACAAATTGGAGTAACAGATTTTTTTTAATATATATATATATATATATATATATATATATATATATATATATATATATGTAATATTTATAAAATTTAATAAACCTCTCAATTATTAAATCATCATTGTAAACATAATTGTAAAACATTAAATTTAATTACCAAATTTAAATACCATATTCAATAGGTATATAATTAATAAATTACAGGTGTATTTTTCTTAATTCAATCGTTTGACACTCCCTAGATATGTCATTCAAAATGTAAACATTAAATACACTCACCGTTTAAATCTTTCGTTAATTGTGAACGGGTAGACATTTTCGCAACATTTACCTTTCATACATTAGTACAATGTTAATCAATGAATATAAAAATGTACATTATTATTGCACACACACAATTTTTGTAGACATATTATGTTACTTATCACATACACTACACAATAATTTGATTTCTATTTCACAATTTTGCAGCCATTTCCCCAATCTTCTCTCATTCACTATCTGTATTTTTGCGCACTACTTCACTCTTGTCATGTTTTATCACCTGTGTGAGATTTGCAACTTAAAATTTGACAGCTAAATTACTAAATAGTTATCACGAGATGTGATTTTGTTGATAATCGTTTACGCTTTAGCGTATGAGTACAATGATATTTTGAAAGTATGTGTTTTTGTATAGTAATACATAAACTCAATTATATTATTTTCGTAAAGTATTTCTCAACTAGATGTATATATGCGTATGCATATATATATATATATATATATATATATATATATATATATATATATATATATATATATATATATATATATATAATAAAAAATACTATTAAATAATATGTTTATAGGCAAACTTACATAATTATTTTAAGAAAATTAGATGCCTAATTATTTTTTATAAATTTTTTAAGGATTTCAAGGTTTTTAGAATAAATTTAAGAAAAAGGAACATTAAATATAATAAATCAGTTTAAAAACTTTGTTTTATATGTGGATATAATAATTGAAAGTGTCAGTGAAAAATGTATGATTGATCTAACATATAATAAAATTTGTAGAAACAAATATGTATTACAAGTTAGTAAATGTCAACAAATGTGAATAGCAATTATACTACTAGAAAATTAATACTTATAATTAGAAATGAAATTAAAATTTTACTGTATATTTAAAACACATAAAAGTATATTAAGATTTTTTTGTTATAATAAATTTTCTTTATACAGATAACTTATTAAGGTCACTTTTATTTAATATTTTTCTATAATTGGTTTTGATTGGTTATTATCTTTAATTAAACTTTATAATAGCGAAAGATCAAAATATGATTAATAAAATAAAAATGATACATTAAATAGTATTGCTTTAATATATATACATATATTTATCAAATAAATATTTATAAACTGTATAAAAATGTTCTTATTTATATATATATACACACACACACACGCACACATATATATATATATATACATACATATATTCCTGAAAAATAAAACAGAAAAATTACAATCAAAATAAACACTTAATAAAATACTCTGCTACATTTAATTAGTTTAATACTAAAAATGACACGTTTTTTATTCAAATTTGATAATTATTTTATTATCAAATATTGTTCATTTACTTTACTCATTATGAGTTTCAACAATATTTATCCTTACAAATTAAATGATTACACTGCATTAATAATACATATTTACAATAACGATGCAACATACTTCCATATAAAAATAATTATATAAAAACAGTATCTTAATGAGAAAAAAAATAGAAACAAAATAATAAAGAAAAGAAACACTTTTTATAAGAATGATATCTTAAAAAAAGAATTTAAAGCAAAATTAGCTTTTTCATTTTATATCTTAGATTTTTTCATTTAATAAAATTTCTTTGTAACAGTTTATTGAAACATAAGATGGCAGATTATATAAACAATGCCGATTTTCAGCATCCTCTTGTAATAAACGCCAAATGTTTTTCTACAAAAAATACATATAAAAATTACATTCTATGTAGGATTGTTGTATTTGTTATAGAAAAATACACGAACAAACTGTTTTTGAAAATATTTTATAAAATATGATAATAAATTATCAACTTTTTATTATATATATGTATATCTTTTTATTACCTGCATCAAATGAAAATTAGTAACTATAAAGAAGGAACATTTTGCTCTAGTCAAAGCTACATTTATTCTTTGAGCATCTATAAACCAATTTAATTCCTTTGTTTGTACACATGAAAGTAAAATAATGTCTCTCTCTTGTCCTTGAAAAGCATCGATAATATTTACTTCAATTGATGATGACAAATTTTTACTAAAAAATTAAATGAAAGCTGATCATAAAAAAATTTCTCATTTGATAATTTCACCACTACGTACAGGCATTGTTCAATACAAACTTTCTGTTTCCAAAATGGTGTAATAATAGAAATAGAGTATTTTAAATCTCTAGTTAATATTTCTGCCTGGACTGCTAGTTGTGCAATTAACACTGCTTCTTCAATATTTTCTTCATTTGATGTTTCTGTATAATTATGATTAATAATCTGATATGATTTCAGTGGATTCAAATTCATATCTCTAGTTTTTATACTGCATTGTATCTGATTATTATAAAAATACTTGTTTGGCCAAAGAAAAATTTCAGGATTCATTCGATACTGAATATTCAAAAATCTTATTGGACCATTAAATTTTAGAAATACATTTTTTAATCTTGAAGATAATGACTGTTTATAACCATATAACTGAGCTTCCTACAATTAAAATTATAATTAGTTTACGCATTAATATTTTTGTTTTTTAATATTTATATACCTTTGATAAAACAGTTCCTGGAAATTGACAAGGATCATTTACTAAAATTAGAGTTGATATACCTAATGTCAAAGGTAATAATGTATCCGGTTCACTGCATTGTGATGCTTCATCAATTATACAACATGTAAATCGATGATCTGATCTAAAAATAAACAAGATAATAACATTTTAAATGCTGAAATAATTTTATTTTATATATATACACACACACACACACACACACACACACACACACATATATATATATATATATATATATATATATATATATATATATATATATAAATGACTGAAGTATATTACTATATTCCATACATAGCTGTTAGAGAATCCATTAAATCAGTACAACAACCACTTAAGGTAGTACAAACAATGTCAGCATTCCGAAGTACAAGTTGCTGAGCTTCCCATAAACGTCGATTCATTTCTGTTTCATTTAATATTTGTCCTTCTTTTGGTAATGCTTCCAAACATCTTCTATATTCATACAAACGTTTTTGCAATATAATTGCATTTGAAGGTGAATCTAAAGATCATTTAACATTATTTACAGTATAATATTTCAGAATAGTAAATATAATAAAGTATAAAATTGCATATCTGTAGAATATTAAAAAAAAAAAAATAACATACTACTTTAATATAATGTAATATACACTTTAATATAATATACAACCTAACATAAAAATATTTAATAATTTTAATTCATATAATTATTAATTCATAGTACAACTTACTCATCAACTGATTTTCCAATGAATTTATTTTTGCTAATAAATTATTACGATCTTCAGCCAAACTACCATATTCAGATACAGTTTTTAATTCATTTTTTATATGGCTGTTTGCTAATTCCTCTACACTTACACACTTAACATTTTCATTCATATTACTTAATCCACCATGTCGAACCATTTTAAATCTGTAATCTATCAAATTAATATGTAAAATAAATATAAAATGACTAAAATACATAGCCACTAAAAAATAATAGCCACCTGCAAATTAAAAAATATATATAACACTTTTTTGTTAATATATTCACATAAATATACATACTTACAAAAAATTGTTAACATTAAGCATTTAATTTTTTCAAAATTAAACACCCTAAATTACTTTCACTACAGTAATACAAGATATTAAAAAGTATTAAATAATTACTTGTTCATTTAATTTGTTTATAACATTAAGTTGATGAGTATTTTGATGACAGAATCATCATCAGAATGTCACGTTATAAAATCTACACTAATTTTGGTTAGAAATTAGTCTAAAGTAATAATAAATCAATGTTATTAGAAATTAGTTTATTTTAACTACAATGGGCCTTTTCACACTGTATGCATGCCTACAGTATTCACGGCATATTACCGCTCGTCTCACACCCTCTTATCGACAAAATCCCCCACCTAAAAAAATTAGTTTTGGAAAGAGGGTGTAAGACGAGAGGTAACGGGCCGTGAATACTGTATGCATGTTGACTAGTGTGCTGAGGATCAATTAGTCTAGATTTTATAGGATGGTGCTCTGTTAATGATAGCATTGCTATCAAAATGCACATCAGCTTACTATTATAAATAAGAGAAGTGAACAATTATTATTGAACTATTTTTAATATCTTAGAAGTTTTGGAGTAATAATTTATTTGTGTGAAAGTGAATTCATCACAATTTGAAAACAAATACTACCCATAATTTTTTATTATTGATGAATATAATTTACAATTAATATTTAAAATAATGAATTACAATAGAGTGTATTATTCTTATTTTTATATATCTTCACATACACACACACACACACACACACACACACACACACATATATATAAATGTCTATCATGTGTACACAAAAATGTGGTAAATCCACAGGTAAAATAATACTGAATCTATTTATAAACATTTAACTTCAAATTAAAAATGTTTACTTACGGGTAATGTTTTTACGTATATTTAATAGCTGAAAAGTTAAACTGTCAATAGCAGCATTTGAAGGTGTACACAACAGAATACGTGGTAACAATGTCTTTTTTTTAACAGCTTGCATATAACGATCATTTCCATATAATAATTGTAAAACAAGATTGATAATAAACAGCGACTTTCCTGTACCTCGAGCTCCTTCTAACAAATATATTTTTGGTTTTGGTTGTAAACATAACTGGCATGCCTCAAATACGGCATTTAACTGATTTTTATTTAATATATCCTGTAATTAATTAATATATATATATATATATATATATATATATATATATATATATATATATATATATATACACAAACATAATAAATGAAATATTTTAATTTAAAATCTAACTAAGTAGAAAAAAAAATATTTACAATTAAAGCATAGAAAGAAAATAAAAAAATCAAGAAATTGTAACTTAGTACATTAATTTACTGTTTATATAAATTTACATTGTTACTCATTTCAAAGTATGAAAGATGTTTACATTAAATATCTAAATAGATTCACTGCAATGTTTATGCACATATATCTATATTAATAATAAATTTACTTACATTTGTAAAAAGTGTTCCAACTTCATAACTAGGAAGATTAAAATCTACTGATAATGGATCTAAAATAAATTTTGATAACGATGATTTTGGTAAGTGAATAATAGATTTAAACTGATGTAAAGAAGAAGTTAAACGAAAAACAACACGCAATGGAACAGCCTTTGATAAAACTATATGTGGTATCCATGGTGTCAAAACTGTTATATAGACTACATGTGTTGGTCGAGACACTGCATTAACTATATAGAAAAAGAGATGATTTAAGATTATTAATATGAATTTTAAAAAGGGAATAATAATCAATTTAAGTAGAATTCATTAATGATATATAAATAATACAATATAAAATGGAATATAATATTAAAAACAGAAAAACTTAATTTTTTTATTATAAATTTTATAATTATAATCTTTATATATATATATATATATATATATATATATATATATATATATATATATATATATATATATATATATATATATATATATATATATATATATATATATATATATATATATATATATATATACGAGTGTCGTTTGATGAGTATGGTAAAAAGATAAGAAAAATAAATTGAAAAATTTAATTTAATTAATTAAATTAAATAATAAATAAATTAACCATACTTATCAAACGACCCTCATATATATATATATATATATATATATATATATATATATATATATATATATATATATATATATATATATATATATATTATCAATGTTCATGACTAGATTCATATCATAAGAAAATATAATTTACACAAAATATTAAATTTTCTAGATTATTTATATATTTTTTAAAAATGTCTTCTTAAAAGTACATACAAGAAATCAAAAATAATTGCATCTAATGAAGTATGCATCATATAAATTTAATAGTCATAAAAATAAAATTATGAAATAAAAAATATAAAATTTAGATAAAGCACATATTTCAAAAACTATATATCAAATAAGTTTTGCATGAAAATGATTTGTTCTTATTTATGAATCGATATACACTAAAAAATACATAATTGTTTTTTAAAGTAGTTAATATTTATAAAACAAAAATAATTACCACTTACCCACATTGGCAACGAACGGTTCTGATCCTTTAATCAGTTGTTTTGAATATAACTTTACATATGCAAAAACAGTAGTATTTTCTTCATTTTTAGTATGAGGATCAATCAGCAGTAAATGCATTAATACCAAATCTCCTACAGTTGGATATATTTTATTTTTATATTCTTCTGAATTCAACAATACTGAAATTTTTATGAAGTACAAAAGTGTATAAGGGAAATAACAAAAAATTAAATGAAATATTAAAATTTACAAAAAATAAATAAATGAATTAAATATTATTTACAAATTTAGAAGGGGTACATATACATGATTATCATTAAATGTTTATGTGTGTGTTTGTATGTGCAAGTGTACACGCACGCACACACACAACTACATATTTCTTACTTTGACAGTCAATCATTATTAATTTATTTTTTGTTTGTAGTGATTTTGAAGGATATTCCCTAGTTTTTAATAAATAAGCCGATATTTTTCTTTTCCTATAAAATAAAAAGAAGATATAAGAAAATAAAGCAAAAAAATAAATAATACTCATACCTGACATCTCGATTTCTAAAACTCCATTCTTTTAAAATATAATTCCATACTTCATAATACAAAAGCGTTGTAAATATATCACAATATTGTTGATAAGATGAATATTGATTCAAAATATAAGATAATGGTTTATCAATAATTGCACTTTCATTTTCATTCAATAACCATTCTGGATTCCATTTTGTTATCTGATATATGACATCTTCTATTGTTAAATAATTATTTATTACTGAATCAGTGCTGTTAAATGTATTGATAGGAATATTTTGAACTGTTGATGCAGAATTGTTAATCATTTTTTTTCTAGGCATTGGTGCATCTTTAAATTTACATGGATTTAAGTAATGTCCTTCTTCAATTTGAAATTCTCTGATTTCTACTTGAGGATTAAATAGTACATATTTTTTTTTTTTTTTTTTTTTTTGTACAACTAAGATACTTCTCAAAAGTGTTGGAATAGATGATTTCACATTTTTATTTATGTTTTCTGTATTTAAATTAAGAGAAGATAATGGGATAGATATTTCTTCAATTAAATGTTTGTCTTTACACAATTCATTTTTATTACTAATATTTTCCTTTTCTTTAAATACTTTTTTATTTTTAATATTTTTATTCGACTCTGAGTTTGTTTTATTTTTATCTAAATTTTGATTACCTTTAACTTCTTTGGTTACATTTTGTTTTTTAAGAGTTTTATAATTATTAGTTTTATTAACATCTTTGAAAATATCAATGTTTTGTAAGGTTTGTTTTGATGTGCTTGTTTCAGAATTAATTCCTATTAAATCTGCTACTAGTGCATCATTTCTATTAGAATGTGTAACTTTTATTTTTGGATGCACTGATATCTTAGGATTTTTGTCTTTACTTTCCATATTATATTTTTTTTTTTCTAAAGCGATTTCTTTTAATTTTTCTTTTTTTACTTCCGCAAGTTTCTTAAATTTTCTACTTTTAGGAGATGTTTTTTTTCTACTTTTCTTGCTACTTGAATTTGGATTTAATTTTATTGGTGTCTTTTTTATAGGTAAAGTTGCTTTTTTATGACTTCGATCATAAAATTTATTAACAATAACTTTTTTCTTTGGAGACGTACTTTTTTCCTGTACTTTTGTCTTTGTTGTATTTTTAGTGGTTTCTAAAAGTTTGTGTAAATAATTTGCGGCTTTTACAGCAGTTAAAATATTTTTTTCTGCTTCATCTTTTTTTACATTATTTTTATTCTGAAGTTGTCCTTGTTTTTCTTTTTTTAACTCTTGTTTTTTATGTTTTTGAGTTATTTTATTTTCTTGTTCTTTTTTTCTCATCTTACTTTTATTTAAACTCAGTGGTGCATCAATAATTGGAGGTTTAATATAAGTTTTTTTAGTTTTTGTTGTAATTATATCATTAGATAATTTATTTACATTAATTCTTAAATAATCATTACATTTTGTATTTACATGTACATTTTTATTTACTTTGTGATCTATTGATTCTTTAACTGATTTATTATTATCTAAACTACTATCCAAAGTCACCAACTGTATAGTTTTATTTGTTAATTTATTTTCTGTTTTTTTAAATAATTTAGAATCATTTACTTCTAAAGGATCTTTCAAACTAATCTTCAATTTATTATCAATCTGATCTAATGAAGCCTGATTTAAAGTACTATTATTATGCAATATTTTGGATGATTTTAATACAGGTGTAACATTTTCATCAACTTTTAATGTTTTAATATGATTTTGTAATGTGTTTGAAGTGCTCTCTGAAATATCAAATTCTGTAATTTCTTTTACAAAACAAGAATTGCTAATTATACTTTTTGAATAATTGTCTTCTAAATTATAATTATTATTTTCAGAATTAATTTCATTTAAATTATTCATCGTTTCAGATTTAAATGATTCTTCAGACCAACATTTAGAACTTTTACTTTGTGATAATCGTTCTAACCACCTATTTTCTGAATCGCTGTCATCATCACTTATAACTATAATGTCAGATAGATTTAATTCATCACAATCTGTTTCTTTTTTAAATGACAAAAGCATTTTATCATATTCTTCATTTTCACATTTACTGTCTGTAGTAAAATCATCATCGAACAACTGTGAACAAATAAAAGTTTCACTATCATTATTCATGATGCAACTATTATTCTTTTCTTCTATTTCTAATTTTATTTCTGGTTTGAACAAATTAGGTTCTGATGAATGTATTTGTAAATTATTTCCTTCAATATTATCTTGATCTGATGCACTTAAGTAATTTTCATTCAAATGCCCAATTTCATCGTCAATTTTCTCTATTTTCATTTCAATATTAATTGGTTTTTCATCTAAATTACTCAAAACATTAGTCACATTTTTAGATTCTATACAATCACCAAAAACAGATTTAATGTTATTTTCTTGTTTTACTTCTACAATATCATTATTTGTAGATTTCAAACTTGTTTTATTAAAGTGACTTTTTTTTTTATTTGAATAATACTTTTTTTTTCTACAACTTATTTCAAAAATGTCACTATTATCACTGAACGAATCACTACTAGATAAAGAAATTAAATCGTAAGAAATATCTGTGTTTTTTTTAAATTTTTTATTATAATCTTTCATGGAATTTTCATCAATATTCAACATTTTGTTTTCAAAATTTTCTTCCTTACAAAAATTATTTTCTAGCTTATTAGAATTTTGATGTTTTAAAAATGAATTTGTAAAATAATTTTTATCTTTCGTTTCTATAGAATATAATATTTTTTTTTCCTCAATAAACTCACTTTCAAACTTAACATTTCCTATAAACTCAATTTTATCATCTGTCAAATCTATCACTTTTATTTTGTTCTCTTCAGAATTTTTAAGATTGGCCTGATTTGATTTGTTCTTATCCAATCTATTAACAGATGATCTGCATAGTTGGATTGTTTTTCTTTTTTCAATTATTATATCCTCATTTTTATCATCACTTTCAAGTGGATTTTTTGAAGTAGATGTTTCTAAATTATTATTTACGGATGACTTTTGATTATAATCAACTATTTTACAAAATTCAATATCATTGATAATTTTATTTTCTAATGTACTTTTATTGATTAGAGAAGAAAGATGCTTATTTTTATCTTCAATGCACATCAATTTAGACATAACAGGTTCATCTGTATTTGAAGATTTCCTTTTACATAACCGATTTGTATTTGTTAAATTAATATCAACCTGATTATCTTTTTTTTGCAAGACACTTGATGTGACATTATTTTTGCAAGCATTATTAGTTTTATTTACTCTAGATTGAGATTGAAAATTATTAACACTTAACTGACCAGGTAATTTAAAACTTACTTGGTTTTCTTGATTATTAGGTATACAACTATCAATTGATGATATTAAATCTAAATCCAGTACTTCGGTTTTTATGTTATTCTCAATTTTTTTACATTCATTATTTATACTATCAATAGAAGAATTTGATGAATCTGCTTTTTCAGAATTAGTGTAATGCTGACATGGTGATGAAGTGGTTTCTAATTGTTCATTATTTGAGAAACTCACATTTAAATTAGGTAATTTTGCATTTGTGGCTTCTTTGTGTACTAGTGAGGAACAATTTGAACAAATCGTAACTGTATATATAAAATAACTTTCTTTTTTTACTTGTTCACAAGTACCAAGGCCAATCCTATCATTAATATTAACTGGTAAATATACATTACTTGGAATTCTTGTATTATTAATAAAAATTCCATTTGTACTCTAAAACATAAAAAAATATTACTTGAAATAAAAACAAGTTACATTCATTTATCTTAAATACAAATGCATATTTTTATTCTAAAGTCAATAAATTAATATAGTATTATAACATAATTTTTTTCTTTTAAAAATATCTAAAAGAAAAAGTAAATATAATTTTGTTTCCATTAAATTTTCATCAATTAAATATATAAGTACGTACATATAAGCTCATATACACAAAAAGATACTTACATCCAAATCTTTAATTTTTAATTTGCCATCTTCAAATATTTTTAAAATAGCATGATTTCGTGAAACAAAAGCACTAATACAAACTAAATTTGCAATCTTATTTCTACCAATTGTAAATTCTATTTTATTTATGTGAATTTTATCTTCAAAATTAATTCGATTTAAGCACCACATTCTGTAAAATAATAATGTTATTAATAGAAAAACAATTTGAAATTATACAATAGTTTCAAATTATATACATGCAATAAAGTGTGTATATATATAAAGTGTATATATATATATATATATATATATATATATATATATATATATATATATATATATATATATATATATATATATATATATATATATATATATATATATATATATATATATATATATATATATATATATATATATATATATATATATATATATATATATATATATATATATATATATATATATATATATATATATATATATATATATATATATATATATATATATATATATATATATATATATATATATATATATATATAAATAATTTTTATAGCTGTAAATGTCACGAAACACTTATTACAATATAGATAAGAAAAGTTACAATTGATAACCTTATTTTCAATTCAACAAAAAAAAAAATTATAAAAAAAATAACACTTACATGCAATCGTTAAAAGAAAATTAAATATATAAAATACTTCCCTTTCTTGCTTAAATTCATATGCACACTTTTAAATACACTATTATAAAAAATAGAGTAATATGTACTAGCCACTAACTTCGTATAGACTGTAAATTTTAGTATGATTAGATGTCTGTGCAACAGTTTTATTTAAATATTAATCAAAATTTAATTTACTTTCTATTTTCAACATCTTCTAATTTTAAGTATAGAAAAGAATTGAAATGACTAAAAATAATAGGATTTAGGAAAACAATGTTAATTTATTTATGAGTATATAAATTACAGTTAAATTTGTATCGTATATACACAATAAGACCATCTAACTAAAAGATGAACATTGTAATTTTTACTGATGGAAATGATATAATAAAACAAATATTTTTTTCTTAAAAAAATATGTTGATTACATATATACTTACTAATATACAAGTAAATGTATAATAAAAACATAATTTTTCGTACTTAACAAATTATATATAACAGAAATTAAAATACATAATCAGTATAAGGAATTGTAAGTTTGCATTATATAAATAAAAATAAATAACTTTAAAAGTAAAATAAATCATTTCCAAAATTTTACTTAACATTTTAAATATACCTCCAACGACTAACTCATATAATTATAAAAGGGAATTTAGCTGCAGTTAATATTTTCATTCCTAGATATATTACTTTAGTCTATATAATAATATACAAATATTTGAAAATCTAAAAATTAAAAATACTTTCGCAGTACAATTAATTATATGAGGTATTTGAGCATTTGGAATAATTAATCTTAAATTATTGGTATATGTAAAATATTTTTAATTTTTTAGGTTATATAACTAAAATGATGTCTATTATAAAAACGCCACTGACTAAATTTGCACATATTTTACCATATTTTATCCAACCTAAAGCGTTATATCATATGATATCTAAACAACCTTTATTGTTTTCAAATTATGTACAATCGACAAAAAATATGTTGTTAACACCAATTTCATGTAAAATAATTCCATCATGTGGATTTAAAGTTAAAGGACGTTTAAAACGTAGATGCAAAGATTGTTATTTTGTTAGAAGACAAGAACGTTTGTATATTATTTGTAATACTCATCCAAGACATAAACAAATGTCAATGGTTAAAAAAGAAAAAAATACTTGGATATTAACACATGCCATGCAATCAAAAATTAGACCATACTAGATGAAATAACAAGTATTTAAAAAAAAATTATATAGTATATCATGAAAACTTATTTAGTTTATAAAATGTTCATATATATATATATATATATATATATATATATATATATATACACAAACATACACACATATATACATACATTCATATATATATACACATTACATATACTACTTATGCATTTGTAATACAAAAATCATAAATATTGTATTTGAAAATGTTAATAAACATGAGAAAAATATTAATATTTTAAAATATTAATAATCTACATGTAGTTGTTTTTGTTTTTTCGAATCAAAGATTTATATGTTTTTGATTTCATAATTTTATTGCATTAATCTTCATTTTTTAAAAAATGCAATGTTTATTATTCACTTATATGTTTTTAAAATCCTTTGATTTTTTTGATGTTTTGAATCATACTGAATTCTTGATTAAGTCATAGGATTTTATTGCAATTCAGTATTATTCACTGAATATAAAAATATATTTTAATATACTTATTCACAAATTTAGTTTTCCTAATAGGTTCGTATTATAGGATAGTCTTTGTTTACCTTAGATATTTTTATCACGCTGATTTTATTTATATTTTACAAGATAGTAAATTATATATATATATATATATATATATATATATATATATATATATATATATATATATATATATATATATATATATATATAAAACACTGACACACATAAGTCATGGCATACATAAGCAATTTATTGATATAATTCAATTAAGTAGTTAAATTAAAAAAAAATATTTAATTGAAAATATAATATTCATTAAATTTATTTTCAATTAAATAATTTTTTTAATTTTTCATTGAATTATATCAATAAATTGCTGGTTACCCATGTGTGCCATGCCTTATTATGTACATCTGTGTGTGTATATGTGTACATACATACATATATATATATATATATATATATATATATATATATATATATATATATATATATATATATACTTATTATATAAGCATGTCTGATCTGCTTAGAGACACTGAACGAACGTGTGTAACACGTCTTTCCAGCACAAAAGGTTAAAGGTATATTTAAAAGGATCTGTTAAAATAATGAAAGAAAAAACACAGAATTGAAATTATTTATTATATTTTTTAACTTTTAACTTACAACCCTATTAATGAAAAGAAAGACAAAATAATAGTTACACTGTGACATAAATAACAGTTATCTACTTATCTCAGTTGCTAGTGTTTTGTAGATTTTGTATTTTTCTTTTTCAAATATGTTACTACTAAGCACTTATTAGAATAAAGAAGTTAGTGTTCCTAGTAAAATTGTTTAAACATTTAATATTTATGATAGAAATAATAATTATCCATTTACTTACTATTAGAGTTTATCATAAAAATTCAGACTGAAAAATTAGAACTGATTTTATTATCTCAATTTCATATTTGATTTTTCCAATCTTTTATAAACTGATTACATTTTTATTATTATTATTATTTACTTCATACAATAATTTGATTCCCTCATTTATTATAATTGAAATTACATTACATGAAAAGTAATTTTTAAAATAAATACAACAAACTTCTCATCATTTTTTTTAATAGATCTCACATAGCGAAATACATTATGTCGTAAAATATATCTATCTATATATATTTTAAAAAGATATTATCAACATTTCATGTTTCATTTACACGACTTATATATTTCGCTACAAAATATTTGCCCCTCGTTCATATCTTTTCCCTTAATGAATATACATTTATATTATTAATAACACTCTTTAATTTTCTTTGAGAATAAGAACTGACATATTTACCATCAAATCACAATACAATACATCAAACTATTCACAGTTATCTTTTTTAAACAGACGTTTGATGAAACGACACCAAATTATGATATAAAAATGATGGGGTAAATTACATTTTACTTAAGTAGTGAATTATTTTTAATGATACTTTTACATAATAAAATAATTTGAAAATTTAATTATAAAATTTGGTTGTAATGATTCATTTGGGTACTGATTTTTTTTTTATTAGTATTTAATAAAATTTATGTCAAAATAATTATAATGAAATTTAGTTTTCTGAAATTTCATAAAGTTCGTCAAGTTAAAACATTACACATTTTAGTATGATATATTAATTTCTTATTTTATAAATTTCTCTGCAATAACATATATTACTTATATGTAAGTACAGTGGCCCAATTGAAATTGAAGGATAGTAAATGATAGTAAGCAAGTAAATGTATGCCTAAACCATTCAGTATCATTTGGGCCACCTCTCTCTCTCTCTCTATATATATATATATATATATATATATATATATATATATATATATATATATATATATATATATATATATATATATATATATATATATATATATATATATATATATAGATATATATATATATATATATATATGTACAAATACACATCATATATAAATATAAATAATTGCATGTATAAATTTTAATGTAAAACTTATAGTTCTCCAATAATGATGTTAACAGATAAAAATGTTAATTTTCATGATTATTTTGTTATTTTGATATTTTTTTAATATCCATAAATGGGAATTGAAATATTGGAACAAAAATATAAAAAGATATTTATAATTTTGTAATGAAATTATTGAAAATTAGACCTTTTTTAACTGACACATCGGAATACATACACACACACATGCACGTACGTACTCATATACACCCACATATATTTATATATATATAATCAGTAATAATCATAAACAATATTTACAATTTTTGGATTAGAATTCAAAAATTTTGCAAATGATTGAAATTGCCACTATATTATTTTAATCACTTTCTTATATGAAAATAAATTGATTGATTTTATTTTATTATATTTATCTTACAAATAATTTTATACATTAATATATAAATCTATTTAAATATATACTACATTACCCAAAATAGATTATAATACATTTAATTATACAGCAAATAATTCATTATACATGACAACTGATTTACTTTTCTATGAGAAACAAATATATATTATGTTTCTCATAGAAAAGTAAATCACTTGCCATAATATAATGAATTATTTGCTGTATAATTAAAATGTGTTATAATCTACTTTGAGGTATGTAGTGTACATTTAAATAGACAATTATATATATATATATATATATATATATATATATATATATATATATATATATATATATATATATATATATATATATATATATATATATATATATATAAATGTATATGTATATATAAATTACTAAAAATAAGCATTAAGGGGGTATTCTACTTCAATAGGTTAAGAAATCAAATTTTTTTCTTTGTATTTTCTGAAAGTTTTAAGAGTACGCTTTTAAAATTTTAATTTCAATTTTTTTTTTTAAAAAAAAACAATGAAAGAGTAAAATTTGTATAGGATAAAATTTTAAGCACATTTTTCTTAAAATTTTATTTTCTGAACTGGTGACTGTAATAATTTAAGATACAAATGTCTAATTGATTAGAACTTTACAGGGGTCTTCAATAAACAATTACTGCTAGTAACAGGTTTATTATTTTTTAACTCACACATTTTAGACTACATTTTTTCATATTTTGTCAAAGGTAAAAAAATGTAATTTGAAATATATAAATATTTTTAAAGTACCAACATTTTAATTTTCACAATTAATTGTTAACTTTTTGAATGCTTTAATAATAATGATTTGAAAATAAACTCAGTAATTTAATTGTTAGAATTAGTTATTTCATAAATGTTGGCCAATCATTAAACTCTTCATTCATATATTAAAATATAATTTGTAAATATAATAATGAGTTTCTTATAATGTATAACAATCTATATAAGTATTCTGTACATAGCAGTGACTACTGTTGTAACTTTAGATAGTATACATTTTATTTTTGATTATCCTGGAGGCAACGGACTAAATCTAGTACCGAAATAACTACACTCATATAGATTTTTTTTTAAAAAAACATTTTTTAATTTCAAGTAAATAGAATAATTGAACTCATGATTATTGATGTTGAGTCATAAAAATTATTACACATACTTACTATTTCATGTTACTTATAAAGTATATGATTTTTTACTTTAAACGAATTAATATGACATCTTAAAACATTAATAAAACCTCAAAATAATATTTCAGTTTTTTTTAAAGAAATTTCAAAAATTACCTTAATGATAAGACTTCAAGAGTAGAATATTCCCTTAATAAAATAACTAATGTATAAAAATAGAGTTTTGATTATTTTATGTTTGAATTGCATATTTTTTAGGAACTAAAAGAACATAAAATGTTCACTTCTATATCCATTTTTATATATAACTAAATTGAAGACATATAGATTTTAGTACGTCTTGTGTTTTTTATCATGTGCAATATTACTTAAGATTAATAATTTTTTATGCATCATGAATACATTAAAAAGAAACCAACGTATCAGTTATAAAATTCATATGATTAATATAAATACAAATATTGTAATTTGTGAGATAAAAAAATCAATCATATATCTTTTCTAATATACTTACTTTGTCTTAACAAACCATTTGTATTTCAGTGACTTCAAAATGATGACATTTTATATGGTAAAAGTTGTTCAGTAGGGAAAAGAAGAGCTTTTTGTTATATTTTGTAATATGTAAACAAACATATTTATTTATTATTTTTATGGATTACATCGAGGGGCATAGTCTCGACTGACTGCATGCGGCATGTTTTTTTTATGTAATATTCTCTAAGCGGAATCGACTCACGAGACATAATTTCCAAGCGGTGGGTCTGCTTGTGCCGCAAGATTATGTTTTCGTTGATTTTTTAATACGGAACCGATGCCTTCATTACGCTAGACGCATTTGGTCCGCACATGCACATGCGTTATTTTGAGTGATTAGGGAGTGTGAACCAGGCAGGAGGGCCCTGCTAGTCGTCCGTCAGTTCACACCCATGGTGTCCAACCCTCATACAAAAGGGCTAGATTCTCAATGTTTGTTGCCTCACAGGTAACATAGTCGACCTATAAAAAATTATATAGAAATTATTTATTAAAATTTGAGATACTTTAAAATACACATATTATAGTATTAAAACAATACTTTTAAATACAAAAAACAATTATTTTTAAAAAAATGTACGTAGCAATTATATGTAATACTTATTACGTTTTTTTTTTATTTTTAATATATTTTCTATTAAATTAAAAACATTTGATAGAATGATCGGTTGCTATATGATTAGTAATTATGTTTTTAAAACTTACTTTCTTAATTACTTTTATACAATAAATGATTTCATTGATTTACTATATACTGAAAAGTTACAAAACATGTTAAATATGATTATTTATATTATTTATTTTATAACATTTAATAAATTACTTAAAAAATTTAAAATAAATGTTGAAAATACTAACTGTAAATATGTTTTTTAATTAATGTAGGACTGTTTGTGAAAATATTTTTTATATGCTTATTTACATTAAGAATGTAATATAAATTTAATATTTTTTTTAATTGTATTATTATTTATAAGGCATTATATATAACATATATAATGCCTTATTATATATGTTATATATAATGCCTTATATATAACATATATAAGGCCTATATTATATGCCTGTCACTCCATGCTATTATACAGATATAAATTATACATTGAAATTTTTATATGTAAATACACATACCTGTTCCTGTAAAGAATACTTTCTACCAGGATCTGGATCCCTTCCTTCCAATTTCATTCTAACACGTCTCCAAACACTGACAGCATAAGCATTTCTTTGTTGACCTCGATTAGTAACTGTTTTATAAGGACTTTGCCAAACAGTTTCTTGTCTTACTAAAGGTGGTCGTTTTCCTTTTCCAGTTTGTCCACAATTATTTAGATTGACTTCTAATTTAAAAAGATCTTCATATATTTCATTAGTTAGAGGTTCAATATTGGCAAGATCAACTAATGTTTTCTTAACATCATTTTCTTCAAGGTCTTCACAATTCAGTAACTGGAATGCAGATGTAATCGTTTCTGAATATAAATAATACTTTTGTAGATAATCTTGTATTCCAGTTACAACACCTTCATCACTTTTTGATATTGATTTTAAAAGATTTCTTATATCTCCCATTAAATGGTGATGAATTTTCCAATACTCTTTGAATTTGGATAATTCTGCTTGTAAATTATTTTTTATTAATGTCATTGCTTCATTTCGTAAAACTGTATCTTGTTGGTGAGTTCCAATTAAATTTGAAATTAATGTAGTAGCATTTTGAATCCAGTTGTTATCAATAACATTTTCTGTTGGTAATAACTGCATTAGATTTTCTTCAGTTTGTGTAATGGTTGTATTACATTGAGATAGAAGTAAGCATGCTTGCTTCCATTGATTTATACATGCTATAAAACTATTGTCATGAGATAAACCCTCAGATGTTCGTGTTCGCAATGCTTCATGATTTAACAATACATTACAAGTGTTGCCCACCTAAATAAAAAATATATTTTTAGGAATCTTTTTGTATATATATAAATAGATACCCAAATAAACATGCAGATTATTTAATAATTTAAAAATGTATATATGGGTACTTATAAACATTGAATTGTATTGAATGTGAAATAAATGTCTGTTACAATCTAAATATTTGAGAGTAAATTCATAAGAAATATTTATTTACCTGCTGTGCAAGATTTTGTTCAACTGTTAGTCGATCCTCACGTATATTAACAGCACATTCAAAGGCAGCAAGAACATCATTTAATGCAGGATTTGCTCCAGCAGCCCATTTTAAACGTTGTTCAACACTTAATACTAATGTTCTTTGTTGCTCTCTTGCTTCAGTTAATTGATTTTGCATTGAAATTAAGCTAGAAGATGTTTTTCGTAATTCCATCATAAAGTTTGATCGAATCAATGGAGAAGTATTTGTTAAACCTGGCTGTAACATTATAATGTCTTCATGCAACCAGTGATGTGCTGTTAATTGTAGTTGAATTCTTTGTAATGTTGATCTTTGTGTTTCAATGATTTGTTGAAGATATTTGGCTACTTCTCTTCGACGCCATGCATTTTCTAAACTAGAACTTAGACTTGAAGCTTGGGAAAGAACATTTGATGTAAAAGAACCACGTTTTAAATTAATATCAACTATTTTTTTGCATAATTCTTCAAGTGGTACTTTATTTTCAGCTCCAATATCTCTTTGTTCAATTTCATTTGTAACATTGAGGCCCATACGTTGTAATAACAAACATAAAGCTAATGCTATTGTTTGTGAAGTAACACCGAGTAAGCGACGACTTACATAGTCAGCAGTAAATCTGCGAATAGGTTTATCTAATTGTACATCATCAAAAACTGTAGCAATACTGATTCCTTTAAATCCCACTGCAGTTTGTGCGCATAATGAAAAAAATTCAGTCATTGTCTGTATTCGTTTAATTAGAAAAATGTCATCGAGTACAGAACGTGTATGTTCATTAAAAACAGGTGCCTGAATACAAAAATGAATATTTTTAATATGACATTTAAAGTTATTTAAACGAAAATATTAATTTGTTAAAACTTACAGATAATGCCTTTGCTTCTCTAAATTGATCAACTTTTTTCCAACATAATGGTGTATCCAGTGAATTTAATGATGAAATCAATGAATTTGATTCCATACTTAATTTATCAAACAATCCATTAAAACCCATTAACAGCATTTTACCAGGAGTTAATAGATCAGATGATTGTTCAGTATGTGAATGTAACAATGATTCATATTGTGTTCGTAACTGAGTAACTATAGCTTGAACTCCAGCATGAGGTGACTAAAATGTATTTATTGCTATACATTTATGTGTTATTGCTATACATATTTTGTGTTCATTTGAATATACATGGATGCATTTGTATGTACTCGTATGAATGCATATGCCTGCATACGTATGTACATCCATGTTTGCATGCATGTGTGTACAGAGTATATGTGGTGTATATGTGTGTATGTACGCACGTATGTAGGTATATGTGATGTGTGTGTGTATGTATGTATGTATGTAAGTGTATATGTGTATATATATATATATATATATATAAATAAATACAAATTGCTGTAATAGATACAAAGAACTTGCATACTTTTTTTAAAAAAAAGTTTAAATTTAAATACGCAAATTTAATGTAAATAATAACAAAATAAAGTTAATTGGGAGTATAATATTAAATTAAAATATTCACTACTGATCTTTATTAGTGCTTACTATTTGTAGTAATTATATTTATAGGTATAGTATTTATTTTTAATGTAAATGTAGTACTCACATGTATACAAATATATACGGGGGTCGTTTGATAAGTATGGTAAATTTATTTATTATTTAATTTTATACTTAATTAATGTAATTAAATTTTTCAATTTAGTTTTTCTTTTTTACCATATTTATCAAACGACCCTCGTACACGTGCAGCATATCATGCACTCAATTAAATTATTGTGACCAAGAAAGTTCTGTCGTTTTTATGTTTATCATAATTTCAAGAATTGTTTATGCATCTTATCATTCTATGACATACATATTAACTGAGTAATAAAGTACTACCTTGTTTCGTTCGTTCACTGCACTCGATGTTATTCACTTTAGTTTAAAATATAACTTTAACCCTTCAAAATATCTGTTAAAAATAATATATTACATGCATGTTTACTTGACGAATTTAAACTTGGTTTTAACGCTATTGAAATTGTAAAATAAAAAATGTATCGCATTTGAAAGAACAATTATATTAAAAACAGTCTAGAGTTGGTTTAAAAAAACTACTTCAGGAAATCAATCATTAGAAGACGAAGCCAGATTAAACAGAGTATTAAATATAAACATCGATAAATTACAGACAATGATTGAAACAAATTCAAATTTAACGCGTCAATAGCTTGCTGAAGAGTTCAAAGTAAATAATGAAACAACAGTTTATTATTTGCATAAAATAAGGAAAAGGTAGAAATTAAGTAAATGGATACTGCGCGCTCCCAACTCTTGACAATAAATTGCAGTGTCTTAACATTAGTGCATTTCTTATTTTACGGTTAAAATCGCAAAATTTTTTGGTTCAAATTTTGAATTGTGACGAACAATGGATTCTTTATTCTAACTATAAACGTAGTTACCACTTACTATCATTCAATGATACTTTGCCATAAACATTTAAAGCAAAACTGACTTCAAGAAAAAATCTTTTCTGTGTTCGGTAGTCTTCAAAAGAAATTATTCATTATGAGTATCTACAAGTCGGTCAAATCCTCATAGCGAACATTAACAATTGCACTCTTTGTAACTATTTTAAGCTACAATGAGTGCATAATGCATTACTACAAAAACAACCAGAGCTGATAAATTGTTAAAGTGTTTCATTTTTACAAGATAACACTTGGCCACATATTGTAGTAATGACAAAAAAAAGATAATTAATTTAGGATTTCAAATTCTCCTTCATATCCCATATTCATCAGACATGCCAAAATCTGGTTTCCATTTATTTTTGTCTTGGATAATTCATATACGCGGAAAAGATTTTAATAGTGACATATAATCGTTAAAAGTTTCTTAATTTTTTGAAAATAAAAATTTTGAATTTTATAAAAATGGAATTTATACATTATCTTTTCATTAGAAAAGGATTGTTCGATGTGAAGGTGAATATTTTGACAAATAAAGTTATTTTAGGTAAAAAATAAAAGCATTCTTATTTAAATCTTAAATGCGACAGAAGTTTCTTGGTTACCAATATTTATCTGTTTTTTTCCTTTACAGATATCATGTTTATGATTTATATTTAAAATTACGAAAATTAAAAAAAAATATATGGAATGGAACAATACATTTACAAAAAAAAAAATATATATATAAATATATTTCGTACGTATTTATTTTACTTACATCCATTTCCATTATGGTAAATCTTAGATGAAGTTCCAATTGTTCCAAAATTTTTGGCAATGGACAACCAAGGTTCAAAATAATCTCATTTAATTCATTAATCATGGATATTACAGTTACATCTTCTGTCTGAATTGTCTTCATAGCTTCAGGTAAAATAATGGTATGAAAATTAAAATTTAATTCTTGTAAACCCATATAAACGTTATTAGCTGTTTTCAAACAATTTAATATAATTGGAACTCTAGAATCTTCAATTTTGACGGTATTGTTGTGATGTATAGGTATCATAGCTGATAATTCAGTAACTAAGCTACTCATTAAGTGCATTTCATCAAGAAACCAATCACCGTCCATTGAATGCAAATCAACTAAACAATCGCCAGCACTTGCTGCTGCTTGTTCCATCATCAAATATCGTTTATTTAGAGCACATAGAGCAGTAATGGTGACGCATTCTAAAGCTTTTGTAGAACCTTTTTCGTTTCGTAAAAAACTGGCGATATTTGTTTTGGCTTCACTGTAAGCTTTGTCTAAACGAGATCCTACTTCAGAAATTCCTTCTGCTGCCAATCGATCGTAACTTTTATTCAATTTTAAATTTGTATCTTTTAAAACAGTCTGTAGTTGATAAGAAAACGAAACGACTTGTTGAACAATTGGACTATTTGCACTTTCAGGCGCAAAGAAACTTTCAAATTGTGAGAGAACATCATGACACACTCCAACTGATTTAGTTTCAAGAAGAATTTTACACCATTTCAAATAGCATACAGTACGATGTTTTTCAACGTATGTACTAGGATAGTTACTAGCAACAGTAGAATACTGATTTAATAAATCTAAACAATTTCGTATGTAAAGACTTTGTTGCTGTGCTAAATGACCTAATTCTTTCTCGCATTGCTCACACTGTAAAATCATTGAACTCTGTCCGGCGTTTTGTAGAAAGTCTTTCACAGGATCAAAAACAGCATGGCCCTCGTTATCTATTGGAAAATTAAGTTCTTGAATCCACTGTCCTAACTGTGGGCCTCTGATAGTATTTAAAGCATTATTATGAGACGCTATTCTTCGTTCACAATCATCGATTTTATCCTCTATGGATTTCTTTGCAACTCTAAATGTATCGTAAGTCCTTTTATAAACTTCATAACGAGTGGGCAAAGAAAACAATGAATGCTTTCCCGATGAAGCATGAGCTTCCGCTTCTTTAATTAATGCCATCTGTTGATGAAGATCATGTAAAGTTTCTTCCGACAGTTTTATATTATTTTCTTCATCGAGCCATTTTGTTAAATGTTGTACTACAATTGGAATTTGCTTTTGTATGTCATCACGATTCGATAACCATTCGGCACGCATTTCTGCACATCTAACATTGAACATTGCAGCAGTAACTTCTCGTTCGAGTTCTCGACGTGTCTGACCAACTGATGTTAATCCTGTAGTAGAATTATTCCCTCCTGTTGTTGTAGAACCTACTAAAGAACCCGAATCGGCATTCACAGTCCAATCCACAAGTGGATCATAAACAAATGCTTCAAGTAGAGTTAATATTGTTTCGCGGCCTTTTTTCATAGTTTTCAGTACATGTTCACAAGCAAGTCGAAATATACCCTGAAACATTAACATAATTCCATATACATATGTGCATGCGTGTTTATGTGTATACATGCACATACATACATACAGAAATACACATTTGCTAAGACTAGATTTTCATTTGAAAAACATAAGAGAAAATAAATAATTAACGTTTATTTTCATTCTTTAAACCAAGAATAAAGAATTAAAAAAATAAAGTTAATTAAACATTAAATATAATTATTTCTTGTATGTACAATTATTAATTCAGATATTACATATTTTTTTATACAGAATGTTTCATTTATGTCGGCAAAAAGAAATATACTTTGACTCAATATCAAAATAAGGTACTTTACATAGAAAATAAAGCATGACTTGTACACACATATTTACATAAACACACGCATTTGTAAGATACATATTTTTATGATTCTTTTTAATAATTGCAATGATGATTAAAATATTTTTTTGATTAAGATCAACATGTTTAGTTTTATTTCTAATGCAGTGTTCGCAAAACCTAACAGACCTAGACAGGAAATGCTGATTAAAATATTTTAATTAATATATGATATTAATTGGTAAGAATATGTAAATAATTGATTTTTTTATAATGTACGATTGAGGCGGGGTATTAATTAAATATAGTTTGCAATAATTATTTTAAAACTTAATAAAACTGGAGTTTAAATATATACTGATTTATATATAGTGAGTTAAAAAAGTTCGTGTGCATCTGTCAAAATAATTTGGCGAAGAAAAAAAATTAAAAAATCGTATTTATTTTTGATTATTTAATATTCACAAATGTATATATATATATATATATACACGAGGGTCGTTTGATAAGTATGGTAAATTTATTTATTGTTTAATTTAATTAATTTTTTCAATTTTGTTTTTCTTACTTTTTTACCATACTTATCAAACGACCCGTGTGTGTGTGTGTGGGTAAATATAGCGCTTGATCTTGTAAATATAGATAGACAGATAACCATATAAACTGATAGAACATTATTAATAAAAACTAATACAATATTATCAGAAATACGACGCTTTAGATTAAAGGAATAGCAACACTAGATTTCATTATAGATAATTAATTTTGATATACGTTAAAAATATTAATGTTTGGCTTAAGTCAAATATTTAAATATGTTTCATTTATATAATAGGGTGGCCTAAATAAAATTGAATAATAATAAATAATAATAAGGAAGTAAACGTATGCGAGGGCCACCTTATATCTATAAATTTTACTTCGTGTAATTTTAAAAATATACCCGTTGCTTTCATTAATAAAAAAATATGTTGCATTTAAAGATTTACACACCATTTATACTTTGCACTTACGTATATAACAGATACATAGAACATTTTAATAATAAAAAGGTATGTAGAAAAGCCTTTCAAAGATACTTTATTAACTAAATTATAAAGTGTACTTCTAAAAAAGATAAAATTAGGCAAACTAACTAAAATTGAAAAAGCTGTTGACCTTTTACATTAATTTGATCTAAACAAATTATACTTGACGCTAAATAATTGAAAATTAAAAAAACGGTTAATAATAATTTGAATAATTAATATTGACAATATGACATAATCAGTGTTATAGATGTGCGAAGAATATTGTAAACAATATTGAAATGATACGAAATTTGTACATATTTACATATTTTTAATCAAATATACGTTTTGGTGCTTTTCTTCCAATTGCTAGATTGACAAGTAATGTTTTGATAAGTATATTATAATCAGCAACAGTGATAAAATGGAAAACAACAAATATGCTATTACCTTCGTCACATAAATTTCACACATAAATCAATCATTATGATGATTTTTTGTTATAAAATATCTTTGTTTTTCATTTCAATTGATAACTATTGTATTTATATATTATACTCTAATTGTAATTTAGTTACTTTTTAAATTTGCTATTTAACATACTGTAATAATTATTTCACTTAAATTACTTATTCGTCTCCGAGCTAAATTACATGAGAATCAATGGCAACTTCTGTTTACTTTTTAACAATATTATTTTAATATTTACATTTAACAATAAAAAATATTTCATCTATATTTTGTCATAGTTTTTAATATAAAAATTATGATACGAAAAATCTAAAATCAATGCGAGTAAAATAAATATAAATAAATATTATTGGATTAAATCATAAATGTTTATTGCTTAGAATAAATAGAATGATTGTTGAACTGTAAAAATGGTTAAATTTCTGTGATATAAGCATGTATAGTAACAAAATATCAGATTCTTTATATTTTACACTTCATCTAATTCACTGTTTTTTAAAGAAATTATTATCTTAACATCACAAATTTATTAATGTTCAATAATTAATTATATTCATTGTTGCTCATTCGCATTTTAATGGCTAATTTTCAGTGAATATAAATATAAAAAAATATCAGGTTTATAAAAAACAAATTTTATAATTTCACGTAGCAAAAATGCTATAACCATCATAAAAATGGTTTAATCATTTAAATTAATAATTAAAATAATAATTTTTAAATATTTTAATACATATTATAGTTGATTAATGTGTGAAAAGAACCAATATTTTTTCTCAAAGTATTGGTTCTTTTCACACAATATCATAACTACATATATTCGAATATTATAAGTATTATAGTAATTAACGATGATTAAGTGTCAGAAAATTAAAAAAACTTCCAAAAATTCTATAAAAACACGTATATTTTGTTATTATAAAATTAAAAGAATATATTATACATTTTAAATTTTGATATTTTCTGATTTTTTTATACCAATAAGGTTAATTAAACAAATATCTTACATTTCCCTGAATATTTTTGTAATATAAATGTATATATATATATATATATATATATATATATATATATATATATATATATATATATATTATAATTATACAAATAATATATAAGGAATAAATGACAAAACAGCTAAAATTATATGAAAAATGATTGCGGTTTTTAAAATTTTCTTTACATGTATTTATTTTTATATACATGAATCTATCGATTTTATTTGTCAAGCTAATTTATTAGTATATGCATAATACTGTAGTAGATATATTGTTGTTTTGAAAAAAAGAAAATAAATAATAATTTCATTTTAATGAAAAACACAATATCTGTTGCCGACACGTTATTAAATTAATAACTTTTCGGTTTTATATATTTATAGTGTAAATATATATATATATAGCGTCATCCAAATGTGCCGCCTAAGTTTGTGTTTTATTAAAAAGAAACAAAAGAAACTATACACATGTTTTCCTATATACCATCTTATACACATATTTCTTTTTAATAAAACACAAATCTAGGCGTCACATTTGGATGCTTTATATATCGGATATTAATATATGATTTTGTTTTTACATCATAAAAAATAATCACCTTACGATGACAAAAAATATTATTTTTAATATGTTTTATAACTTATCGTATGAATATATATCGAGTCATAAAATTTTGATAAAACGATACAAGGAATAGTATGAACATATATCACTCTATTGACGTTAAAACGCGAACATTGAATGAAACAT
Source organism: Neoneuromus ignobilis (assembly GCA_029203775.1). Lineage (NCBI taxonomy): Eukaryota > Metazoa > Arthropoda > Insecta > Megaloptera > Corydalidae > Neoneuromus > Neoneuromus ignobilis. The sequence goes on from CP092089.1 coordinate 30,508,972, forward strand.
AATAATATCCGCATATTGCGATTGAAGTGCTTGTATATGTCTAAAATATTTGACTAGAATACATTAACTTAATATATATTTGTTTCATTTGAAAAATGTGTGGTTTCGCGCGTGTGTGTACAAATATGTACATATTAGATATAGATAGATGTATGCGTAAATGTAAGCACGTATAGCGGCGCATAAGCACGCACACACACACACACACACACACACACATTAGGTTGGCAAGTATCTCCCTTCCGCTTTTTTTTTTTTTTTGTACATAGCCGCGAAATTCAAAAGACCAGAAGGCGGAAGGGAGATATTTGTCAACCTAATATATACATACACATACATGTGTGTATATATATATATATATATATATATATATATATATATATACACACTAATTTTAAGAAGAAATTAGAAGAATTAAAATTGTAAAAAGTAAAAAATAGTGACATACATTTTTACTAAAATTGTTGATATCAGACTTAAGAAAAATTTTTGTTTTTCGACTGATAGGGTAAAGAAATACAAATAAAATCTAGTTTAGACAAGTATTGGGTCGAGATTCTCGGTCGAGGATTGTACTTGATCATGTAAACACATTTTGTAGTAAATAATTGAATTATTTGCTGAGTGGATGAAGTCACAGAAATGAGTTCTGTCCATTCGGCTAAATGGTATCCTCCCCTTCTTGAATGCACTTGTCTCGCGGCTTCACGTGAACAATTAAAATTAGAGATGAATGAAGATTTCATTGGTGATCGTGCGTATTCGAATTACTAATGAGATAATTCATTCGACATTTAAACATTATTTAGTAAATGTTTATTACCCTACCAAATAAGAATTCGATTACTCGGTTAAGTACTCGACAAGTCTAAATTAGACTTAAAGTATAGTTTAAACGCGATGAGTACTTGGACGAATCAAATGCGTTACATGGTGGGAGAAGCTATTTGGCGAGTGGATAGAACCCATTTCAATTCATTTTCCTCGGTCATCTATTTGACAAATTACTCGATTATCTATTAAAATATATGTTTCCATAGATTGAGTGCAGTGATCGGATCAATGCTTTCGGCTGAATACTCGTCATGTTTAACAGTTGACGCCGATTTATACAGCGGTGATTCAAACGGGGTTGTCCGTTCGGGCGGCGTGTA
>CP092089.1:30515125-30612625 GCA_029203775.1 Neoneuromus ignobilis
TATTTTGTGCTTATCCAAATCTAACTTGTAAGATGTTTTTTCCTTCAAACGAAAGTTTACAGAAAAAAAGATTAAGAATTAGAAGTCGACGAAAACAGGTAAACGTGTGTTTTTTTATACAATAGCAGCTAAAATCACTCTCAATTCAAATTTTAATAATTCTTTAAAAGTTGAATACATTGATTCAAAATTTGGCATACAATTTCAAAGCGTAAAATGCTACAAAAATGTTATTATTTAGTATTAATTCCATAATTTATCAATATATCCTTATTAAGTTTTTATGAAAAATATGAACAAAAAATTTCTATTTTCAAGTATCATTGAAATTGTTTTTTATATCATATTTCTAAAATGTTATACTTTTAATAATTTAAGAAATAATTAAAAAGAAATTTTTAATAAAAATAAATATAAACTACTACATACATACATACATATATATAAACGAAATAAAAAATCAAATTTTAAAAAAATACTTAAAATACATTTTTTTTTAAATAAATAAATATGAAAAATAGGTCATTGTTGCAATAATAACTATAATTTAAATACACCTAACTACATGGACGTTCATTCTACGAAATTTGAGGTACTTCAATCTATTATAATAAAAAATATCGACTTTCAACAAACAGGGATAAAATTATCATAATTCCACTGTGATTTATTATTTTTTTTATGCTATCAGTATTTAAAACTACGGCATTCATGTAGCACTCTATGAGCACTAAAACTAGATAACAAAATGCAAAACAACGTTAACGTATAGAAAAATTAAACAGTGTATTGATTAAAAATATTTTTCTTTTTTTTTAAAAAAAAAAAAACAGAACAAATATAATATAATGTGCTAAAATTAATGTGTTAAGTTTAAATAAAAAATAAATCATGTGACACCACTAAATATTTTATAACAACTATTGCATTATTATACTCATTACAATAAATATATTTATTTTTGGTATATACGAGTACATATTTACATATATGCGAGGGTCGTTTTGATAAGTATGGTATAAAAGTAAGAAAAACCAAATTGAAGAATTTAATTTAATTAATTAATTAAATTAAATAATAAATAAATTTACCATACTTATCATACGACCCTCGTATATATATATATATATATATATATATATATATATATATATATATATATATATATATATATATATATATATATATATATATAGTGTGTGTGTTATACGAATAAAGTTAAAAGAAAACCAAACAAATTTTATTTAAAACACAAAACAGATTCTATAAAAAATAAAATATAAAAGTAACAGAATGGGGATGTACGTGTTTAAATACAAGAAACTATTTTACACTAAGATAAACATAATGAGAAGTAATATGGTATGAAATTAATATATTAATTTTATATATATATATATATATATATATATATATATATATATATATATATATATGTATATGCATACTATTAAAATCGGTTATATAATACATTGCAATTATATCAGATATTAAATAGAATAATTCGGTATAATAAAATGAATAATCTGATAAACATTTTATTTTTCTTTAAAATCTTTAGATCAAAATTATATATTTTTTATATAAAATCCAGAGTTCCAAAAATGATATAGAATGATTCAAATAATCTCATGTCTGCTGTATATAAATTAGATGTGGTCTCATTCTACAGTTTAGCCGTGATTCCAATGCAATGTAAACACCATATTATGTGTGGTCACGTCTTATGTTCACGACTGTTTTTAGCTGTGATTTCAAAACAATGCATATACCGCTTTAGTAAATATAAAGAAGTCTTTTTCTCAATTTAATATTTAACTATTAAGAAAGTGTCCTTTAATTATGTAAATTATTATCTACATTTAATATTAGAACTTAAATGCATGTAGTGTTCAAATATATTAAAATACACTTTTATTTATTTTATTAATATTGAGAATAGAAATTTTTACTACGTAGATTAAACGTTTATTGTTTTTATTGCAAAACAAATATTCACTTTTTGAATTTGACACTAAATTATTTTTATAATTAAACGAGTTTTAATAAAATAAGAAAAATGTGACATTGAAAATAATAGTTTATATATTAATATATCTTTTTGTTTCAGACTTTAATGAAATTTCTATAAACAAATTAAAATAAAAAAATACTAATATATAAAATATAATTAAAAGAAATTTTAACAAAATGCTTATAAAAAAAAGAATACCCGAGAGTTCTAAGACTGATAATAAAATTAAACTAGTGTTTTCACAACATAAATGTGCTAAACGTATTACATATAATTAATAAAATGTTATTTGATAACTTTGAATAAATAATAAAAATGAAGTCGTTTAATTTTTTAACAGAAAAATAATTTTTTGTGTACTTTTTTAATTTAAATGCGATGTAGACCATGTATTAACTGTTTGAATATATTTAATTTATTTAGTGATTTAGCTGAGGAAATGTAATTTGCTTTTGGGTGTGAAATGAGAAAATATATTGACAATTTTTCGTTTTATATAAATTGATATTACTGACGTATTTAATAATTAAAAACAACTGCTCCCGAATATTTTAACATCTACTTAAAACATTTTGTGATTCGGATAAAATGGAGTTAACAACAGCAGGAAAATATGCACATTATAATACGTTAATACCCGAAACTACAGATGGTTATATAAACAACACAATGGAAAATACTGGGGATAATATGTATCCACCACCAAATCCAAAATCTGTGATACCGCAACTCGTAATATGGGCAATTATTGACATTTTTTTAATGTTTTTTATACTCTTCGGCAATGTGCTGACAATATGTGCTTTAAAATTTAGTCGTAAATTATCAGCCTTTATCTCGAATCAATTCATTCTGAATTTGGCAGTGTCGGATTTATTCGTCGGTCTGACTTTACCATACCATTTAGCTTTTTATATGGACACAAAGTTAGGAGAATATAAAAGTACTTGCTTGTTAAGATTTATATTAATCGCAATGGCTTGCTGTGCTTCAATATATAATTTAATTGCCATAGCGGTCGATAGATATATTGCTATTATATATCCCTTACATTACAATAGATATATAACTCGAACCGCTGCTATATGTCTAATTACTTTCGGATGGCTACTTGCTCTTACATTAGCAACAGTGCCTATATATTGGAATAAATACGAAAATAGCAAAAAATGCGAACTTCATGAAATATTACCAGATAAATACATAACAATGGTAATGACACCAGTGTTTGCAACAGTTTGGATTACAATGTTAGTAGTATATGTAAGAATTTGGAGAGAAGCCTCTGATCATGCAAAGAGAATACGAACTTCTAACAGAGCTGGATCGAGTGTTCCTAATGGAGATTGGAAAAGTGTTCAGGTAAATAATATAACTGTATGGTTAACAATAAATATTCGTCTTTTCCCTAGTATTAACTACTTATAAAAATTATTAATTATGAAAATTTAAGATATTCAGAATTTCAAAATGATTTATTTATGACTCTCTCTCTCTCTCTCTCTCTATATATATATATATATATATATATATATATATATATTATGTATGCAAATAAGTGCATATACATACACATACACACACATACATACATTGATTAATTTAGTTATATAAATTTTATAACCAGACTCAAATGTAAATGGTGTGAAATTACCTAATGGCAAAACTGTTAAAATTAACTTATCTCGTTCCATTAAAAATCCTATTGTTTCTTTCTACAAAATATAAATATTAATTTACAAGTTTTGTATAGATAATAAGTATCGATAACGACACAAACACAATTTTCTAATAATACAATGTAATATTAACATTTTTGTCACTTTGGTTAATTGATTAACGATCGCGTTTTTTTATAATTTATAGCACATTATATATACATATATACATATATACATACATACATACACACACATATATACACACACACACATATATACATACACACACATGCACACACACATATCTTACAAACAAAGGTAAAATGAAACATATTAATTACGATATTTATCAAAAAATAAAATAAAAAAAAAATATTTACAAAAATTATAAAATGAGTAATATAATTATGCTATTTGTCTATGTGTTTCAAATTTATTATTAATAAATAATTGTGCTATTAAACTAAAACGTAAATGCTGTCACGATTGTTAATAATGAATAATATAATAAAGTTAAATAAATAAATTCTTGCTCTGATTTGTGTTTTAAGTTTAAAAAACGAAAAATAAATCTCTTTCAATTGTAAAATATAATTTTTAAGATAATAATGAAACATCTTGTAATTAGTTATATTACCTTCTTTGTACTAATTGAAAATTACAATTATATCAAAATTTATTAGATCAATTAATGTATGTATATATAATATATATATATATATATATATATATATATATATATATATATATATATATATATATATATATACACATTAATTGATCTAATAAATTTTGATATAATTGTAATTTTCAATTAGTTTTATTTTTGTATCAAATAATGAATTAGAACTATTTTTTTTTAAATCTATAAAATTATTACCCCCAGCTCCACATGTTATGAAGTGTTCATTAATTACTTATTGTTCATTTGTGTGACAGTGAATTTACCATAGTTTCAAAACAAATTATAGTTCTGCTTGATTATTATTATTATTATTTTAAAATATTAATAGTTAAGGTTTAATATAACTTATTTATGATTCGATGTTCTTAAGTAAGCTTAAAAACGCTACAAACTTTCAACCTAATATATATATATATATATATATATATATATATATATATATATATATATATATATATATATATATATATATATAATAAACGTATTCATACACACATATACATAATACATATAAAAGTGAACATTATACCCAAAAAGAAATCAAACTTTTATTTTCTCGTTAAATCCTGCAGCACCATGTATGATTTGAACACTGCTCTTAATGCATATTTATCTTTTCTCGAGTGAAATTTGGTTAAAATATAACAAGTAGTTTTTGGAATATGCTGTGGCAAATATACGAAGTGGTACTACTATTTGTTAAGTTATTATGAAAATACAATATAAAGTGTCTAAATTTGAGATTAGGAAGTAAGTTGGCTATTATTTGATGAAATGTAAAATATTGAATTGTCATTATTTAATATTTGTTTATTAAAAGCTTGGGTAATTTCAGTGATCGAACGCTACAAGCTTAACAACGCATTTCAATAGTAAAAAATCACTATAAAAATGGTGAAAATTTTACAACTTCAATACGTAAAGTTCGTGCATCTTTTCCTCGTAATCAAGTGTCTTCGGTTGTTCGTAACCTAATCACGAAATTTGAACAATTTGGTACTGTTGGAGACCACAAACCAAAAATATATGCTCGTAGTGGTCGTTTATTTGAAAATATCGCTGTTATACGTGAAAGTGTTGAAGAAGACCCTCAAACATCGTCGTTGACGTTCATAGCAATTAAACATCACAAGAAGCACTGCATAACATTTTACGAAAAGATTTGCATTTTCATGCATATAAAGTCCAGCTAAAACAAAAACTGAAGCCAGCTGACCATCATTTGCGTCATAAGTTTGTTAATGGAGCCAAGAAAAAAAAAGCAGAAAATGTTGAATTTTTTTAACAAAATCATCTTCAGTGATGAATCGAATTTTCAATTAAATGGTTATATAAACAAACAAAATTGTCATATATAAGGAAGTGAAAATCCAAAAAAAGCCATTGTTGAACAATTACATCTTCAAAAAGTCACTGTTTGGTGTGATTTATGGGCTGGAGGTATCATTGGTCCATACTTTTTTGAAAATGAGCAAGGTGTTCGCATTACCAAAGTACGGTAACAGTTTTTTTTATGACCGGAACTTAAAGATATTGATATCAATGACATGTGGTTTCAACAGGATGGTGTCACAAGCCATACAACTTGTACGGTAATCGATTTACTCACAACCAAATTCAATGGACGTTTAATTTCTCGTAATAATGTTAATTGGCCGCTTAGATCTTGTGATTCAACACCGTTAGACTTCTTCTTATGGAGTTATTTGAAAGATAAGATTTACGTCAACAAATTAGAACGATTCAAGAACTAAAGGATGACATTCGTGCAGCTATAGCTGAAATACAGCCTCATTTATTGCAAAGCGTGCTTCAAAATTTCGACAAAAGAATGGACGCCTGCCGACGTGATAGAGGAGGCATTTGGTTGACATTGTATTCCATTCATAATTTCCATGTTTCTACTTTAAATAAACACCAATGAACATGCACTTTTCTTTCAAAAACTGTATTTTATTGATAAATTACTTCCTAATCTCAAATTTGGACACCTTTTACAAAAGAACAACGCGCAAGCAAATATTAAGTTTTGTTTTAAACTTTAAGTTTTTGTAAAACATTCATTTTGATTTAGTTCAGTTTATAATGATGATTATCGCACAGAATTGACATGAGGTATAGGTATTTTAAAGTTGGCAGAGAAGACACCAAATATAACTCAAGATCAAACCATCCTAAAACCAAGGCCGCCGACGAAGTCATTGAAAAAATGCGCAAAATGATTGCTGTTGATTCGAATGTGACATGTACAATGTTTGCCGAAGAGTTTAATCTATTCAAGAATATATTTGAGATATTAAGAAAAATATTTGAAGAAAAGAAAGATCTGCGCTCAATTTGTGTCATATAAACTAATAGAAGACCAAAAGAAGATATATTAATCATTGTAAGGGCATCATTAAACAACCAAAAAGAAGTCATAAATTCTTGGATTTTTTCTGTGTTACGACCTAAAAACCAAGAGCTGCATTAGAATGCATTATAGAAATTACCAGACCCATTGTAAATGAGAAAAATGCATTTTCAGAAGTCTTAAGTGAAGACAATGCTCATTTATACGATTCAAAAAGCATTATTTATCACGAATTTATTCAGGAAGTATAATTGTCACTGGTGAGTACTATTTAGGCGTTATGGAGCTTTTGTGGCAGAGTATAGAAGGATTTAGACCAGAAAATCGAGAGTTGGGAAATTGGTACTTGTTACACGACAATGCACCACCTCACAAGGCTGTTGCTGTATAATAATTTTTGGTTAAAAAAAAGTGTACGCCATTCAACATCCACAACATTCGCCAGATTTGTCACCGTGCGACTATTTTCTTTTCCAAAAAATAAAAATGACGATGAAAGGAATGTTATACGATGATGTTGAAACCATACAAACTGCCGTGACTAGGTTAATTAGGGCAGACCTATTTGGATTTTTTTTGCAAAATATAAAAGTTTTTTTTATTCAAAACGTTCGATTTCTTTTTCGTTACACTATGTACAGATATATATATACAGATATATATATATATATATATATATATATATATATATATATAATCATCCAAATGTGACGCCTAGATTTGTGTTTTATTAACACGTTCCGTGTCATGTGTACCACCGATCGTACACGATAACATTTCTATTCAGGCCGCGTGTACCACCGGTGGTACATGCTGACATATTTATTTAATACGCTAAAAACATATATTTTATAACAAGCCCTATATATTTTATAAGCCATGTGTACCACGGATGGTACACGATGTGATAACTTCTCTATACAAGCTAATTACTTATGGATTGATGATGTAATGAAATATCGTATGAAAATTTATCAATCTTTAGTCAAAACAACAAATTGCCTGGATGAAAAGTCGAGCAAAAACGGCTCGGCATGGAACGTATTAAAAAGAAACTATATACATGTTTTCCTATACCACCACTCTATACATATGTTTCTTTTTAATAAAACACAAATCTAGGTGTCACATTTAGATGACTCTATATAATGTCGCTTGTTTTATATTAATGTAAATGTATACCTTTTTGTGCAAAAAAAAAAATATGTCTTACTAACAAAACATAAAAATTAATTAAAGAAATAACAGTTCAATGCTTACATAAATATACATATTTAAATATTATTCTTGAATCTATTTGATAACCGACACAAAAAAAATGTTCTATAATAGACAATATATTTAACCTATCAAATGTATATCCATAAAATTTTAATTTTCAGGTTGTTCTCTTAGTCCTTGGATGTTTCTCAATATGTTGGTTACCATATTTGACAGTAGCATGTGCTCAAGCAACAGATGTATTAAATAGTAAAGACGATGCCACTCTTATATACAAAATATCATTTTCTCTTGCCATTGCAAATTCAGGAATTAATCCTCTAATATATGCATGGAAAAATTCTGGATTTAGAAAGGCATTTATTCATTTATTACACTGTCGAAATCCAGATTCTATGGAATATGATCCAAGTGTTCGTCATACTTTTGCACAGAATGAGAAACGAATAACAGAAGAACGAAGTAAGTTTTCGACAAGAAATAGTACTGGTGGTAGCTTGGAAAATATTTCAATGAAACTAAATCAAAATGGATTAAAAATTAAAAAAATTAAGAATATTTGTATAGACAATATGAGCAACCATACTAGTAGTCAAAGTGTACATACTGAAATGAGTGTAGTTCGAATTGCTTTTGACATAAATAATTGTAATAATGAATGTTGTGTAGAAAAAAAATGGTGAATTATTTAAATAAAAATATTATTTCAAGTTTGTTATAATTTTAGTTTGTATCATTTCTTATTTCTTATATATTAATACTTTTATTTATTTATTTAGTTGTATAATAATCAAAAAAACTAAACTAATTTATAACTGTAAACTTAAATCAGCATTTCCTCTATAAAAAATTAAAGCAGAATGTATTCTTTTTATTTGAAATTATTAACAATTTTTATCATTCACTTTATGAAATTTATTATTGTCTTTGTATATACTGTTTTAATTTTTCGTTCTTACAATTGTTTACAATCGTATTTATATATTTAAATTTTATTAATTAAAAAGTAAAATATTTTAAAATATTCAAATGCATAATGTACTTGGATTTTTCTTTTTATGTTACAAGTAAAAATTAATTAAAATACTATATCAAATATTAATTCATAAAAAACACGGAAAAAATAAAATTATATCATACTAGTAAACATAACAAAAATCACCCTATGTGTAAATATAAAATAATGCTAACTTTTCTTTGCCTTCATACAAAATAAAATTTTAATTAAAATACTTAACAGTGAGTCCACTAACTCTTTGACTATTTCTAGACTGATACTCAATTTTTAACCTAAATTTAAATGCAATATTGTTAATTCTAAAATCAAATGTCATATAAATATAGTTAGAAATCACTATATATTAATATTAAAAATATTTGGATGTGAATATTAGTCATATTTTTCATTATATAAAAACACGTTTTGTATTTACACTAGTATGAAAATAAATGAAATTAAATATAAAAAAATATAATTATTATTCTCTATAGAAAAATCATTACTCCAGTGTTATAAATTAATAAATGTTCAATATTATTGTTCACTCTTTTTTGCTTATGCATATTTTGATGTTGATGGTATCTTTGGAATGTAGGCACATTAAATTTAAAAATAATTTATTTAAATTAAATTTTATATGCTTATCTTCCAGAGATTACGGTATTACCATCAAATTGTATGTAAAAAAGAAAAAATGAACAATAATTACTGAACAGTCTAAAAAAAATTTTGCAGTGTAGTGGCAATAATTTGTAAAAAAAAATAACAAATGATGAATATAAAATAAAAAAAATAAATTATATTAATAAAGTTACTCACCTCAACTCCTGTAACTCCCAAAGCAACTCTCATGTTTGGTGTCATTCTGAATGGTACTTTTTCAGGAACTCTTAAAGTTTTCCCTTTCTCAAAACACACATTATAATCTATATGAACCACTTCACCACTTGCCAAATCCACTAAAACATTATCAAGATGCCTGTCACCAAGACCAATAATATAACCAATAATACTCATAACTGCTACTGAATGTGAATAAGATCGAACAGTTTGCCACCATCCACTTGCATCAACACTATGGCACCATAGTTCACGTGCCAATAAATCATCTGGTGTTTCTGCCATTAATTCAGTTAAAACTTGTTTTAAAATAGTAACAGGCCATTCTTTTCGATTATCTGGATTTTTAACACCATGCTCTTTTAATAATGGATGCAATTTATTATAAAAAAGTTCTGAAGGTCTTAAAACTGTGTTTTGATCACTATTAGTTTGCCGTAAACAAGCTTTCATTGCTTCTCGTTGTTGCCAACGTTTATATAGTGCGAATAATGGTGTTGTACCATCAACCCAACTTATTAATCCTGAACGAGGTCCTAAAGGAATCACTGAATAATGTCTAGCTCTGTAAACATTTTTACTTGATATTTCAGTACTTTTCGCTAACATAGTATTTGCTATATTCAAAAATTGCATTATACGTTCATCAAGATGCAAGTCTTCTAAACCTTTAAAAAGGTAAGTATAGTTTTGTCCATCAGAACCACGGAAAATAAGTTTTTTTGGTTTAGTTTTTGTTGGTAAAATAGAAACATGTTCATCCACTGATAAAATAGTAACCAATTTTTTAGAAGAGCTTGCTAAACCTGGCATCGGTATTACAGTGTCTTTCATGTTAGCTAAAACAGGACTTATTTCAGACATTTTTAGTGTATACGAAGACCTTTTATGGGCACGCTGTTGAAGCCGATTTTGTAACATTTTTAAAGGTTGTAATGACTCTTTAGGTTTCTCTGGATTTACAGGATTTTTAAGTTTTTCAATAGAGTCTTTAATTAGTGTATCAAACCTTTCTTGAAACAATTTTTCATTAGGTGTTTCTGGTTCATTAGAAGTTATAGCATTCAATTGTTCTAATACAAAAATAACTGGTTTCATCATTATTCTATGTTTTTCTGTTATTAATCTTGATTTTTCATCTTTTGCTAGATTTACATTATTATTTACCTTAAGAATTTCATGTTCTAATTGTGATAAACGTTTAACAATTTCACTATTATGTTGCAACAAAGTTCCGAGCCATAATTCATCTCTAAGTAAAGTGATTCTTCTTAATTCTTTTACAAGTAGTTGTACCTGTGTTATAGTTTCAGGTGCTTGTTTACTTAAAGTTTCGACCATCGACATGAAACAAGAATCTAAAACTTTAGTAATATCTTTTTCAGAGTCATCATTTTCTATTTCATCAATTTGTTGCGAGAGATAATCCTTTGTAAGACTCATCTCAGTAAATTCAACTTTATTTCCACCTTGAGCTACACCCACTACAGCAGGAAATGTAATCAAATGAGGAGCATCTTCTGCTACTCTACATAATAATTCAGAAACTCTTCTTCGAACATAAGCTTCTGGGTGATTTAATCTTGAAAATAATTGTGGTATAATTACTTTCCAAGGTTGAGTCGGAGTGGTGGCCAAACCTGCTTCTAACACTGTTTGTAATTCTAAAGCATGTTTTACAATTAAACGTAATAATCGTAAAGTGGTTGTTATAGTTTTACAATCATCAACTCCAGCTGTTTCAGAATTATTATAAAGTTGTAAATATTTGAAGTAAGAGTTAGCTGAAAGTTCATAATAAGAATAAATTCTTTTCTGAGCAGTCCTCCAAATTTCAACTAAAAGACTTAACCGTTCTGGATGGACGTTACATAAAATAGGCACACTTCTCAATTGTGCTTCAATCATTTCTGAAGTATTGATTTCATTCGATTCAATGTCTTCATCATCTGTCATAGCTCGAGTTTGTGATAATATCTGATAAACATTTTGTAAATCTTCTACAGAACTTCCAAGAGGCAACAAACTTTGTATAGCAAACCTATCACTTTCTGATAATTGACCTCCAGTTTCAGAACTGTGATCGACTATTTTCCTACCCCATCGATAACACCAAGACCCAAAATTAAACCAAACTTTTGCAAGACTTGGACATTGATTTGTTGCAAACTGAAAAAGTTTTCCAACAGCCATATCATGTAAAGGAATTACATCAGTTCCAATACTCTCAACAAGACCAATTTCAGGTAAAATAGTTATTAAATGACCCACAGGTGAAGATATTTCATTTAAAACAGATATATTTGACTCTGTTTGTATCCATTTTGCTAAAGTCAATAACATTCTAGTTCCTTTTTCACATATTTCATAATTGTCAGAGATAGTTAATCGTTGTGACACTCCTAAAGAAGCTACAGCACACAAATTTAATGCTAACTCTTTATTATCATGACTAGTATGAATTAATTTCGCAGCTTCCATAATAGCTTTAACATTATTATATGTCCAAATCGTAATATCTAAGTTATTACATTCGATTACAGATTTTGATATATTCTCTAAAATACCCCATTGATTTCCATTAGTTTCAGAAGCCAAATACAATTCTTTTTTTAAATCAAAATATTTCTGAATTTGCCGCCTTGCTAAATTAAAATTTCCTTCTTTTCGTGCAATTCGTGCAATTTCCAGACGTAAATTTGGAAGATCAGTTTCTCCTCTCACATATTTTAAACTAGTAAAATATTCACACCAATGCAATACTTTTGATAAAATTTTTAAATCAAGCTTTCTAATATTTTCTGAATCAGTGTTAACTTCAAATGCATCATCTATATCAAAATTTGATGATTTTTGAGACAAAGCATTTCTTAAACTGCAAGCAATATGATTAAACAAAATTAAATTACATGTAAGATCATGTGGAAAAACACATAAGTTTTCACAAATATTTGTTTCAATCGTTGAAACAGAATCATCAGCAATGGTTTTTAAATTTAAATCATTTGATTTAGTAGATTTTAAAGCTATATCAAATAAGTGTGATTCAACATTTTCAAATAAATTATAAATACTCCAACTATTTTTATTTTTATTAGATTCTAATTCAAAATCCCATTTTGTTAAATCATTAGTACAAATATAATCAGTTTCTTCAAATTCAGATAATATTCTGGCATATTCTACATTTACATTTTTTACAGTATACTGTGATAAAGTTCCTCCATTTTGATTAAGGATAGTGAGTAATTCAATTTCATGCTCTTTCCATTTATATAAACTTTTCCAATTATTAACATTTTTATAACATTCAACTATTTGATCAGACATAAATCCAATTAACTGTCTATCAATTTCATTCTTTAATTTGATTTTTTCAGACTCGGGTTCATCATCTTTCACTTCCTTATTATGAATTTCAGTTTCAATTATTTTTTCATAAGATGCTGCTGCATTTTCATATTTATAGCAAGCTTGCTCAGCTACAGCTTTCAACCACAAAAATTTATGATTAGAAATATCATTTGCCCATACATAAAGTCCTTGTATAGCTTCTGTTTCATTTAAGTTTAATAAAGCCCAAGCAGCATACATTAAAGCTCTTTCAAATTCAGAACCTAGTGTATTATTTACTTTACATAAATCTTGCAAAAGAGCTTGTGCACATCTTAGTGCCATTGCATTTTGTCCTGTATGTATAGCTACTACTATAATAGCAACACGTATTCTACTTAACCACTCCCTGCAAGTACTTGCATTTGTATGGAAAAAAATACGAACTGGTTTATCTGGTTGAAGCATAGCTACTGCACAACCTTCAGAAGCATTATAAATAACCTTTTCAAAATGTTCCATAAAATCTAATAACAAACGAACACGTTTAAATTCTTCAATGCATAAATCATTTTCAATTATTTTTTTTTCAAATTTTTCACTTGTATTACCAACTTCTTTTGCTAATTTTTTTATTGCAATTTCAATATTTGTTAATGTATCTATAGGTTTTCCAAGTGATGTTCTTAATTTATTATTGACACAAAATTGAGCTGATTCCCAAGCAGCCCAAAATAATAATAATGTATTTGAAGATTTTGTAAGATTACCAAAATCAGAAACATAATCTTCACATTCTACTGTTTCTAGTGGCCAGCTGCAATCAAAGAGATTTTTTAACCAATTATTTTCATATTTATTTCCAAATAGTAAATATGACATAAATTTTTTGAAACTTTGTGTTTGCATTTCCCCATAAGTACCTCGACTTATATGTAAATGTTGTGCAAGAATTATAGCTTCCATATTATAACCAAATAAATGGTTATTGAATTTTCTCTTAATTTCACTCATTTCAGAAAAATTTTTGAGTTCAATAATTTTTATATTCCAAGGTATTTTTACAAGAAGTTTGGTATATAACTGTCTTACATCTTCATCTATTGAATTTAGATGTAACGTACATAGTTTTGTAACAGTTTTAAGAAATTCACTTGACCATTTAATATTTTTCTTGGAAATCAATAAATATAAAGTTTCATAAACTGGAACAACGACTTCTTTATAATTGCTATATCCTGATTCAACTATGGCTTCAATAAAATTTACAAAATTTTCTTTATGTTGCAATGTTTCATGATACGTATCTGACAATGTAATAATTTCTTTTGACCACTTCAGTACTAAATGTTTAGTTTCTGAACACATTTGAATGCGTAAAGATTTAGTTAAGACATCTAAAATTATTGTTAAATGACCAGATGTTGGTGAACTTGTAGCACCCTCACCGAGGTTTAAATTCAACGGAAGTCCTAGAACTTCACAAACATTTGTACGTGCATCAAAAACTAGACTACTACTTGAAACAAAATGATTATATCGTTTACAGTGTGAATACAATAAATATAATATCGCAAACTGTAAAGTCGGTGAATAAAATCCAAGTTTAACATCATAAGGGTGCAATTTTACTGCTAGTAATTCAAGAATACTCGGTTTTAAAGCCCACATACCGATAATTGAACTGCTAGCATTTGCTAAATCTGATAAACATCTTAAAAGAAATAATGTAGTAATTTCAGCTTCTATCTTACTGTACATAACTGAAGTAAATGGATTATTCTGACACAAATCCTTAACTGTAGGTATAAGAACAGAAAAACATTGTTCTAAATCACCCAAAACATATCTGTAGGCTTCTTGTAATAATGGAATGTTTTTTAAATTTAATAAGCTGTGATAAACTGAAACAACTCCACTTTGAACTTTTATAGATGGAGATGAACGCATTTTCAGTATCTCTGAATGTGGTCCCAATAATTTATGAACAAGTTCTAATGGTAAATTTGCAGATACTTCTTTTATAGTCTGAGTTATAAGTAGTAGCATAGATACAAGTGTAGCATCATTGAAATCTTGAGTTAATGCTAACTCGGTGTCAATCAAATTATATAAAAATTCATTAGCATGTGCTGGTTTCGACTGCATATATCCAAGAAGTATATATGCAGATTCATTTGCAGCTATTATGAGATTTTCTGGTAGATATTTATCCAATGTTTTAGTTGCAGTTGAAACAATATTCACAAAACAATCGGTGAGAAATTGTAAAGTAATGCAAGGACTATTTGTAGGATTTAGACAATGTCCCAAACATTTCAAAATTGTGTTAATTACTCTTGTCAAAGCAGTTACTTGATTCAAAGATGTTTCAATACGTGGTGATATATATCCTAAAGGTGTAGAAGATCCAGAAGAATTATGTGTTAAAGCTTCACCAAATGACACTAAATCTTCAAGGAATTGAGCAAGAAGTTGAATTGAAAAACTTATATTTGTTTGCCAATGATTACCGAGGCGACTGAGACTTCGAGATGCATAATCAGCCATTTCTGGAGAATGATTGCTCTCAATAAGCCAACCAACTAAAATATCAACTACATCACGAAAATGTGTAGAAACTTCAGGATAACATTCAGTAATAGCTAAGACTACATCTATTAAAATCATAAATATTTCTGGACGGTCAGCATATTCCAACTGATTTATTATTTGATTAAGAGCAAAAGTGCAAAATTCATATAATTTACTCGATGCTTGTTCTAACGTATATGTTTCTATCAGTGATTTCATGAGCAAAATTTTAACTTCATCATCACGACTTTTTGTAAATTCTTTTACTAGCCATGTAATAAAGAACTTAAAATCAAATTCCATAACATATCCAATGCGACCCAATGCTCTTGATGCTAAACCTTTGGTTTCCTCACAAGGTCCAAATCCAATTACATCAAGCAATGAATCCGTCAATATATCGAAAGCACGTCGAATGTATTTTGCATTGTCTGGTAGCATTAATGTATCTAAAAGCTTGTGACATATTGCTATTGATTTATCTTGATCATTTTCCATACAAAGCTTACGTAACATTTTTGAAATTCTTGGATCTTCAGGAAGATTCCCGTATCCTTCATATCTATTCTTGTCATCATAACGTCTGTAATGGTGAGATGAATTAATCGTATCGTTTATTTTGTTCAACGGTTCTTGAAATTTTCTCCCAATCGTATGTCCTCTAATATCTGAATAATCTCTATCTCTCCTAGAGGTGTAGGTATTTTTCCCACGACCTCCTGGTCCTCTACGATCTCCTGCATCTCCATGACCTGGACGAAACTCAAGTAATCCTCTAGTTCTTGTGCGTTGAGCAAACACCATGACTCTACTATGATTACTACTTTCTTTGTCATTTTCATTTCCTTCATTATATGCACGCGCACCGAAATGATTAATTGTATTTTCTGTTCCGTTATCGTCCTCAACTTTTTCCTCACGATATTCTCGTGAGCTTCTTAAAGCTTTTAGCTTGTTGGTAGTATTATTTGATAGCATTACCTTGAGCTTACATTACGATGAAATAAGTTAGATTGTGGCGTATTTACTGTCTGAAGACGTATATATATAAGCAATTTAAAGTACATAGAGTGATTATATATGTGAAAATCACAAAACACAAATTTTTAATGTCCTTTAACGAAATACTAGCAAACACATTTGAAACTAGCTTCGGGAACAAAAGAAATATGGGTCATTTTGTGATTTGTAGATAAAATAGAGTACAAACATAACAGTCATCAACTATTTGCGGTTATTCATTGACTAATTTCTGAATAGATATAGAATTTTTTTTTTTATTTATATAATACAAAACATTCATATATATCATATATATATACACGAGTATTATGTTCATACACCCATCAAACAGTAAATGTATATAAAACTATTTAGATTATAATTATAAATATTGGACCTAAGTCATGTTTGCAATCAAACATATTTGATAAATAATTTTTCAAATACTGTTTATATTCGATTAATAGATATTGATGACAGTAGTTATTCATATCTGTTAATTGTAATAGATTATAAATCTTTTTTGTGAATAATATTTTATGTTTTAAATAAAAAAATATGTCCGAGTATGATCAAGTACGACCAGGAAAATTAATTTTAAAAGGAGGAAAAACGAAGTATGTTTAAATTTTTTATACGTCACATTCTAAAAACGAAATGTATATGTTCAGACATAAATATTTTATGTGCATGCCAAATCTCTTTATATTTGTTTTTTAAAAAGGCTTATTTTTTATAATTTTTTAGACATAGGAAACGAAAACATAAAAAAGAACGAGGAGAAACAACTGAAAATGTAATAGATGAAGATGCAATGAAACATAGTGGGTGGTGGAGAGCAAAACGTATAGAGGATATAAACGGTGCTGTAGCTTTAGAATTCGGGAATCGTACATATGTAAAAGCATTAGATAATGGTTTGTTTACTCTGGGAGCACCACATGCAGAAGGTGAAGGACCTTCTCCAGAAGAAATTTTAACTGCAGTTCCAGTGAATGAGCATAAAATTGCTTTAAAATCAGGGTATGGAAAATATCTTAAAATTGATAAAGATGGTGTTGTTACTGGAAGATCAGATGCTATAGGCGCAATGGAACAATGGGAGCCAGTATTTCAAGTAAGTTTCTAAGAATATTTAATATTTGTGTACTAATTTTAATCTATGATTTATTAACTTAATTGTTTATAATACTGTAATAAAACTTCATTCATATTTGATATTTCTATATAATTAACATAAAACAATCTAAATTTGAATTAATTGCTATTTCTTTGTATTAAGTTGTGAATTGACTTTAACATAAATGAATTATTCACTCTAACACCTAAGAGTTTAAAGTGTTCAATAATCACTCATTGTTCACCTTTAACATTGTTAAGTAATCACTCATTGTTGGTCATTTTAACATTGTTAAGTAATGTAGTATTCTGATAATAATAGCATAATGAAAATCTTCAGGAAATAAAGTGAAAAATGAGCAATTATTAAATGCCTTTATATAATCAATTTAAATTATTAATAATACAATGTATAAATATAGTATCTGTAACTGTATATTGCATGTATATATACAATTTTAATAAGTGTTTACTATTTTAGGATGGTAAAACAGCAATTTCAGGTTACAATGATTGTTTTATGTCAATTGATTCTGAAGATGATGCATTGGTTGCAATAAGCAAGCGTGCAGGAGAAGAACAAATGGTACAAATTAGATCTCAAGCTTATCGTGAAGTCACTGTTATTAAAGAAGTGCCAGCTGAAGAAAAAGGAAGTATAAAGCAGATAGAAGTAAACTATATGTAAGTGCATAGAATGTATATGAGAGAAATAATTGTTTATATATATATATATATATATGACCTCTGTAATATGCAATTTTAGAAAAAAATTCCAAAAATTTCAAGATAAACGTTTACGTATTAATCCAGAAGATCGAAAAGATTTGAAAAAAGCAAAAGCAGATGGATCTTTTCATGAAGCTTTACTAGATCGCAGAAGTAAAATGAAGGCAGATAGATACTGTAAATAAATAAATACATATTATGTGTATATATAAAGTATGTATATATATATATATATATATATATATATATATATATATATATATATATATATATATATATATGTATATGTATATATAAACATCTTGATTAATTGTAACTTATTTTAAATTTATTTCGAATAAATGAATTACATGTCTAAATTATTTCAGTTGACTTTCATAGTTCTATGATTCAAGAAGATAAATTAAAAAGACATGTTTTTTTTGGTGGCTTTTACAAAGATAAAGCATAATTTCTTAGGATACTTGTAACATAAATAATTAATCAAATGTCTTAAATGTTAGTGACTGAGTATTTGAATGTCTTATTTTTAAATAGTAGACATTCAAAAATGTAAGATAAAATAATTCAAGATGCATGAACTTTTAAAAATTACAATTAATATTTTATATAATAATTAACAAAATGAAACAAAAAATGTATCCTAGAAGTTAAATGCTTTACTGTAACTTTTTCTGCAAAGCAGAAAATACTTAAATAAACATGTATGTATATACGCCCACATAAATTCATGTGTGTGAAAGTGTATATTTATATATTTTCATTCAACATACATTTACAAAAACATGGAAGTATACATACATGTGTATTCTATACAACTGTGTTTTACAAGTTTCAGTTCATTGACAAATGTATGTCTAGTTCCTTAAATAGTTCTATGAGAGCTGCAATATAAGTAAAGTTTGCAACTCATTCCCTTTGTTTATAAATTAGCAGTTAAGTATAAATTCTGCTATATATTTATTTTTTTGTTTAAGAAAAGAAAATTTTTATATCAGTACGTACTTCAGATTCTCTGTCAGTATAGAAGTGTGTAATTATTTTTAAAACAATATTTCTCCTGAATAATATAACAGGTGTAATTAATACTTTGTAAAATAATTAATTCTTTTCTAATACAATAAAAATCAGGTATTTTTTATATTAGATATGCATATACATGTGTATGTATGAATAAACATATATATATATATATATATATATATATATATATATATATATATATATATATATATATATAAACATTATAAATAATATGTTTTTGCAAATAATTTTATATTAATACATTTTTATAAAGAAATTTGTTAAATTAACATTATTACAAAATTAATTTGTTCATAAATATGAATGTGTGTAAATACATACATATATGACACACACATCAAACAAATTATTTTACATTAATATATTACTGAAATTGATCACTTTCAATTGTTTCAAACAAACCTTAATAGTTTATTTTTTTAAATGCTATAAGAAAATAATAGACCTTTTTTTTAACAATTAGTATAATAAATAACAACTTATCGTAAGTTTGAATCCAAAGGTATTAAAAATTTATTAGCAATAAAATCAATTTCAATAAATTTATTAAAACTAAAAATAACATATTCAAATTAATAAATTCAAGTGTACTATTTGATTTTATTGCTGTTTGAAAAAATATGTTTGTTGAAATTATAAACATAACATTGAAAATATCAAATTTCCACCAGCCTATTTTTGGTTGTATTTTCAAAGCAAATTAGTTTTCTGTAAATAATAATTGATTACTCTTATTTAAGATGGTAGTGATTATTAACTAATTCAATAACCACAAAAAGATACACTAATTACAAAAGTATACGGTTACTACAAAAGCTATCAAATGAAAATAAAAATTAAATACAAATATTGTGTTTTATTCTTTTCATTACAATTTTTAATTTTAACTTATTACAGCAAGAGAAATGTGAAACATGAGAGATCTAAATTGAATATGTAATTGATTTTTAATAATTTAAGTTTACAAAAAGCAGCAAGATGAAATATCCATTTATAAATTAAGGTACATACACATTAACTTATGTATTAAATATAATTTTTATTGATTTGTGTAAGACAAATTTTCTAAAATGTAATTTAGATAAATATACTTATTATAAATATATCTATCTTTCATTTTCCTGCATTGAATAAAGTGAATATGTATTAATATTTAAACAAGAGAAATTTTTTTTGTCCAATGAAAGAAATTGTGTTTTGTAAAATGTGTACAGAATGTACATGTATTTATTAATAAAAATAAATAAAATTTATTAGAAAGAGAATCTGAAATAACAATAATTTAAGAGTAAATTATGTGAATTTGTAATGTTTGTTAATACAAGATACTTTAATTCAATTATTGTATTTTAAATTAATCAAATTAAATATTTGTGTGTGTTTGTGTGTGTGTACACATACATACACACACACACACACACACACATATATATATATATATATATATATATATATATATATATATATATATATATATATATATATATATATATACACATACATAGATTTTGGCAACAAGAAATGTTCAATAAAATATTTTCATTAAATATATTTTTACTTATTAGAAAAAACTGGAATTAAAGTATCAAACAATATTAAATAACATTAAAAAATTGGAGATTAACGCATTGATTTCAGTTGACAAATGGGAAGTGCACTATATGCTACATACATTGAAATATATAATTCACACTGCTGGGGTTATAATATAATCGTACACATTGAACAGAAATGCTGGTTTTAATGATAAACCGAATTATATATTCAGTATGAATCAATTTATTTTTAATATCAGCTATTAACTTAATTATTTGTCAATAATTAATATATTTGTAAAATAATATTACAATTTTCCATCATTTCAGTTATATGCTCACGACTGACTTAAAAAGTCGATCGAATAGAATACATTGGGTTCACTGTTGAAATTAAATCACCATTTGTTATAGTCAAAAAATACACATCTACACATATTGATTTCGCTGTTACTTCAGTTGTGAAGATGCAGTGTTACTGAAACAACGCGAGACAGTCGAATTGGTTATTACTTTTGCACTCGGATGATTTTAACAGGTATTCTGTTAAAAGAAAGTGCTTTCAATGAATACCCGTTAATTTTCAGCTATTTACATTTTCTCCTCTAGATGTTTTCAGCCATTCCACAAATTCATCTAGCATTACTGGCCCTACAAAATATATGTAATTACATTATAAAAATCTGTATGTACATATTTTGAAATTAAATGAATTAAATTATATATTGAACTTACAGATATTTAATTTTTATATAAAATATAATACTAATGTATTTAAAATATTTTTTTTTTCATTAATACTTTTATATTATATACACATTTCAAAAAAATAAATACTTACAAGCTCCATCTACATCATAATTTGATAAATCATGAGAAATGGTACGTGAAAATTCTAAAATATTACACCACTGGTCTTTGTTAATGACTTTGTACTTCGAATGTTCCAAGAACTGACTAAATTGTGAATAAAGTGGCCAGTGTTTACCAAGTAATAACTGAAGCATCGCTTTTGCAGTATCCATGTCCATACTTCGTTGGTCTTTATCCTAAAATACATTATTAATTATTTTTAAAAATATTTAATCATTTTTTAAATATGTAAAAAAAAAACAATATGTATACATACATATACACCTCTCTATGAATAAAATTAAAAAATAAATACTGACATACAATGTATATATTACATATAAAAAATTAATACAATTTAGTTGTAAAAAAATAAAAACAGGTATATATGAAATACATACTCTTGCAAAATCATAAGCGTATCTATAAATCCCCTTAAAAACATGTTGATCATTAAGCAAGTTTCGAAGGTAGTCGAGTCTAGATTGTAATTTAATGATACTGTCACATTGTAATTCACTCAGACCTTTCAACCATTCTGATTGCATAAAAAAACCCATTTGTCTCGCTTGCATTTTATATGCTAAAACGAGCATTACAACATTTTCAGGTTCAACACCAATATCTTCACAAAATTTTTCCATTCCTTCTGGACCAAGTGTATCTGGCTCGTCTGGTGTTGTGTATTCTCGAAACCATGTTAGGCATCGCTTTTGATTAAATGATGAGTCATCTGATTTTGAATAGCGTCTAGAACTAAATTTTTTACATTAATAATACACACACACAGATATATATATATATACACACACACAAAATTATTTTTAATACATACATAAAAAAATAAATTTGTAATCAATTACAAACAAAAAATAATTTATTATTAATAGTAAATATTCGTCTAATTTGAAGAATAAAATAATGAGTAAATTAAGAATATAATACTAAATATATAAATATTTTAAAATAAAAATAATGTGTGTATATATATATATATATATATATATATATATATATATATATATATATATGTATGCACGTGTATATGTGTGTGTGTATATGTGTACATATAGGTGGTCCAAATGAAACTAAATGATAGTAAGTTAAATGATAGTAAGCAAGAAATGTATGTTTAAATCCTTCAGTCTTATTTGGGCCACTCTAAATATATTTGTTTATATATAAATATAAACACAGTTTTAATTAAAAATGAATATACAATTTTTGGTCAGAAATTTTCACTAAAACTTTATCTTCGTGAAAACTTCAACAATATAGGATTAAAAAAATATTTATTATTTAAATGTATATATTATATATTTATTATATATGTAAACGTTATTTTCATTTTAACTTTATCATTAACATTCAATGTTTATAATCTCAAATACCCTTCTTTGTTTAATAACACTATATAAATTAAAATATATAACAATACTATGTTTAAAAACCGGTTAATAATATATAAAAAAAAGTAATAAATATTTCAATGTATATTAAAGGACTTAAACAAATACAGTTTTATTGTAAACAATGACTTACGTTAAATCGTCCATAAAAGTGTAAAATGCAACTTCAGATATAATCTTAATGCACTGTTTCAGGTATTTCATACATAGTATAACCTAATGTAATACTTACGTTATATAGATCAAGGACATTAACAAACTGACTTACTCTATGTTCCTCTATTTATAGGTGAGCCCACATAAAAAACGTAAGTCAATTTTGAAATAATTTCAAGGAACTTCAGTGACTGAATACCTAATCTTTAAGGTTGTATAATTATTAATTAAATTTATTTTAATGGGCTTTTTACTACACATTCCACACTATTAATTAGTAATAAAACGTTGTTTTTGCTGATAATAAAATAATTATTAATGTTTAAAAAATTTTGAAAATGCGATTATTTCATTTTTTTCAAAATATATGTACATATACGTGTATGTGTGTGTGTGTGTGTGTGTGTGTGTGTGTGTGTGTGTGTGTGTGTGTGTGTGTGTGTGTGTATATATATACATACACACACATACATATATACATACATACATATACACACACACATACACACAACATATACATATAAATGCATGATAAATAAAATAATACAGGTCATTTTATTTAATTATAAAAATGTATGTGTAATTATTTTTTTTAAATACATAAAAATAGTGTATACTTGGGCAAAACTTTACAAAGTGAATTTTACATAAAATAAATATCAATTCAATTATTCTGAATTTTAAAGTTACCACTTTTTAATAAAATCTGCATTTTTAAACAAAATCATGTGCATAATACATTTTAGAGTCTTTGATAGTAATTGCGTTATAAGAAAAATAAATTTAGTAGCAAAATTTTGCGATTAAAGGGTATGCAATATTTTATTTTTAATCTTATAATTAGAAAAGGTTTGAACAATAAAAAATTGACGTATTACTACTATAATAAAAACTGATTAACTTTTTATTGTGTTAAAACTTGTTCAATATTTATAATTTTTAATAAAATATGATTAAAATAATCAATAATGTATACTACACTTTACTCAATAATTAATGAAGTTAATTTTACAATTAATTTGTACGTTCAGAATTGTTTTATTAATAAATAAGTTGCCTATATTTCTAATTTGATTGCTACATAGACAAATTACTAACAATAGGGTTTAAGTTTAAGCGAACGATAATTTAGATTTATAAATTATTAATACAATGCTTAATTGTATAGTAATTTTAATTTACATCTAGTTTAATTATTATTATTTTTAAAAAATAAATTTTTGGACCAACCATGAGAAATTTAATTAAATATTTTAATTAATGTATTTTCAGCACTGATTAAAATACATTTACAGACGACTGATAATTACATATAATCTCATGGTGGATGATATATATACTTCTGAAATACATATAAGTGAAAAATGTGAATAAGTGATTAACAAAAAAAAGTTCGTTTTTATATATAATATTATTTTATAAAAATTCTCCATTTCCTATACAATAGACGTAAAGGATTTTTTCTATTTATTCAAGTTTATTTAAAATTGTTCTTTTCAATTTTTTTTTTTAATAATCAATATTATTAAGTAGTATTATTAATCAACACTATTAGTGTCATAGACCAGTTGATTTACATTACAATATATAAATTTTACATGCCTATACTTTATAATGTCATATTCCAATAATGATGACATATCTATTAAAGTGCACATTAACATTTAGAGAACAATAAGTATGTATTAAATACTTTTATAAAATTCTATGATGATGGTGGAATAAGTGGATTATTTATGTAAAAAACATATTCTATTTTTATACAAATACAAATTCCATATTTTCAATTTTATAAAAGTGAAAAACACTAAAATAAATAAAAATGTGTAATAAATACTAAATTATATATACATATCCAAAATAGACATTATTACTTACTATAAACATATTTTTAAGGTATATTTCAATAAGAAAAGTTAAATAATGCAGTTGTGGTTTTAAATTATTTAAAATTAAAAAAATCGATATGTATAAATGTGGATTTTTAGGTAATTTTTTTATACTACGAGAAAAAATTCCTCTTTTTTATTTTAAATAAAACCTTATTAAATAAAATAGCTATATAAATTCAGCATAAAATATAAAACAATAAATATGAATATATATTTTATACATTTACTCTCATTTTAAAACACATACGTATAAAAAAAATATTTACTCGTTAGAATATACCTGGACATGCTTTTAAGTGTAGAATACAACTTGATAAAAAAAATATTACTGAATAATTTAATTAAAAACTAATTAATTTAAACAAAAGAACCATTCTATCTCTGTAGTACTGTACTGTGGCTTCATTGTGAAAATTAAAAGTTACAGTACTAAATGATATTGAAAATAAATTTAATTTATAGAAAAAAAAGTAATATAATTATAAAACAATTATTTAAAATATGTCATTTTAAAATTAGATATCTATTTTAAAGCTGAATTATGTTGATACTATTTAATGTTTGTAAATTTAATTTCATTTTAAACAGATTTATTTACAAAAAAAAATGTTTCTCTTTTTAGTTAGTTATTTTTTGTTACATTTTGTAAAAAAAGTTATTCAATTTTATTTACTGCAATAAGTTATTTAAATGTAATTAACGTTATTTTATAAAAATGTATCTGAAGTTAGACATTTTTTTAAATTTGAAACTTTAATTATTGGGAAATATTGAATTATATTTTACTCTAAAAATTTTTTATTCAAATATAAATTTGAGTAGTAAAATCATAATTATGGTAACAATAGCGTTCATATTAAATTATAAACATGTTATTAACATTACAAAAATATATATAAAATAACACAAAATTAAATTTGCAAATAACAAATATACATAATTTTATTATAATTTACTTATGAATATGAAAATATAAATATATAACAAAATTATTTTCTAATTTTGTATCAGATACAAATGAGGAAAAGATACATAAAATAATTGCAAATATATATAGATGTAAATAAATTTATATACATATACACAAAATATATTTATTTAAACATAAATAAACAACTATATTTGTGTAGATACAAAAAACATTATTACTAATGCAAAATTACTTTTATATATAAGTAATGAATTTTTTAAGTGTGTATATATATATATATATTACATGCAGACACGCACACATGCATATATATTTATATATATATTACATGCATATATGCACACATGCATATATATTTATACATATATTACATGCACACATGCATATATATTTATATATATAATAAAAAATTACATACCTGGTGGTATTTCTTAATCGTTTTGAGAAATGCCTTTCATCATCACCAGGGCTCATATCTGTCGTAGCTCGTCTTTTGCTGCGTGGCATTGCAGAATTCCGAAGGCGGGGGTTGGTCACCTCGCCCCTATTCACCTCCCAGCTATGATGATCAGCTCTAAAAGCCATTTAAATAGTATAAAATAAAACTAGATCTCAGACTTAAAATACTATTTGTTAAAATAGCACTTATAAATATAAGTCTTATCAAAACAATGACAATATATCATGTGATAAAAATAAAAGTAAATGTGAGGTTATGTTGGCCAAAATGCTTGTGGAAATTAGCAAAATTTCTTTTAAACTTGACAATACAGTAACTGAATAAAAATAATTTACACAAGTTAAAATTTTTATATTAATTCCACTACATGTTTAAATCACACAATAAATTTCAGGGCCAAATTTGATGATTCTACTTCAGGGTCAAAAAAATACTTCCATGACAAATAAATATATGGATATATATACATATATATCTATATAAATATGTATATATATATTTATGTATATATTTTATACCTTTGTAATTTAAGAAAAAAAACTGTATGTGGCGATTTTATAATTAAAAAAAATAATGTTGCAAATAATCTAACGTTCCGCAAATATAAAAATGCGGAAAACGTATTTAAAGCGACTGTACTACTAGCTGTGGTGCATTTGAGACACAAACCAATTTTAATTTAAGAACTCATTTTATAGATACCTACTTTATTTGCAAAACATTAAAAAGGTTATTTTTGTTCTTCAATATTCCATAATTTATTAATATCATTGTTACATTAAATAAACAAATATGTACAGCAGTGTGAACAAAAATAGGTGTGAGTCTTTGTTATAGAAAGAAATCAATCAAAATTGGGAATGCAATTAATATTCTCAAACAGTTTTGCTTCTCGCTGTTTGTCGTGCAATAAATGTCAATTTCGGGATATTACCGTTTTATTAAAAATAACTTGCATTTTTTAATTTTTTCTTGACAAGTGAATATTAAAGTGTGAAAAAGATGTGTTATATAAAAAAAAAATAAATTTTTATTTCAAGAAAAATGACAAAAAGTAAAAAAAAATATTCATATTTGGTGGCAGATCTCTTTTTCTGTATGACTGCTGTATAACGTCGAGGAATTGAGTCGACTAACTTAGCATCGGTTGATAAGGATAGATATCAACATATTTTTGACCATTCATAATGTCCCTAATCCAAAAAATTGAACCCATGCCACTATAAGAAAAACATGTCATTATTCAGCTGGATCCATGTTTGACAATCTACTGTGCACTGTAGAAATAATTCTTGATTTTGTGGCCTTCTAATGTATTGCTTACCACGATCAGATCCAAATGTATTAATTTTGTTTTCATTGGTTCACAGAATATTTTTCCACTTCGTTACAGGCCAGTCACAATACTCTCGTGCAAATTTCAAATGATTTCAAACATGTTTTTTTTAGTTAGTAATGGTATTTTACGGGGACTATGGGCTTGAAGCTTGTTGTTAATTATTTTTTTCTAATAGCTGATGTTACTTCCAATTTCAAATATTTTTTTATTGGTCCTGAAGTAGCAAACAGATTTTTTTAACCAGTTTTACGATTGTTCGCTCCATATCTTCAGTATTTTAAACGCTTTCGTCTGCGGCACTTAATCTATGGATGCCATTTTAATTATTTTTTTTTGTTACCATACTTTGGGAGCTATTCATTATTTCGGCAATTTCTTTATAAGTTTTGCCTTTCTTTCTTAAATTGAAAATCATATGACGCTTCTCAGGTTGGCAATATTCTGACGGCTCATTTTTTTGAAAAAATTCTAAAATTTTAAATTTCATTTTCCAATTCATAATAAAGAAAAATATTTATAATTTACCTCATAGAAACAAAATGTTTAAAGAGAAACTATATTTAATTTTATAAAATTCAAGAAGTTCAAAATCACACCTATTTTTTCACACTTTATTATTCACTTGTCAAGAAAAAATTAAAAAATTTAAGCCATCGTCATTTTTTAATAAAACTGTAATTCCTTGAAATTGGCATTTATTCCACGACAAACAGCAGAGAAGCAAAACATTTTGATAATATTAATTATATTCCCAATTTTGATTTCTTTCTATAATAAAGACTCAAACCTATTTTTGTTCACACCATTGTATGTAATATAAATGTATATATATATATATATATATATATATATATATATATATATATATATATATATATATATATATAATATCAGCTCCTCTCAATCTACTACTGGATGAACATCTCTCCCAAAACTTTCCACATTATAGTTTTAGAAGGTTTGGGATCTTAACTCACTGAGTTAATCCCACTTGCGTGCTGGTAACTACCTCTTCACTTTGGCTGAGAATATTTTCTGTTTTCTTTGCTTAGTTTGACCTACCAATATTTTAAGAATATCGTACTACTTTTTCTTAGAATTCCGTTCACACTTTCTCGCGACTTTGAAGACATGAAGAGAATTTTAGAAAAGGTATATATACTGAAACATAGCTTTGAATGCCAGTGTAAGTCAGCGACTTCAGATAATACAAAAATCCATATTAAAAAGAGATAAAAAGAGAACCGAGTCAATCAGTAAGAAAATAAAAGGTATGGACATTTTAAGAAAGTGAACAGTTTGGAATTGAAATGGACCGTTTATATAGCAAGAAGAGATCACTGATGAACAAAATAAATTATTGATTAAGAACGTAGACATGTAAAAAGGTCTGCGAGGAAACCCCATTAATAGATCCTATAGAGACACAAGAAAATTCGTCGCAATGAATTGAAAGAAAAGGGTATTGGATCGGTCGAAATGGAAAGTTTTTGGAGGAGCTTTTATCCAGCATTGGATAAATAGAGGCTGTTTTTGTACATATATATATATATATATATATATATATATATATATATATATATATATATTAATCTGCTATTACTAATTCATCAAATATTAATGGTTTAGTTAATATCTATTCTAACAGAATATAATGTGCAATACAATATAATGCACAATAATATCTATAAATATTTCTATATAATATTAAAATAATATTTTTTATCATTAATATTAATTTATAATGATTTTTTTCTTAGACTGGTACATATTTCATAAAAGTGTTTAAATAACAAAGATTATAAAAGATGTCTCTCGAAATACTTGACTAAATAAAGACAGTTAGAAAAATTAATTTCACAATAATGTATTATTAATATAAATTTGAAAAAGTTGTAATATATTTCTTATTTTATAAATAAAATCATTTGTTAGTATATTTAATACTAGGATACAATACAGATATATTCTTTTCATTGCAACAACATTTTATATTGATATTAAAAATATAAATGAAAATGTAATTTATGCAGGATTAAAAATATAATGATTGAATATTTTTCGAAAAAAATAAAATTTAATATTAAATTGTATTTAAAAACAGTATAAAACATCTGTATATATATATATATATATATATATATATATA
Source organism: Neoneuromus ignobilis (assembly GCA_029203775.1). Lineage (NCBI taxonomy): Eukaryota > Metazoa > Arthropoda > Insecta > Megaloptera > Corydalidae > Neoneuromus > Neoneuromus ignobilis. The sequence goes on from CP092089.1 coordinate 30,545,424, forward strand.
TATATATATATATATATATATATATATAAAGAAATTTCTCTCTTAGAAATAAAACAACTGGAAGATAATGATCCCATTGAATTTTGTAATTATGTTCGCCGACAGTTAACAATTAGGTGTGTAGAACTTAAAAGAACAACCCAACCTACCACCCATCCAGATTTAATTAATACCCATATAACAAGACATTAAGAACAAAAGACCGGCGGAAAATTTCTCGCGTGGAAGGAAAGCGTCCAAATTTGTATCTCGCTTAGTTCGCACTCAAACTTTCTCGAATCGTTCACCTCTCACCTGAATTCTTGCACTATGTTTCAAAGTGGTACGAGCGATTATAGTTACATAACACAAAAGGGTGTTATAATTAATTAGATCCGTACGACTATTATCTCTGTCTTTTTCTCCGAAACATATATTTCTACTCTATTCGACGACAGCACTATTTAGCCTGTTTAGATCGAGTCTAATCAACTAAATGAGAATTTCTCTAAGGTTTAATATCAAACAAAACTGAAGCTAATTCGATGAGCATCGTCGGTTTTGTACACTTTTTAACGATTGCCTTGTAAATTCTGTTTCATTTAGATTTGATTCAGATGCGTTTGGCAAGTGTTTACAGTCGAATTAACGCAAAAGCCTTCGTTGTTAACAAGGCAGTTAATTTTGTATATGGATAGAACATTTGTCTACATGATTTCTGATTTTCAGTTAAATCAGATTACATTACGTGATCTGAATCAATTATAATCTTATTAATCGTATAACAAGTTACATATATATATATATACATGTATACATTGATATTTTATTTTCAAGCAATTTATGTTTATTTTCTTTATAACAAATATTTGAAATCAATTTATAAACCAATTAGTGTTTCATTTTTATGCATTTTTAAACATTGTATTTTATTTAAATTTTGTTAAAACCCAGTGTATATACCATACAGTGGTGTGCAAAAAAATAGGTGTGCAGTGAAAATTTTTATTAAACGTATATTTCTAGCACTGTTATAATTTGTGTTTTAATTACAATATTAATTTAAATAGTTGTTAATTATTAAGTTTAAAATAAGTAAAATTAGCTGTTAAAAAACATAGAACTTTTTACAATAAAGAACAACAAATTTACACAATTGCGAAAACAGGTGTATTTACTTCATTTAATGAAAAAATTCAGCAAACATACTTTTCAATGTAAAATTAAAAGTAAGTTATAAAATAAATTGATTGTTCATGAATTAATACTTGATTGTATGTCCTTGATTTTTAATAACAGCTTCATATCGACGTTACATTGAATCTGCTAACTTCTGCACTTTTCTTGAGGAATAGCGATCCAAGCTAATCGTACTCTATGCCATAATTCTTCTTTATTCTTTGATTTTTCCTCGCCGTTGCTTTTTTACATCAGTCCATAGATTTTCTATAGAATTTAAATCGAGCGATTGTACTGACCACTGTATAACATTAATTTTATTTTCTAAAACTATGCTTTAACTGGCCTGGACGTGTGCTTAGGATCATTGTCTTGTTAAAATGTCCAGCGTAGTAGATATTCTCTCTAGCAAAAAGTAACATCATTGTATTGTATTTAATATTTCTTTATATTCTTTATGTGTCATTATGACTTTAATCCAACAAATAGGGCCTATACCATATCACAAAAACAGATTCAGATCATTATGTTACTCTCTTTATATTTTATTGTTTTTATAGTGTACTATGGTGAAAATTCCGCATTTTTTAGTTGGCATACATAATTACAAGATTTCTTGAAACAGAATAAATTTATTTTTGACTCATTATTTTACAATATGTTTCTCCACTTTTCCAAAGCCAGCGATCATGTTCTTGAGCAAATACCAACCTATTGCGGACTGACAGGAAAGATAAGCATACATTATATTCCACATTAATCTTTTTCTAATATATGAACTGTCTAAATTTAGTTTTCATTCTCTCTTTATGCAAGTGGAGGTGGTAAATGGATTATTTTTAATAAATGTTATTATGCTGTGGTTTTCGTGGCTTGACGTTTTCATTGGTCTTCTACGTTTTTCGGCGGTTTATTTCCATTTAAGGGAATTCATGATCATATTTTAAGAGCAGTCTAATGTTTTTACAACTATTTTATAAGTTTATCTTCATTCCTCAATTTTCGAATCAATTTTCTTTGCTCTTCAAATTAATGTTTGTTTCACTCCATTTTTGTCATAAAAGCGACACATTATCGAATAAAAATTATTATTTTTTTATAGTAAATATATTTTACCTGAAGTATATTGTGATATTTCACCAATTATTCAAAATTATTCTGAAATGAATAGAAGATTTTGTTGAAATATTTTCTCACGCCTATTTTTTGCGCATGATTTCTTGATACAAGAAATAATTATACGGAAATTCCCCTGAAATTCAACAAAACATTCTGATATTTTTATCATATTTAGCTAGTATACAGGTTTGTGACTTATTATAAAACAGCGCAATTTTCTAAATGCATAACCATAGCAAAAAATTGTATAGTGTAATCAAAATGTAACGCCTAGATTTGTGTTTTATTAAAAAGAAACATATGTATAGGATGGCCCATAGGGAAACATTTGTATAGTTTTTTTTTTTATTTTTAATAAAACACAAATCTAAGCGTCACATTTGGATGACTCTATATAATACTTTCTTATAGATTTTACACTTATTTTTTGCACATTCTGTATATATATATATATATATATATATATATATATATATATATATATATATATATATATATATATATATATATATATAAATCTATGAAAGTCTACTAACTACTGTGCGAATACTTCATCGAATGTAATTAAATCCTCTTAAATGTTTTCCTAAGATTATTTCATTAATTTTTATTCGCGACTAATCTATTCCACCCTTTGCTTCCACAATAGTTCATAATATTATCCTTATATTTTCACAGAAATTAATTATCATCTCCTACACCATATATCATCTTCTACATCAAATAGAAAATGTTCAATAATTACTTATTATTTTACTTTGTTTGTTGATAATAACATTAAGCTAATATGCATTTTGATGGCGATACCATCATCGATAGAATGTTGTATTGTAGAATATAATGTTATAAGATTTTATAACAAAACGATTTGAAGACGATGACATCGCCATCGAAGTACGCATAAGCTTATTGTTATTATTAACAAAAAAATGAACAATAAGTAATTATTGAACACTTTCTAATATCTTGTAGCGTTGGCGGTAATAATTTATTTCTATGAAAGTGAATTTACCACAATTTCAAAAATAAAAAGATTCATCTCTTCATTTGATAGGGTATCTTCTTAGGTCCTTTTTGTTTTTTGGTTTCCATTCTATAATGATTTTTGCTATTGTTTTCTCTTACTTTTATCTGTTTTTCACATGCCCATTCCATCGATTTTATTTGTTTTATTTTATTAATTATCCTTGTTTGCTCTCGTATACATTTACAGGTTTTCTAATCGAGGTTAAAAAATCCTAATATTATTCTTTCTATACTTCGCTTAGTTGTCAAAAGTTTTTACTACATTTTTACCTACATTCAGTGTTCAAATTTTTGATCCATAGTACACATTGGTTAAATGCTTTATGTTTCAGGCTCAATGGTATTTTACTCTTTATTATATTATTCAGTTTTTCAAATCTTGTTCATATTACCTTAATTATCGATATCTTCTCTGGCCATAGGTCACCATTGTACCATATAATTTTTCACAGGTATTTTATTCCATCCACTTGTTTAAAAAATAATACATTTGTTCCACTTGTTCTCCAGTTTCTACTCCGTAACATATTTGACATTTCTTTTTGATGGATTCAATCCCTTCAATTAACATTTTTTTTTTAGTATTCATTTGTGAATGTAAGCATCGAACTCAGACATGATTTGTTTGTAAATAATGTAGTCAATTACAAAAGCAGGTTTTTAGATTAATTCCTCTAGATTACTTATAAAAATGGTAAATAGAAAAGTGTCAAAAATTGTATGTATATATTTATGTTAATTTAATAAAGTTTTTCTTGTTAAAAATATCTCGTTACGCATTTTATATATATATATATATATATATATATATATATATATATATATATATATATTGTTTTGTTTTATGTCTTTATTTTTATTATAAAATAAAAATGATTTGTTATTGTATGCATATATATATATATATATATATATATATATATATATATCTACATTATAATCTAGGCTTCAACTATCTATTTGTAATAAGAGTTCGCTGATAATAATAACAACAAGAGGCTAATAAAAACACACGAATTGTGGTCGTTTTGGTTTAAAGCTATGAGCAAACAGCGAAATCATAGGAATATTACATTGAAAATTCATATAATAACATTTTCCCCTTTGACTTTGTGGAGAGTTCCCTTTCGATGTTCTGTGGCTACGAACGGCGGTTGTGTACAATGAATACCAGTGATATAGTTTATGCGGTTTGTTGAGCATAAAAGAACGTTTGTTATTATAACTAGAGTGCGCGTTCATTCTGCGAGTACACGGGGCGATGAGCACGTTAGCGAATGTTACATTTCTACAGACAGACAACTCAAACAAAGCATAATCCTCTTTACTCCTAAAGAGATTGTTGGCAGTAAAAATTTCATAAATATTTCAATGATTATAAGTTATTAAATCGAATATTTTTTATTTATTAACGAGTTGATTAAAATGTTCCTTTATTTGTTGTAGATAAATGTGAATCATTATTTTATACTTTAAAATTATTTGATTCAATAAATACTGTTATTTTGTATAATTTTAATTCATATTTCAAATAATCTTATAATTACGCGAAGAAATTGCCAGATTTTCTTTCAATTATTTAAGCACTTTTTTAATAGGTTCTGAATCCATAAGTTTTATTTAAAACATTGGACTGAGTTGGACAGATGATAAAATTCGGTAAATAAGGAAAGTGATAAAAAATATTCCACTTTATTTTTAATAAATTTTCTTTAATAATTATATATTTATGATTTATTCCAATTTTTATAGATGTAATTTTTTAAGTCGTTTATTTGGGAGCAATATTTTTTCATATTAATAAATTGGTTGTTGATGAAAATCTTATTGTGGATAATACCTTGTTAATCTTACAAAATATACAATATCATTTAAATGTAAATATATTTTTTTAATACCAATAAGAGTCTTCTTTACTTTCCTCAGTTTTCCTTTTATTAAAAAATATTACAAAAGACTGTGTGTATATATATATATATATATATATATATATATATATATATATATATATATATATAAATTTGTATTCTTAACTGACTGTATTTTTAAATAATAGATTATTCTGCATGGAGAATGAATTTTAGAATAATTTTCATCAAGTGAAATGATCTATCAAATTTTTTTATTTAATTTATATGAGGTATATAATAAATATCAAAGAGAAATACATAACTAAGTTTTTCTGAACACTTAATAATTGATTCTTGTGCTTAGTAAAAATAAATTGATTCTCAACAATTTACCTAATAATGTAATATGGATTAATTAAAATTAAGGCCAATATATTATGTTATTAACTTGAATTTTTTAGTTAATGCAGTATTTTTCAACGACAAAAACAACTCGAAAATTTGTAAACAATTTTTAAATTCTCAGAATAATAACGTCAATCTCTTTAAAGGTATTACAGATTTTTTTTCGTAATTTTTATTCTTCACATATCTAAAATTAATATAATACGATGTAACAGAACGAAAATCATTTTATTTTTTTCATTTTCGATTTTTATTTTATAACAATTATTGATGAATATCTGTTTTAATAACTTTGTAATTAAATCGTGAAGATTAATTCAGTTTTGAATAAAATTAGCGATTGTTAGTGTAATAGCAGTTTTTAAAAAAGAATCCATTTTTTAATCAGTACAATATTTTTTAATAAAGGAGTACTTAAAAAATTTATAATTACAGAACATTAAAATTTTAAAGTTCCACAATTGTAATAATGCTATAATAGTTAGATTTTTTTGATTTACTAAAGCTGCAAAATATATTTTTTATATTTTTGAATAGTAGTTATCTCAGATATAAATATAGGATCATCCAAAGTTAACGCCTAGATTTGTGTTTTATTGAAAAGAAACTATACACATGTTTCCCAATACACCGACCTATACATTTGTTTTTTTTTTCAATAAAACACAAATTTAGGCGTCACATTTGAATGATCCTATATATATACTAAAACATCAAAGATTTCCTATTCATCTTCAATTATAAAAAATAACATTGTTGACAAACAATAATTTCTTTAATTTTATATATATATATATATATATATATATATATATTTAAATATAAATAATGTTTTTTTTCACGTAACTTATTTATTTAATATGAACGATCTGTAGATAGACTACCTATGGTATACAATAGTCATTACACTGAAAGGATTGTTGAAGTTTGTGTAATGTGATTCTTGATTATTTAACTGGAAATTATTAATTTATTACATACGATTATAATGGTGGTGTATGATCATAATAGTACCGGTTCAATTTACAATTTTTTAAAAAGGGGACGTATTCGACCCGTTGACTGTTTAATCATTATACAATAATTTGATAATAAATTGAGACATTGTGGAATGATGTGTAATGATATTAGTTATGCTTTATTAGATTTTTATGCATGTACTGAGATCATAAATTTAACTATACAGGATGGTTAAAGATAATGACATATCATGCCAATTTAACCGCCAATGAAGATATTACTGGAGTATTTTGTATAATAAATTTAGGATGTTTAGTATCATACATTGATTTCTATTCTGACTAATTTTATTGGGTGATGTATATTATAAATATATATGACATAATTATAGAGTATTGCACTATTTTTTCAATTATTAAAAAGTCGCTTATATTTGTTAATATTAAAAGTTGAAAGTCATTTTTAATTTGTTCTCTTCTGTCATCATTTTTATAATGTTCTTCCAAAAGAAATAATAAATTTAAAATTTTAACATGCTTTTTTCAAAGAAATTATATCCGACTCTGTTATTTAAAACGTATAAATGTATTTATAAATATACAAAATTTAAGGAAGGTAATCTTTAAAAAGAACTTTTGCACGTTTTATTGATAAATGAATGTTTATATTTTCATTCCACATTGTCGAAAAATAGAAATATTAGGATCTGGTTCATATGAATATTTTAGAATCATTTTACAATTATGTTTATTTTAAGATGGGCATATTTTCAACATTATAGTAAAATTTGTAAAAATCTAAATCTTGTAAAAAAGAACAATTAAGGCAATGTATAGATAACAAAAAGTGTATTTTCCTTTGGTGAGATCGTTTCGTAAGCACTATGGGAGTGAATCAATATTCGGTAATAAAACTATGAAATATAAAACAAATTTAAAGAAAAATTGCTAGTTTCGTATTAAATAGTCTTAGAGTAAGAGTGTTTAAAAAGTAAACAAAAACTTGTATTTTTAAACTCCTTATGAAGTATTTCCCAGACAAGTATTTTAGCTTCTTTTTTTCTTTGGCAGAAATGATTAAATAATAAAAATAAAATTAGAAAAATCATATCTGCGAAAGATTAATATTTTAGAATATGGAATGTTCTTTTTTTCGCAAAAACTTTTAAACTGGGATTAAAAATAGATAACATTAAGTAGAGATTTTATTAAATAAAAACGTTTCTTATTGGAATCTCTGTTACCAAGTGTGCATTCTTAAGATAAAGTATTATTATTATTTAATAGTATACTCATTGTGAAATAAATGTTGTTATAATTTTGTCGACACTTTTTTAGACTATAAAAATGAATAACAATTAGTATCAATATGAAAATTACATATATAAATCTAATTGGACTATCACTTCGTCTGATATACTTATCTTTATTATAAAAATAATAGTAAAATTATCAAAATATCTACAAGCTAAAAAAAATTAGTAAATAGCAAATGATGGTTAAAATCTTTTGGTATAGAAATCGAACATTAATTCCTTAATTATAATGATAAATAATGTATACTAAAATATTAATTTTTTTTTTAAAGTAATTTTCATAAATGTTATAGATAAACATATTTATATTTGAATATGTAAGCAAATTAATTTTTGAAAAACATAAAAATTGAATTATATTTTCTTAAATTTTGTTTTGAATTAGATTTACTAAAAAAATGATAAAATTAGTTAAAAAGTTTATAAAAATTTAAAATATTTAACCTAATGCAAATTTAAACTGAAATAGATTTTAAAGAATATTTTTATAATTTTTTTAAATACATACAAAAAATTAGAACTCTTTCATTTTTATTTTGTTATATGTTGTTTAATATTATATATATATATATATATATATATATATATATATATATATGTATGTGTGTGTATGTGTTTGTATGAATGTGTGTAAGTAGGAAAAAAGTAAATATAAAACATTATTATTTCCTTTTTTTGTAGTACTCTGTTATATTACATCAGTTTTGTAGTGTTTTAACCAAGCACCAGGTTTATTCAAATAACCTATTCATTCTGTTTGTCTCTTTTTAATTTTCTGAGAACATATCTGTTCTTAAAATGATTTTTTTATAATTAAAGAATAAAAAAAATAATTGTATTATTATAATTTTTAATAATCATATGTGGCTATTCATCAACTTGTGTGTGTTTACAATTTCAACAAATATTGAAATTATTGTAACAAATTAAAAACTCAATATTGAAAATAATGAAGTAAAATATAATAAACATAAATTTAAGTTAAAACTAAAATACAAAAATAATTTTAAGGATAAATAGACAAGTAACAAAATAAATTATTAATTTTATCGTTTAATTATGGAAAAAATAACTGAAAGAAAACACATTTCTTTTTTTTTACTTATTTCTTGAATATTTACTAAACAATAGACTAGACATTAAAAGAAGTATTCAAGTTTTAAAAAAATATTTGATTAGTCTTTGTTGATTACAAAACTAGATTTATATCTCAATGATAATTCCAAGTTAAATCTAAAAGTAAAAATTAAAAGACAGAGGTATGAATTTGAAAAACAAAATAAAAATAGGAACAATATTAACTAAAAATGTACATATGTTTCCCTATACACCACCCTATACACATGTTTCTTTTTAATAAAACACAAATTTAGGTGTTACATTTGGATGACCCTATACATATATATATATATATATATATATATATATATATATATATATATATATATATATGTAATTTTAATTTTAAAAATATATCAAACATTTACTTTTTGAATAGTCATATTAGTTATTGAATATACTCTAAAGAGAAGACAAAACTTATAAAAAGATGTATTTTTGTCACTGTTTCGTCACTAATAAAATTTCTTAACTCTATTTTAATTATATATTAATTATTTTTAATCCGTATTTAAAATTAAACATCATATAATAATAAATATATTTTTTTATTATTTTTTTCGATTAGTATAATATTTTTTCATTTTCTTTACATATGCCTATATTTTATTAAAAAATATATGAACTGATATACATTTTCATATATTATTAATATTCAAATATCAAAATACGTTAATAGAAAAAAGTGTATTTCAAAGATACATGAAAAATTAAATTCAGTAAAATATAATTAGATAGAGGTAAAAAATTATTGCTTTAGAAAGATATTTAATGAAAATATTCGTTTCTAAAGTAAGTTTAATGAGTAAAATTTGTGGTATTTTAAAAGAAAATTCAATAGAGTTTATATATATATATATATATATATATATATATATATATATATATATATATATATATATATATGTACGTAATGAGAATAAGTGTTCTTATACGTCACTGCCCAATGAACTGAAACAGTAATAGCATATCTACTAAAAACGAACAACATTTATGTTTGTATGAACAAGCGTCCGACGCGGATACGCTATTGGAGATGAGCTCCGTCGACAGATAACCGTAGTATCGCTAGTTCCAAAACAGAATCTATACATTTATACACACACGTACACAAATAGTAAGAGAGAAAGAGAAGAAAAGAGTGCGATGTAAATAATGAACGAGGTAGAGAAAGATGATGATTCGGGACTGTTCTGTCGACGTGGATCGACGAGAATCGAGCGGCGAACTACGGACACGGTAAATGCACGGGGTGGTACTGCCGCGATCATCGGGGGTTCGCCGCCAGAGGGGTTGCCGTCCGCGGCAGATTCTCTCGTCTCTTTTGATTCGTGGGATTAATTGAAATACCTCGAATTCCACGGGGTTGCGCCCAGCGTCAGCGCGACTGTAGAGCTGCTGGATCATATTGCCCATCCATTCTGTTACGGAACGTACATACATACATACAAGCATATATATATATATATATATATATATATATATATATATACACGCAAACATACATACAGGACGTAATTTATATTGATATACTGATAAAAAAAATATAGTAACATATAGTTTAGGCATATTTATAAACTACAATAGTATAATTATATTTAAAAATAAGTACAATATGAAAAAAACAATTTTTATTTATATGTATATTAGCGATGAATTATATTACGTTATTGAAATTTAATAGATTTATTTTAAAAATAATTAGAATTATAAATTATGTTAATATATTTTTAAAAAATAGTACTATTTGTTGTTCAAAAATGGCAAATGTCCAAAAATTGTAATAAATCTTCTCTTACAAAAAATAAAATTTAAAATAATTGGTTTCAATATTGCAACTCCAGTGATTACAAAAGTAATTTTTGCTTCTGGAGCAAAAATATATTTATTAAAATAGAATTTTCTAATAAAAAATATTGCTTTAAAATTAATTAAAATATATGGGATTCAATAAGATTTATATGTATAAAATATATAGCATTGAACTGAAATCAGAAACTAAATTAAATTAGTTACATATAAAAATTATATTAGTAAAAATGTAAGATATTATATTTTGTAATGAATATCAGTTTTTTCTATATTTGATATGAAAATATTGTAGATATTATTTTTAATAAGTCTGAGTTTAAATAAGAATTAGTTAAAAAAATTAAGCATCATTTCTATATTAAAACTTAATGTCTAAATGTAGTATGTCTACACACATAATATATGTTAATTTCAAAATACCACTTGTGCTTTATGCGTATCATCTTTATTATTATAAAAATAAATTATCAGTTTTTTTACAAAAGTATATAATAACCTGCAAAAATTTAAAAAGCACTTCTTGTTTGGTAATACATTTAAAATATTTATCAAATTATTCAAAATAATTATATTTTTTTTGAAAATGTTTTTTAATAAAATGTCAATAATCATTATATTTGTTCAATCATTGTATATTCACAAGATTTAACAATATTTTTTAACATTAAACTCAATGATTATATTCGTGTATATATATATATATATATATATATATATATATATATATATATATATATACACATATGTATATAATAAAAATTATCAAAAAATATTCTAAATAATTTTTCGTTCAGGCGAAGCACGTTACTCATTAGTACATATAGAAGTAGTAACCTCCATGACAAATAATACGGCCAAAAAGCAATAACATAACACTATTGACACCCTGTATATTATTCATCTACACACATACACACTCGTCTCTAAAATACCTCATACCGAAAAATTACACACCCGTGCTCCTCTTATTCTGTACCGCTTCAGTAACCGAAAATATTGCTGGAAATGATAGCAGCTAACTTTGGTATAAAATATATACGCTTGTTTACTGCTAAAAGGGCCGTGATGTGTCTATACAGGAAGAGATAATCGTATAAAGACAGACACGAATGAGAAAGAGCGAAAATCATTCGAATTGTTGTCGCACTGTAGGGCAAAGCGGGTGCTAATTATTGTAACTTATAGGGTATTTTTGTTTCATTTCGAATACCTACATAGTTGGTTGTTTCATAAGTAATTACTTTTGTTATGACACATTCATGTAAATACTTTAGTGTATGTTTTGTTCCATATTTAATAGCATTAAAATAAATTGACTAATGAAATTTTAATTTATTTTCCATTCTTACTTCTTCATTTATTTTGAGAAAACATGTAATATATATATATATAGTACATGTACGAATTTTAATTATTTAGTATGCTTACCGAGAAAACTAAATAACAACTGATAAATATCAAAATAAAAACTATATGATATAAAAAGAAAAAATATTATACAATATTAAAAGAATTAAAATTTTTAAATTTTTATTTTATTGTACTAATTAAAAGATAAAATTCCGTTAAAAGAATGACCACTATTTTCTACCATTTGATCTTTAATTCATTTATACACTTTACGATACGATAACAAAATAATATTGAATTAAATATAAATATGTTAAAATTAATATTAAAAAATATCATTGGACAGTTTTACTCGAATGAATTCATTTGTGCCAAGGAAAATTTGCCACAGTTTCAAAATAAATAGAACCATTAAACGGTGTTAATGATTAAATGAAAATATTTAATAAAATAAGTAAAAAATAATAATTTGTTCGAAAAATTAAAATAAATTATATTTTTATTTGTTTAAAGTATGCGAATGCAAAGAAAGACTATTTTATACATATGAAATATAAATTTCACATTATTTTTTCTATTTGCTATTTTTCACTTTATATATTTTTATTTAAATATTTATTATAGTTAGCAGTAAGTAAATTTTACATATGTATGTTTATCGGTTATTGATTTTGCATAAATTATGTAAGAATAGAGATACAATATATTATTCAATTTAAAGTACATCAGTAAAAAAAATATTTTTTTAATTATATATATATATATATATATATATATATATATATATATATATATGTGTGTGTGTGTGTGTGTGTGTGTGTTCATACATTCATATATATATATATATATATATATATATATATATTATACATATAAAAGAATGATCTTATATCTATAATAATATAGTTATAGATATACGATCATAATCCCGGCTCTGTATCTATAACGTCGACACATTGATACGCCTGTTAGCATGACTGTGGAGATAGACGCGCGCCCGCGGAGGCAATATGCGCACGCTTGACTTTTAATAAAAGCGAAGCGAATGATGATTTTATTCTCTCATCCCCTCATACTCACCCCACAAGAAGCCACCGTCGCTGCCACTTTGCCTTTATAAGCTTCTCTACACTCTAACACGCTCTGTATACCTACCTCTCTCGCTTATTATATAATAAAATCTGCAATATATGCGTAACAGTATCACAGTCAGTGGGGATATAGGGCGTCACAAGTATTTGTTTTAGTGAGAATATAAACAAATCTCTGCACATACACTTACACACACACATTTATATATATATATATATATATATATATATATATATATATATATATATATATATATATTTTAAAATATACTGAAATCATTTGTGAGCATAACGCAAATGCATTAAATACTATTTATTAAATTTTTTAGTAATAAAATTATTGAGCTAAAAATAAAATATTAAAGTTCTCCATTTATTTAACTGGATATTCGACGTCATTTATATCTTTTAGTTCAACTTATATATCTTATCTTTCAATATATGAAATGTCTTTTTATACTAAAAAAATGTATCAAATCCTACGCAATTTCAAATCTTATAAACAGTTAACACATATTCGTCGGGTAACTTTTTGCACCGCCATTCACCAAATGCCGGCATTTTTTGACACTATCTGTAGAAATGATATGGTCTATATAAAACTAATGTAACTTGTTAGAAATCATATATTTTTCAGTGAAATCTTGGAAAATGATATAAAACAAATTTATTTTTATATATAAATTTTTTTTTTTTTGGGCTTTCCTTAGTTAAAAAACAATTAAATTCATAAAAAAGTTTAAATGAATTTCTAAAAACACAAAGTTATTATTTTTTTTTTTAGATGAAGTACATTATTTTTGAGTTTTTAATTTTATAAATAATTAATAATTTTTCAGTGAATGGTACTGTTCAAAACATGTGCCAGTATGAAGGGGAATGTTGCAAAAGTCACATACTGTCACTATCATTATTATCAAAATTAGTTTGTGAAAAATCTGCCTCACAATCAGATAAAATGCCTGCATATATTTAATTTTTGTCCTCTATTTTAGGTATATTTTATTATTTGATAAGAAAGGGTAAAAAAATTAACAATAATACAACTAAATTTGTTTAGTTATTCGAACACCCGAGCGCTTAAACTTTGAATAAAATTCTTTTATACCCAATACCGACTTATACAGTTTTACTTTGTTTTTGATTACATTTGCACCGTTATGCGATGCAACTGAAGCTAAAATCAGTTCTCTCATGGCATTATCTCTGTTTGGTTAAAATTATAATTTAATATACTCAGAATTAAGAGAACAAAAATCAATTATTCTCTGTAATATACAAATGACGAATTTTCGTCATTTGGCTGTGGGTGATTCTCTGGAAGATGACGAATTTTCGTCAAGCGGACGAATATGTGTTAAATACTATTGTTTATAATAAAAATACCATTTTTTCCTAAAAAAAATAAAATAATAAAAAACGAAAGATTTATTTACTAAAAATATAACGAAAAACGGAAATTCAACTTCAACAAATATCCATAAATTAATTCTTGATAATATTTGATTGTAATGTTAAGAATGTTATTAATTTTTCATCTGTTTTTGTTCGTTGAACCATTAATAGCAAATGTTAATGTATAATATAACTTACTGAAAAGAGTTAAATCTTCCTTTCTTTTAAATAACACAAATTGTTAGTAAATTTTATTTGATACAAAAACGAAAATATACTCGTTATACTTTGCATTTAGTTTTATGTCCCACAAAAAATATAAATCTTATAATTCTTGTTTTTATTACAAATTGAGTTATATTTTCAAACACAAATAATTGAAGGTTAAAAGTAATTACACACGGTTCTAGTAATTTTCAGTAAACATTATATGTTTCTGAAAAAATATTTATGTTCTAGATTTTTTACTCCTCCATGCTTAGCTTTATGTTTTTATGAATATCGTATTCTTTTAATCCCAATTCGGTCAAAATCATGAAATAATTTGAAGATTATAGTTATTACTCATCAATTAAAAATGTCTTTCACAAATTTGATTACCATTAGAACACTCAAAGGAGCAATATTAAACATTTGTGTCTATGATATTTTTTCTTTTTTCTAATAAACAAAATTTATTATTGGACATTTGTCTATAAATTTCGTCATTGTTTTTTATTTTATATAATTTAAGTACATTATTGAATAGTTCTGATAAATATTAAAAATTGGAATTTTTCCAACAATAAAATTTGTAATATTTTAAATATTTAATTTTACAATTTTTACATTACAAAAAGTCATAATTGTAGTGTATCCAAGGTCATTAAAAAAATAATAAATGTAAAGAAATATTGCTGTTATTTTTCTTAACTCCTGTATTGTTAATTTAGTCTAAAAATTAACAAAAAATTGAGTGTTAAAATTCAATAAAATAAATATGAAATAATTGAAAAAAACATTCGTAACTAAAAATATAAATTGTATTATATTTTTTATTAAAATAACTAATTTAAGACCGTGAAAAAATAGTCGCATATATTGATTTTACAATTATTTAATAGTACCAATGAGACAATGTAAGATTGTTATTGAAAATACTAAACATTTTATATATATATATATATATATATATATATATATATATATATTCATATGTAAAATATAAATATAATAAGTACTGCTTAGTTTATTTATGTATATAATAAAAAATACCTTTATTTATTTTCAAACGACCCCAATGCAATGTAACGTTGTACGAGAATCGCAAAGTTCAAGTGAATTCACCGTCATAGCTAGAGCCTCCGCCTGTTGGGGTTGCGGTGAAAGATGCCTTTCATAATCTGTCAGCCGTCGGCACATTGAATATACCAATAAAATAATAATAAAACACTGACTGCGTGCAGATTTGCGATGAGCCCATGACATACGAGGTACGTGAATGACGTACAGTGGGGTATGGGGTTGAGAGTAGATTCTATACCTCGTATGACATACATGCCAAAAATATCGTAGGACATACGGTATCGTACGTACATTATATGAGTTTCTGTTATTTATGTGTGGGTAATACGTATATATATATATATATATAAACATGAAATATATCAAATGTCTTTTCCCTTTACATGATTTCTATTGATAAATTATATTTAGAATGGATTTAGGTTCGTTTCATGTTTTGTTTTCAAGTTATAGCAAATTATTTGACAAAATATTGACAAAACATCGAATAATGGCTTCGAATGATGTATAATTTTAAATTTAAAAAAAGTTACGTAAAAGATAGAGTGTATATCTTTATATAAATCATTTTGTTGTTATTTTAAAACAAAAACAGGTAATTATATATTAATATCTTATTTTTTTGTTATATGAAAATACTAAACTAAAAATAACAAATGTGTCTTCTTTATGTTTTTATAAATTATTTCTGGAAATTCAAGTTGAACAATCATTTTTTAAACAAATTTTATAGAAAAGTAATATTGAAAGATATATGTATTATGTATATATATATATATATATATATATATATATAATTTATTAATTTTTTTTTCATCAAATAAAAGAAATGAAAATGTATTTACATTTCAGCACATAAATCTTTTAGTGTCTCAAGTATTTAGTATGATATATTCTTTTTCTGATTTTTTCTAATTTATTAAAATATGTAATTAAGATAAAATAACTTTTTTAAATAATATTTGCAAAACAGTAATTTAAAAATTATTTTTATACGAAAAAGTTATTATAATTAATACGAATAAATTTTAGCCATTTTTTCACAATTGAAATTTTCAATAATTATTACCTTTTATATCTTTTACTAAGTTTAGAAAATAGTTTTTCAAGCTGATCATAATTCTTACACCATATAATTTTATTTAAATGTTTAACAATTACATATTATTCATTTTTTCCACTTACCCATGTTTCATAAATGTGCTGTTTCAAGCATAGGCATAAATTATTTTTGCATTCTAAAGATGGTGTCACTATCATAATTATTAGATTCTAATAAAAATTAATTTTATTACGAAATATTTAACTATTAAGTGAATTATCTCACTAATCTTATAAGATTAATTTGCCAAAATTTATATAAAAATTTCAGCAGACATTGCAATATATTTGTTCTAAATTGATTTTCCCCTGATTATTGAAAATATAGAGATTATTGTCGTTTTATGCTTAATATATAATTAAATTATCATGTAAAGTTATCAACTGTATGCACCGTATAAATTTAAAAAGAAGAAATAGATGAAATATACAAAAAAATATTAATAAAAAATATAATTAGTATGAATTTATAATTTGTCTTTTATTTAATAATTCGTTTACATTAATACATACATCCACAAACACACAAATATATATATATATATATATATATATATATATATAATATAAATTTATATGCATACGTATATGATTCATGATAAAAGTCATCATCTTGTTCGTTCATCTCAACTATCTCTAATTAAAATGACGTTGAGGCACGTTAATCGTCTGAAATAATCCGAACTTTAAAAAACACTAACATAATTTATACGAGATTGACATTTATACGCCTATAAAGTCATAGCGTTAATGTAACAAGGAGAACGGAGATTATTGAAGAGTCGCGTGCTCCCGAGTACCACCCTCGAAAACTCACCCTCATACGTTATACACTGCACTCTTTACTTGTACATTGGGTGAGGGTCTCTCCTTTAAGTTTCCCCTCTAACATACATACACACACACACACACACACACACACACATATATATATATATATATATATATATATATATATATATATATATATATAATATAAACCTATGTGTGTATACAATACTAGTATACACACAACTACATGTAAACTATTTTCGTTTCTTTTATCCTCTCTTCTATTATACATGCAATATATTTTTCACATTGCCACTTGAGTTGTGCTTTCAAACTTGCCGACAAATGATATTAACACAGTCAATCTTGTCATTTCGTATCCCTCGACAATATTGCTATTATTAGTACAAATAAGATAAGTACACTGAAAATAATGTGTACTTACAGGTTTAAAAACACACATTACCATTAGTGATTTTTAAATGATTTTTATTATACTATATATATATAAATATATATATATATATATATATATATATATATATATATATATATATATACAGAGAGAGAAACGGAGAAGGAGAGAGAGAATTATATAAAGTACAAATTAATAAATATATTAACTCACAAATTACAAATTAAACACACTGTTTTTAATATTTAAGATTAAAAATTGGGATTACTAATTAATGTACCATATTTCATTTTTAACAATTTTTAAATTAAGTATAATTAGTTAAAAATTATATTTTTTTCTCATTTTATATTTACCGAAAATTTATAAATTATATTACATATTTCATTGATTATAATTATACAGGCTGGTTCAAATGAGACTGAAGGATTTGGACGTACATTTACTTGTTTACTATCATTTAATATCGTTCACTCTCATTTGAGCCACCCTATACAATTGTTGTTAGTAATTGTCGTTTCTATATTTAATGTACAATGCAAATAATATAAAATTGTTAATTTACACAGGAATATTTACTCTATTATTTATAATTTATTTAATAAATTAATTTTTATATTAGTGTTGAAAACAAATACATACATATAAATATATATATATATATATATATATATATATATATATATATATATATATATATATATATATATTAGAATAAAGTTATCAATTAACAGAATACAAAAATGAATTAAACATTTCGCAAGTTTTTTATCATATTATTTAATTTTAGTAAATATTTTGTAAATTGTATTATTTCATTGATTGTACTGCATTGTTTTTGAATTACTGTATTATTATTTTTTTAAAAAAAATACATTTCTATATAAATACATTTTGTAGAGTTTATTAAACTACAATAAATAAAATATTAAAGAAATTTAAAAAATAGTCCTTACCTGTCCATATACAACACATCAACATAAACTTTATGCTAAATCATGTTATAACAAGAGAACATTAAAAAAGGTTTTCTTAATAACATTACAAAATAATCCTGAACATATATAAAAATTAAAACAACTCGAATCAAAATAAAATAGAAAAGATTACGTAATTTGAATTAATATACTAGTGGTATTAACTATATGATGACATCAAACTAAATTATGTAGTAAATTGTTTAAATAAAACTATTCAATTAATTAAAATTAATGAATGAAAAAAAGCAATAATAATATTGTTTGAAAAAAAATGAATAACTTTCGAAGAGATATGTAAAAGAGAATATATTTAATGATTATAAATAATTTATTTATTAAGTTTTTTAATAAAAAGTTATCGTTTTTTTTTAATTTTTTCACTTAACTGAAAATATAATGTTTATTCTGAATTGAAAATATATAGTAAAATAAAATTAGAGCTAAATGAAGCAATTAATTTATATTTTTTTATTTATTATAGATAAAAACGTGTATTTAGAAATTTATAATAATTATATAAAAAAGAAACACGCATTTGCTAGTTTGAATGTACAGTTATGGAAGATATCAATATTAATAATATTTGTAATCTAATATATACTTTGTAAATGTAATGTTTCAACATGGATGAAAATAATGCTAATATATAATATAAAATTAATATAAATAATATTTAATTGTATTTGAGAAAATATAATTGCGTTTAAATAAAATGTGTATATAAAAAAATCGTCGAAATATTTTAAGAAGATTAAATATTGTGTCCAGGAAATAATAATTTAGAAATTCTACACTCTGTATTGATTGTAAATTAACTGTAGTTTTTAATCAGAAACTAATTATCTGTTTCTGCTTTAGATTCAACTTTAAACTTAATTATAATGAATAATTAGTATATATATATATATATATATATATATATATATATATATATATATATATATATATATATACAAACAGTATTTATAATTTCTCAATAATAATCATGTTAATGTATGTATTATCAAGTTCGTTTAGAAAAAACATGATAAGATTCCTGAAAAAGATGTAATATAATTATAAAAAAATATTTTATTTTTACAAAAGTAAAAAATGTCTTTAAACTTATTATTAACAGTGTATATAACATAAACACTTTTATATACGAGTTCATATATTTGGTTCGTTTTATAAATTACATTCGCTTACCTTCACATTCATACTTGTATAAATCATATATGTAAATATATATATATATATATATATATATATATATATATATATAAACGTGCAATATATTTGAGGGCACACACATGGTCTATAAAATATATAGCTATACGAATATAGTCAGGTGCGTGTGTGTAAGTTTGTAATATGCGGTGAACACAATAGATAGCGGTAACACAAAGACATTCCACCAGTCTGTTGTTATCTACATATGAAATTTTTCCGGGCATTCTCTCTTCGAATAAACCACCTCAAGTGGACTTTTCCGGTGTACGGACGGATATATACTTCCAAGCAAGTGAGCAACGTACACCGTGTCCAAGTGACAGTTAACGAAAATGTTGCTTTTTATCATTTATGTGTAACTACA
This sequence comes from Neoneuromus ignobilis, assembly GCA_029203775.1. Lineage (NCBI taxonomy): Eukaryota > Metazoa > Arthropoda > Insecta > Megaloptera > Corydalidae > Neoneuromus > Neoneuromus ignobilis. The sequence continues at coordinate 30,566,151 of CP092089.1, forward strand.
TACATACATACATATATATATATATATATATATATATATATATATATATATATATATATATATATATATAAATTTACTGTAAATAAAACTAAATTATTAAATTCATATTTATATTTGAAATTTACTTCTATATTTAAATATACTTTTATTTTTATAAAAAGTGCATCACATAATATATTTAATTTAGCTATATATACATATACATACATACACACACACACACACACATATATATATATATATATATATATATATATATATATATATAAATAAAGTTTATGTGTTTTTGTAAATTCTGTTTTATATTGAATTTATATTTGAATAATTTATTATAATATCAATTAAACCATTAAACTAATGTTAATACTAATAATGTTAGCATTACTCATTTTTATACAAATTTATAATAATTTTTCAATATATATATATATATATATATATATATATATATATATATATACCAATGAATGGTAGCATTCATTTGGCTTTCGTCCAAACTGATGTGGGCGTTATTGATGATGATGATGATATATATATATATATATATATATATATATATATATATATATATATATATATATTCAGTTCTTTAAAATGATGTGTATTCAAAAAGTTCCTAGACGGATAAAATATAGATATAGATTTTTAAAAAAATATTTTATTCATTATAATTCTCTTCATAATAATTACTTAGAGTATGATACCGTTGATTTCTTATATTGTAATTTTAAAACACATATATATTATATAATGACATTCATATACTTTTGTGTTTTTGATTTTTTTTATTATAACTTTTTTCCCCTATGACGTTTTATATTTTAAGACAAGCAAGAATTCAATATGTCTTTGGTATTTATAAATGCTATTATTATAAAATATTTTTTTATACAATAATTCATATCTACTAAAGAAATATATTTATAGTTTTGTATGTAGTTATATTATTAAAAAATAGTATTGTTTTGTTTTCATTTAGAATGTTGATATTTTCATTTTACACGAATAAATTTTAACCCCAACACCACAATAGTTTAAAGTGTTCAATAATCACTTATTGTTCACTTATTAAATAGTCTATAATTATATCGACTGATGCATTTCGATGGCGACTGCATCATCGTCAGAGCCTTTTTGTTAAAATCTAGACAAGTTTTGACTTTATACTCGTATATATATATATATATATATATATATATATATATATATATATATATATTAATTTGTGTTTTGCATCCTGATATTTTCAATTAAATAATACATTTTTTAAAAAACAACATATCTTTTATCTACAGTAAGATTAGTTAAAAAAATCATAATGCATTAAGACTGAATAATTGAGGATAATAATAAGCATTGATTTAATATTTGAATTTTTACTAAAAAAAAACTTGGAACACGTTAAAAGATAATATAAAAATTACAAATTTAAAAATTAATCAAAATTGCTGAAATTTTAGATAAGTAAAAAAATAACAACTGTTAAATTTATAAAATATCACTATACACCACTAGATTACTATAACTATGTCACTATACACCAAAAGTTATCTGAGATTTTTGGATATTTTTCGAATATATCTCAAGACAAACATTTATTTGAGAGAAATGCTATCGATGGCTATTCTAAATAATATTTTTTTTATAAATGAAAACATGTTTGAAAGCACTATTAGATAATAAAAACGAGAATAGGATATACTAACTTTTATCTGAAATGGATACGAATGATATGTATTTAATAGAAATTATCAGAAAACAGATGCAAATTAAAATCTAAAATAAAGTATATTTTTAGGGGGTTTTCATAAAAAGAAAAGAGTAATATAAAGAAAACCAACTCTGATTAATCAAATTATCTTATAACAAAAAAATAATGGGATTCATTTCTGTATACATTTGCCAAGTAATTAACAATTAAAATTTAGATTATAAATTGTACATTCATTGAAAAAATACACACATATTTACACTATATATATATGTATATATATATATATTAGGTTGTCAAATATCTCCCTTCCGCCTTTTTCAAATTTTTATAACAATTTCGCGGCTATGTACAAAAAAAAAAAAAATTAAAATTTAGATTATAAGGGTAGATACTAGACAACATAATATATATATATATATATATATATATACATATATATATATATATATATATATATATATGTATATTAATTGATCGGTAGTGTAGTGACTAGCATCACCGCTTGTCATGTGAAAGGAGTGCATTTGATTTCCAATTCGACGATGGGGTGAGGGGGGATAAGGCTCTTTAGCCGACGTAAAAATAATTTGCCTAAGAGAGTAAACACTAAATAAAATATCCTCACTAACTGGCCTGAATAACGTAATAATAATAAGTACCAATGAATGATAATAGTTTATAAGGTTTTCGCCTTGGCTTCCTGAAGAGTAACAGTTGTTAAATATACTCTTTAATAAACATTAGTATAGTTCTTTTGATAGTTCTACGAACTTTCTTTAAGTAAACACAAATCTTTAGAACTTATATAATGAGAGATCGTATTTAAAAGGATAATTTTGTTATTAATTTTTCAAAAATCAAACAATTTCGTGAACGTCTTTTCATAATGAAAATAATTGGATACTTATAAAAATATTTTGTAATTTAAATAACTTAAACTTTATATTATAAATGAATGACTAATGTTATTTGACTCTGTTTGAAAATATATCAACAAACTATTTTTTTATTGAAAACAGTTATGTAATAAAAAATGATTATAAATGTTTAATTTATTTTAGGCTAATAATAAAAGATATAAATTCAAACACGGTGTTTTCAATCAGAAATGATTTTTACTTAATGATCTAATAATAATAATCTTTTTAATCTTACACTCCTTAATTGTTTTTATTACAAGTTTCATATTTTTATGGATCTAATTTACAATAGTTACAATATTGTTTGGAGGGTTAGGTAAAGATCTATGTTTAGAACGATTGATTTATGGAGATTGTAACTGGATTCCGTGTTATATTTAACAAGGGATAAAATTAGAATGTTTGTACTGAACCTTTGGAAATAATTTAAAATTTTCACTACATATTTAAAAAGTATGTCTTTTTGTGTCAATTGTAAAAGTGAAATATTTTATAAACTGTTTTATAACTTTTCTTTGCATTTATATTATTTTATATCTACTAATGAAACCAAAATATCGTAAAAAAGTATTTAACGGCAATCGAAGCAAGTAATTAAAAATTTTAAAAATTAGATCATTGTTATTAATTGTGATAAATATTAAGTTTGTTTCTCTTCGTTTTTTTTCAGATATGGTTTTATCAGATTATTTTTTATACTGATCGTTATAAAGCCTTAATAATGGAAAAAGCTTTGTGGATTTAAAGATTAAAATTTTATTTTTTATTATATGAATATAAACCGTTTCTTCTATGGCAGAAGCATTTGAATATGAACGTTTCCGTGTTAAAAAAATAGTTTTTTTTATAGAAATAGTGTCATAAAAATGTATTTCATTTTTAGTTATACCTAAAAAATATTTAATTAGTAGGTTACTGTCAATATTTGTTAATTAAAATATAAAATATTTAATATTATTTTTATTTATATATTGTTACATCAAATAAATTCAGTTCACAATATTTATACATATTTTAATTATATATTTACATTATTTGTGTACTAATTGTCCACATATTTTATTATATTCACATTTTTAATTCTATTATTGACGTTCTGATGAACGAAAGTTTCAAAAAGAAAAACTAAATTAAAAATTGCACATTTTTATACAACAATGCCATGACGGTTAAAAATATTAAAAATACAAATCTTGTCATAATATTTAAAAAGATTAAATAATTATTAATTTTGATAATTATAAATTTCAATTAGTAACAAAAATTAGTATTAGGAAAAATAAATTGAGGAGAGAGAAAAAGATAAACAATATTAAACATTAACCAAATTTTGTTATACGAACTAGTATACCGACTAAGATACAATTTCAATTTACGAACAACATAAATCGAAAAGAAAACTTATTGCAAGAACAATGTATATTGAAAAATCACTCTATATTAAACTTTAAAAGCTGCAATAAATCAGTTGTAGATTATTTAACATTTATATTTCGATTTGAATATTAATTAAATATTTAAAGTGCAGGAGGATATGATGAAAAATAAATCATAAAATAATATATCAATAGTTCGTACATCCAATTTTAATATAAAGAGAATAAAATACCTTTATTTCGATATGTTTTTCATAAACATGAATTCAATATAAATCCAATATTTGAACAATCTGATTATTTTCAAAAATTTAACTGAAATGTATTTTTTACCAATTCTGAGAATAATTTTTATAATTGTTTCTGAAATTATATATAGTTATCTTTTCTTTGGAGTTAATTCTTAATCATATTATTTAGAAAAAAATAATGGTTTCAATAATGTACCTAATCTATAAAACAAAACACATTTACAAAAAAATAGTATGTTCTACGAAAATTAAAAATTATGACGATGTGAAACAATTATTATTAAAATATAATTTTTCTTTATTAAAAGGATATAAAGTATAAAAACATTTTCATTATTTATGTTGTTTTAAAATGTAAAAAATATTATAAATTTTAACGCAAGTAAAAAAAATCTACCGTGAAGAAAAAATTTAATAATATTTTGTATTTAACCTCCAATTATTTTTTTTAAAACTGAAGAAAGGTAACGAATTTGTATTGCACTATAAAAACATTGTTTCTCCTTTTCTCTTTCTTTCCTCCATTTATCGAATTTTATGAAATCAAAATAATTTTTAACTAGTTTAAAATAAATAATATAAACAAATCATAAACACTTCACGAAATGACATTTGTTCACTATTAAATTTACGTATCATCTGGACCTCCACCTCCACTGATTGCTTCACACGATGAAGAAGATGAGTCGGCAATATTATCGACCTCACTAAGAAGCTGTTGTTGTAATTGTTGTTGTTGTTGTTTGATAGCGGCAAGCCTTTGATGTGTTAATTCTAAATGATGTTTCCTCCATTTGATTCGACGGTTTTGAAACCATACTTTTACCTAATAGTGTAAAATTGAAATTCTCTAACAAAAATTGTATTTTAACATTAGCGAACTTTTTTAAAAAAATAATAATAAAATAATAACGATAACTTATTTAAATTCCACGATTATTTATTTTTTTGACATATTTTTTATTCGGTGAACAAAATACTAATTATTATATAATACCATTTTTCAAAATATTAGAATTTTACTATTAATGTAAAACAAAATTTGCTTAATATTCATATTCTGTCTATTTTAATGACATACATAAAAAGTTGTTGATTTTAATTAAATTTAAAATATCTTACATCATTTATGTTTATATATATATATATATATATATATATATATATATATATATATATATATATATATATATATATATATATATATATATATATATATACATATACATATTATGTAGTGGCATAAAAATGATATAATTTTAAAAATATTAATTTTGAGCTAATCATGTAAATATTATCATGAAATAGCATCTGTTAAAAAGTTACCAAAAAAACCTCAAATACCTCAAATACGAAAATAAGACTCATTTTAATTCATTAATTGTTGACTAAACATATTTTGCTACTAAAAAAATTAATAATTCCCAGAAATGTTCTATTTTTTAGAGTTAATTTTTTTATCTACATATATGAGGGTCGTTTGATAAGTATGGTAAATTTATTTATTGTTTAATTTAATTAATTAATTAATTTAATTTAATTTTTCTTATTTGTTGTTATGAAACTGTGGCTGATTCACTTTAACACAAATGAATTTTAACCCCAAAACTACAATAGTTTAAAGCGTTCAATAATAACTTATTGTTCACTTATTATTTATAATTATAGACTATATAAGTATAAATAATAAGTGAATAATGATTATTGAACACTTTAAATTATTGTGGTTTTGGGGTTAAAATTTATTTGTGTTAGTTTTTCTTACTTTTTTACCACACTTATCAAACGACCCTTGTATATATATATATATATATATATATATATATATATATATATATATATATATATATATATATATATATACGATAGCTAAAACAAGATTAAAGGGATTAGACATATATTTACTTCCTATTGTCATTTCCCATTCTTCAGTCTCATTTGGACCACTATGTACACATATACACACATATATGTATATATATATATATATATATATATATATATATATATATATATATATATAACTTATTTATTTGTAAGGTTAATACTATTTTTATGTCTTACAAAACTTAAAATTTTCTTGGAAGCCTTAATCTACTTATCAATGATTTTAAATTGAAAACAATTGATTTAAGGCAATAGTATAAACAACCATAAAACATACCTGAGCTTCTGTCAGTTGTAGGGTATGAGCCAGATAAAGACGTTCGGGTCCTACCATGTACTGTTGACGTTCGAATTCCGCTTCAAGTCTTTCTAATTGTTCCGGTGTAAAAATTGTCCGGACACGTTTACTTTTCGATGATGATTTTTTACAAGTATTTCCAGGAATACTGGATGAATTACCTCCACTACCTTTAACAAATAATGTTGCAAAATACAACTGTGCATCGTAATCTAAATATTTTGAAGAGTCAAATTGAATTAGTTCAGCAATGTTTATACTTTATGAAAGAAATACTAAATATTTATTTTATTTTTTAATACATTTTATATAAAAATTAATATTTTTGGATAAAAATACATCTGCCCAAATTTATATATATATATATATATATATATATATATATATATATGTATGTATGTATTGTATATTATTTAAATGACCTCAGATATATTATTTAAAGAAAAACAGTATAAACCAGTAAAAATTCTGTACACTAAAGAGATACAAACGATAGGCTTTCTGTCCACGAATCACTACTTAAAATGAAAAGTAAATTTTTTATGAGGATCAGAAATTATTGTAATTTTCCTTTGGCTAAAATAAATCTACATAACCATTTCTTCACTAAAAAAACATAGTATTTTTTGATAATCAACAGTATTCGTTATATATTTTTCCAGAATTTTTCAAAACAAAAAAAAAGAAATATACTGTGCAAAACTAATAGCAATAGACGAAAAATTGAAGAAAAAATAATTTACGTTGAATTACACTACATAATTTTTTATAAAATTATCTTACTTCCCCCATTTTCATCAGATTTATCGTTAACAGATTTTCATTTATTTAGATTTCAAAATTTTTTCAAGATGAAAATTATGCCAGGACTAAGAAAGTATAGACATTAAGCAAGTCTTTAAAGATAAAATTCAACACGTTTACAAAAACAACACTTATAAATTAATAAATGAAAAAACAGTATTAATGTAAATAGAAACAATTTTAAATATTTTTTTTTAATTTTAAATGGAAAATATCTTTTAATTAAATCTTGAAAATATAAATTTTGATTTCTCCAATCTGATCAATCAAACATATGTGTGTGTGTGTGTGTGTGTGTGTATGTGCATTTGTTTTAGCAAATAACATTTTAAATACATGTGTCTTACAAAAATTTTTACTCATTTTTGCTTTATATTATAATTTAAATCGGATCATAATCAAATACGAATCTGTTTTTTAAAGAAATTAAATATACTTTTGTACAAATTTTTTAATACAAATTTCATAATTAAACGGTATTCAGTGCGAAATATTTTAATTACATAACGAATAGTGGAATTAAATAAAATATTTCACTGTTTAAAACAAAATAATTAATTATTATTCATTTTATAAATATGTATATTATTATTGGAAAATTGTAAATTAAAATATTTTTTCAGTTAAATCAAATTATCACATCTAAATAAAACGGATAAGATGAAATGGATAATTATTTTAAATAGCAGTATTTAATTTAATATCAACAATTTTAATAATATTTCGTGCCCAATAAAACACTATGTTTTATAAAATCTAATATATAGTAATAAATGTATTTAAACAAAGTTTTTAAAATAAAAATATTCTGTAACAATAAAAAGATAGAGTGGTGAAAATATTGGATAATATTTATTTTAAAAAGAAAACTTTATTATAAAAAAATATTAATAAATAATAAAAAAAAACATTTAATACATTAATATATTATTTTAATTTTAATAAATACTATTGTCAGTTTATATTCCAAGTTTGTTGCACAAATAATTTATATAAAAACAAATCCTAAATTAAATGTACTCATGTATTTAAATTTTAAAAACTTCGATTTTTTTTAAACTAGCTACTATATGGTCCTAATAATAGCATAAATTTGAAGTAATTTTAGTTGAATGTTAAGGTCTTATAATTGAATTCACAAAACGTAAATAATACCTGTTTGTCCCTGTGAAACATTGACATTTCCGTTTGTAACTGACACCGTTGGTGTGTTGGACGATACAATCGCCGACGGTGTCGTATTGAATTGCTGCTGTTGTTGCTGCTGCTGTTGTTGTTGATGATGGTGGTGATGATGATGGTGAAGAACAGGCGTGACGGACACGCTACCCGTTAAAGATGAACCCGTGTGGCCAACGAAAGCAGCCGGATGTGACAACCGAGTGAATTCAGATGCTGTAATACGATTCGTACTGTTCGAATTTCCCGCCGATGCGGCATGCATACTCAAATTCATAACGGCGCTTAAGTCAGTCGAACTGTTTTCATCAATGTCAGCCGTAGCGTTTCTATCATGTTGTCTTAAGCCAAGTATTGCAGCTATTGTGAACGATTTGCTTGTATTTACGACTCCGGCTGTCATATCTTTTGTATGATGAAATCTTGGTTCGATGTCGTCGCATGCTGGCGAACTTGGACTCAGATTACTGCTCGAACTATTCTCGTTTGTTACCAGTTGTGATTGTGTCTGCTGTTGTAATGACTGGTGAAGGTTCAAAAAATGCGACAGTGGTGTCGCGTAATTAAATTGATGATGAAGCATTTCAGACAAGTTTATATCTGGCACGGATTGATCATTGTTCGTTAATTAGCAAATAATATTTACTACGTTAATACATCTATTCATAGTTTTAAATTGAATTTACAGTTATTCATTAAGGAGACGTTGTTTTTAATTACACACGATTTACAGCCTGTCTAGAATATAATATACACATTTTTATAGAAACACATGTACGCACATATATACATTACCTATATATATATATATATATATATATATATATATATATATATATATGTGTGTGTGTGTGTGTGTATATATATATATATATATATATATATATAAATATATGTATATATATATATATATATAAATATATAATTTATGTATAAGTGATTAATATATAAATAATTAAAATATAAACAATTCGTATAATGGAGTATTTCTCAAATACTCTAAATAAAACTGTATTCAAGCCAATAGAATATTCACTTTAAAGAGGCCTTTAAATAGTTAAATTCAACATTCATTATAACTATGTAATTATTTTTCATAAATAATAGTTTTATATTCTTTTTTATACTATAATAGATTCAGTTTAACACAAAAGACTTACTTATCCTAATAGCACAATTTTTATCAAAATGTTCCAGTAACCACAAAAACATTATTTATTTTAATCACTAATGTGTATTAAATAGGAATGCTCTTATCATCAAAATGCAGTTTTTTTAAGTACTCTGATGCTGATGACATGGTCATCGAAAATTTCATCTTCGAAAAAAGAGAAAAAATAAGTGATTATTGAATACTTATATAGTTTTTTGACGTTTGGGTGAATACTTCATTTTTGCTAATATCTGACATTTTTTTCAAACCATATGGTCTCAAATAAAAAATACATGCTTATTTATTTTCAATAAATAATGATTTTGAGATCTTATAATAATATTTCCTATCCATTGGTCTTAGCTTTCTCATTATAATTATTATTTTTGTATTAAATTTAACAATTAAACTAATTTATTTTGTTTGTAAATTTATAAAAAAATATGAATTTATATATTCATTTAAATAAATACAAGATATATTGAATACCATCATTTTTTTATTGAATATTAATATATAATGAATATTGAATATCAAAATTGAATAATTATCTTTTATTTTTTAATTTGCATATATTTCATACTTTTTTTTAAAAAAAATCGATTCGATACATAAGTATATATATATGTTTGTGTGTGCGTGTGTGAATATACTTTTAATACATTTTATAATTCTATTAATACTATAAACGTAACTATAGTTTATAACTATAAATTACTATAACAAAAATGAATTTTTACCCCCAACATCACAAAAGGTTATTAAGTGTTCAATAATCACTTATTGTTCACTTTGTTTTTTATAATAATAATGAGCTAATGCGCATTTCGATGGCGATGCTATCACCATCAGAGCCTTTATAACAAAAAAACAAAATGAACAATGAGTGATTATTGAACACTTTATAACCTTTTGTAGTGTTGGGGATAAAAATTCATTTGTGTTAAAGTGAATTCACCACAGTTCTAAAACAAACAATATAAACTACTAATGAAATATTTTATTTACTCTAATACGATCTTATATCAAATAAATTACAAATTTCATGAAAATAATATTCACATAATTTTCTATCTATTATTTGTTAAATAATTGTTCTTGATTATTTTATTCCTATTTATTTCAAATATTGTCAAAGTTTATTCTTTCCTCAAATACAAAATATTTGAACTCGTTACACATTAATCAAATTGTTTATTAATTTTAACGCATTTTATCAATATTACATATATATATATATATATATACGTAGAGGGGTGAGGGAGAAAAAAATAGAAAGGGAGAAAAGAAAGTAGATAAATAAATTAATAAATATGTGTGTCATAAATGAGTTAAATCTTAAACATATAGTTATAATCTATAAAAATCAAATAAGATTTTAATTCAATAATTTTTAAAGCAAAATTAATGTCACATTAGTAACTATCATGTTTTAATATTTTATATAAATTCTGATTACAAAAATATACAACGATTAAGAGACAAATATGTGATATATAAAACGATAGAGATATAAATGTAATATATGCAATATCTTCATTTATAAAAGTCCATAGTTCTTTATTAACCAAATATTTTTGTTTTACAAAACTTTCCGTATTTCACTAAGTAAAAATAATCTGTTTATCTGAACACTTTTATACATAGCGTCTACTAATTCAAGAAAATATAATCACTTTGATATATTTTTTAATGTACGAAAATAATAATAATAATAATATAATGATTAAAATCTAAGAGCTTATATTTTTTGAAAAAATCAACACGTATAGAATAATAATATTATTAATAAACAAATACAAAGATTGTAATTTCAATAATATATAAAAAAAATTTGTTATTAATTATAACTTTTTCTTAGTAATTTTAATTGTACATTAGAACTATATTTTTTATAAAAAAATCACAAATTTACTTTTATACAAAGTAATTTTCGTTGTAAAACATATTCATTTTATAACATTGAAACATTTAGCAAAGACTAGTTTTTTTAAAAAATAAACAAATAATATCCTATAAATAATTAGACCTGCATTTGAAAGTAAGAACGTATGTAAGATTATATTTATATATATTCAAATCTATATTTTAATAAAGTTATTACTGGTTTAATTAACTGAAAGTAGAATTTGAATCCAAATGTTATGTTTATTTTAATGTTATTCAATATTTTATTATATGCATATATATATTATTTATTTATATATATATATATATATATATATATATATATATATATATATATGAAATAAATTTAATCTCAATACTATAATTCAATTAAAATAAAATTAAAGTTTAAATATAATAAATTTCTATCTACGTTATTTAAAATATTATCATTGGCTTTCAACTGTAATTAAATAATACATATTAATTTAAGTAACTAATTAGTATTCATTTTCATTTGAAGATAATTTTCATTTAATTGTTTTTAGATTTTAAAATTAAATAAAATCTATTACAAATAAAATAATATTTTTACTGAATTACTTTTACACATATGTATCATTTTTAAACCCCTAATTTATTATGAAATATTATATTATAGTATTTTGCATATTTCTCTTTTTTACTAATAATTTCCAAAAATATGTCAGTTTTATTATTTAATAAGGGATTATTATCTTCATATATATATATATATATATATATATATATATATATATATATATATATATATATATTATTGACATTTCAATTCATTCAATAAATGAGTATTTAATTAATAAACTTTGACACATATCTAAAATTTATTAATATAAAATATTTCAAATAACAATTATTTATTAAAAAGACTTAAAATAAAAGTTTTAATATACTCAACATTTAAATATTATATATATATATATATATATATATATATATATATATATATATATATATATATATTAATATAGATGCACATTTTAAGATAATAAATATTTTATTCAAAAATATAATATTTATTTCTAAAAATTAATAATTAATTTTTATATTATAGACTGAACCTTATTATTCAAATAACACCTTTACCTTTCTTATTATATTATCTATTTTTTTACAAAAAAAACATTTTTAAACTAAAACATATTTGAATTTTAAATGAGTACGTGAAAATTTTTCTGTTTACTTATTGAATTTTCTACTTGATAATATTATATCTGTACAACATACAAAATATTAGTAAGAATATTTTACATTTTTTGAAACATGTCATTGAAATATTGGATGTGCTTGAGTGTAAAAACTGCTGTTTTTTTTAATATATTTAAATAAAAATTTATCAAATTCTAATTTTAGTTTTAAGTTATATTATACATACATGCATGCATATATATATATATATATATATATATATATAATTTAAAGTTTTGGGTAAGGCCTTCATCGAGTAGCAGATAGAAAGAGACTATATATATATATATATATATATATATATATATATATATATATATATATATATATATATATATATATATATATATATGAATGTAACAAATTATGTATTAACTTTTTGTATTGTTATAATGTGGATATTATTAAATTACTTTTCAGAGAGTATTTTCAGTATTTAATTATATGATATAATTTTATACTTATTTATATATATATATATATATATATATATATATATATATATATATATATACATATATATGCATGATTGTGTATAATCAAATAAAATTTTGATCTCAGCTAGTAATAAAATGTTTTAAAATAACTTAGAATAAGATAAACTAATAATACTTAATGTACCTATAATTTTAACAATTCGTATTTTACATTTTTTTTAATAATATACTTTTAAAGAAAAATAGAATTATAAAAAAGCACAGGAAGCACGTTTTACCACTAAACTGTCACAAATATTTAATTGTAGAAAATTTCAAATAAAAAAATAATAAATTATTTTAATTAATAAATCACTCGTGTTCGGAAAAACACTGAATTAGAACGAAAATTAAATTCTAAATCAACTATTCCCGAAATTTTTAAAAAAAGTTATATGTCTATATATAACTACCACAAATTACTAATTTACATATATTGTATAAATCGCGTAAGAGAACACATGTTCCAACGTGCAATTCACAATATAAAACGATTTTCAAGTTCTTTCTTTGTACACTATAGATACACATCTGATCTGAATGATAATGTGATAATCCCCACTCATCGGATAGGACGAGTTCGTGACCAGTCATAGGGGGATGAAACAGACTCTTTCATGAGTGTATCTATTTGCTTGACTCTGTTGAACTTTGTAACATCCCCCCCGTTTACCCCCTTAACGCGGTTAAATTCAACATCGACGATCGAGAAACGCCCAGCGGTGTGCTTGTAAGACAAAGTAAGCGTACTGGAACTTAACACTAATAACCTTATATTGTTTATTGGTTCATTATTTATTTGTTTATAGACACTCGTGTATTGTTATTTTGCATTTATAAAAAGAATTTCATAATGCAATATATCTACTTTTTTAAAAAAATATTTGAAATATAAAACATCTGCTGAAAATTAATTTTATTAGTCGAATTATATCTCACATACTCTGTCAACCACATATACACACAATGTATCACTTACGTAATTATCTGATCACAAATTATCAATTATTATCACATATAATAGAAGTGTGACAAAAAACATACATCCTTCATCGCAAATATGTTGAAGAGATAACACGTTTTCGACTTATAACCTCACTTTGTTATATAACCGTAACTTAACCTCACAGAAGCTATTCTAGTATCTCATTGTAAAACATACATCTACCTTCATTTATCGACCATAGGTCGACGTGGTTTAAGCATACACTTGTTATATTAGCCTGTATGTGTACATATATACATATATTTTTTGTCATGTTTGTTAAGGGAAGATTTGGCTTTATCTCCAGCATATACATACGTGAACGTATGTATGTGTGTGTTATGTTACAATAGGGGGTGTTTACTTCTACTATCCGGGGTGGAGCTCACGTGTTCACTGATGATGATGTTACAGAGGGATGACACACCCCTTTTTCGGGATTTTTGTGTGTGACGTATGCACTAATATATACATTTTTTGTTTGCTGATGTCTGTATTTTATATGACTGTAAATTTGTTGGTTTGAATTTTAATTGATTTTATTTTCTTCTTGACAACTTAAATATTTTTTGCACATAACTGTACATATATATATATATATATATATATCAACGAATATTTTTTTTTAATATAAATTAAATTTATGAAATATAACTGACTTTGTAAAAAGTAGAAGAATCATTATTTATTTTTAAAATAGGATTAACATGGAAATTATGTCAATTAAAATAGAAAGTGATTTTTATAAATATTTCTAATAGTTCAGTGATTTAAGACAAATTATATATATATATATATATATATATATATATATAATATCACCAATCAATGGTCAAGTAATTAGCAGACCATCTGCTATGAGGAAAAAGAGCTTTCAATCTCCAGTCGGAGAAATAGGACAGGTTTTTTTTTTGTTTTTTTCAGCTTTTAAGGACAGGTAGTATTCTTTAACTAAGATGAAAGCGACCTGATAAAAGGAGAAACCCCTAAATAAAAAATTCTCGCCAACCCGCCTAGTTAGCGTGGTGAAGATAACCAAGTACTAGAGAATGGTAATATTCAGTGAGACTTTCGTCCAGCAGTGGACTGATATACATTGACATTATAATACTCTGATAAAAAATACTGATTGATTTGAATTTATTGTTAATAATAAAATAGGTAATAATAAATCTCAAATTTATATTTTACTTTAGATTGGTTTACCTATAATATTTGCATAGTTACAACCTTGAATATGAAAAGAATTTATAATGGAATACTCTGACAATAGTAGTATAATCGTTGAAAATCGTATCAGCAAATAAAATGAACAATAAGTAATTACCATATATAATTATGAAATTTTGTTATCTCGAGATAAGTGATTTATTTGTTAAAAAATTGTCACCGTACTAAAATAAATAATGAGAATAAGCTTTATCGAAATGTTACACTTACATCATTTATATTCCAAATATAAATTTAATTAACTTTAAAATACTGGTATACTGCAATAACATCAGTTAGATTTTTGAAATAATAAATTGTTGTTTTCAAATATAAATGAAAATAAACAATAAAGAAAATAGTTATCAGTTAAAGATTTGTTAAATAAAGGTAATTTTAAGTTATCTTGATCATTTATAATGGAAAGTGCTGAGAAAAGATATAAATAATCCATTTGTAATTTTTTTACACATCGTCAAATACTATTATTATTACTACTCTCTTCGGCGTTATAGCTTTTATAGGGCCTTGAATTCTCTGACAATACTAGCCCAATAAGGGATTTATTATTTTCAAGTTTCGTATTTGTTATGTTTTTTAAAAATTGAAATTATCAATCCCATGCCCAAACTTCAATTTGAAGAAACTCTCAGATCAAAGATCGAAAATAATCTCTTACATGACAAACGGTGTTCCAAGCGATTATACCAATGGTCAGTATGTCAAGAAATAAGTAAAATATTTAATAAATACAAATATATTTCCTATAATAGTAAAAATTGTATTTTTCAAAATATCTTAAAAATTATAAACTAAAATCTACTATATAAGTACATAGTAGTTGTTTTGGAACTGTGGCTGATTCACTTTACACAAATGAATTTTCACCCCAATACCACAATAATTTAAAGTGTTCAATAATCACTTATTGTTCACTTATTTTTTATAATTATATAATGATATCGGCTGTTGCATTTCGATGGCGATGCCATCATCGTCAGAGCCTTTCTGTTAAAATCTAGACTAACTTTTTAATATATACCTATACTAGTTCGTGTTTTGTGTCCTTATTCAATCCATCTACAACTGGGGGTTGTATCTTTCACTTCGTCATCTGGTCTGCAAGCATGAAGTGTTTTGAGTTATTTATTGTTTTTTGCAACATGTTCTATTTTACAGATTCGTGACCTTTTTTGATGACATGGATTGATTTATTTATTATTTGTGACGGTACTCGAAAATTTTAACATTTTGTGAGGTCTGTTCTAGATGAATTGAATATCTGCATGCGTTAGTTTTGTGATTTAATTTTTTAAAGGATCCTCTTGATATGGAAGGAAAATCTGTGATTTATAAAATAAATTGCGAAGATTGTGAAAAATATTATATAGGACAAACCAAAAGGGCGATCGGCATCACATTTAAAGAACACAAAGCTATATATATATATATATATATATATATATATATATATATATATATATATGTATGTATGTATGTATGATATACTATTGAGAAAAAATACTAAGAATTGTTTTTATAAAATTTTTCAATCAAATTGATTTTCTATAAATAATAAAATAATTATTAATAGTATGAATATTTGGATTTATATTTTATTGAAATTATTTAGTCTTAAAAATAAAGTAAAATTTTCGTAATATATAAATAAATGTTATAAATCATCCTTTTCAGAAAGATAAATAACTATATCAAAAAAATATTGTTTTTTAAAAAATAAATATAGATAAATAATTATACATATACATATATATATATATATATATATATATATATATATATATATATATATATATATATATATATATATATATATATATATATATATATATATATATATATATATATATATATATATATACAGCGTTGATTAAAAATGGCAGTGTATCGTAATTTCTATATGAAAAAATAAAATGAAATAAAACTTCAAATTAACCTTAATCATCTTCATGTAGTATAATCATGTCCTATTGTGTGGCCTAACCTGAAAGAGGTTATAAATTTTAACAATGATCCAAGACATGTACCACGTCGTTGCTAATGAGAATAACAATAACGAAATAATTAAACCTAAATAATGACTGTGGTTTACCCGCAAGTTTACATTGTCTACACGAAAATCAGCGCCAACAGATTGTGCGCGTGTCGAGGGTTACGTAACTACGTGTACGGCAGCAAAGTGAATTTATATGTGTGTAAGCTCGAGCGGGGTGCCATACGTGGCTTATATTCACCCTCGCATACCCTTACGATAATTTGCGGTTAACATAAATGTGCGGTAACAGAGACAGTGTATATAGACAGAAGATGAAGCGCGACGCCCTCTGGGCGTGGTCTGGTGTCATCCCCATGCGGGGGTGAAATATCTATTCACCATGTCGAGGGCGGAGTTCGTCGTTTATGTTGATGTGTTTTACAAGTTAGAATGTGTCACATAGATGATCATAAAATTATATCATTTTTATGACCCATAAATAAGTTTCTCTAAAAATAACAAGAAAAAATGTATCTTTAATGTACCTAAAGAATACCCTTATATAAATATAAACATTTTCTCAATGGAACTTGATATATTCTTTTATTAAGTATAGTAGATTTAAGAAATTTTAATTACATTTACAAGTATATACTTTTCTCAGTTTAACAATAAACCAAAATGTAATTTAATCCATTTGTTTTGTTATGGTTTAGTTATGTTACATTTTTTACATATAAATATACATCGTGCTACAACAGAATTTAATTTTAGAATAATTTAAACGATTTAAAAATATATCTCAATAAAGATATGAGATTATATTAAAATAATTAAAGTAAAAACAATAAACGTTAAATAAAACGTATACAGTTAGTTAAAGGTTCCTTAAAATCGACTCTGGAAAAAAGATGGTTCTACACAAATAAAAAAAGCAGTTGTTCTTATAATATTTAAAATTGTAATTAAAAGATATATAAATGATTATTTTTTAACTATTTTGACTAATTATATGTGTAAATTAATTAATAAAAATTTATAGAGCACTGCAATTACAATAATATATCTCATAAAGGGAGAAAAAATAAACATCATTACTCTTATGAATGTTAATTTGTAAATTTAGGTCAAATTTTATCACATGTCTAAAAAGGAATAGAATAAATGTTTGTTGTATATTTTACTAAAGCAATATATAAAAATAATATTTAGTTTTAAGCAATATATTTACTAGTAAAACAAAAAGACAATAGTAGTGTTTGAAATCCTAAAATCACCAATGAAACTCAGCGTATCTAGCAAATATAAAAATACTGGTTGTTTAATATCGAATACTTATCAAAAGCTTGATAGTCCAGGGAAATTTCAAAAAACTAAATTAGGGCAATTTAGAAAAAAATAAGACAACGAGACGATAATTACTTGTCTTTTAAATCATTTAAAAGCTATTCATCTAGAAAGAAATTTTATGGAGCTAAATTTATTCATAATTCATAGAAAAGAACGATTATAAGTATTTTTATTCATAGAAAATAACGATTATAATATATTTTTATTTTATTATAATAATAATAAAATTTTAATTAAGATATCGAAAAATAACAGATATTATAGATTAAATTTAATGTTAAAAGTTATTTTAGATGTGTTGATAAAAGAATAAAAGAGAATAAAGCTTATTTTGAAAATAATTTTGTTTTTATTCATTACCTTTTACAGTTTCTTATTTAACATACTATATATATATATATATATATATATATATATATATATATATATATATATATATATATATATAGCGTGTTAAATAAGAAATAACTTCATATGTAATGCAATTATCTTATTAAAAAATTAACAATATCTTACAAACATAATGTTTGTATATCATATTGAATGACAAATAAATCTAATAGAAAGAATCTCAAGAATAAGTATAGAATTCTTTAGTCTAAAAATTAAATAACGCATGTTTGGATATATTGACAAATAATAATTATATAATTTTGTGTTCAATTTTTTATGATTGAAAAAATATAAATATTTAATTATTTCTACTTGATTAGAAAATCATATAATCTTTTTATATTATAAACCTTAATGTAAAAAAAATGTTATTAATTTTTAAACTTTTCTTTTTTCAAAAAAAGAATGTACATAAAGTATAAAAATATTCAATTTATGAAATCAACTACTTTCAATTTGTAATAATGATAGCTTTTTATTTAAAGTAAAAGAATTTAGAATCATTCGTTTATATCAAAGCTAGAAAACCATTTGAAACGATATTAGTAAAATACAGACGTCATTCACCCTTAAACGAACCGCCAGCGTACGAAAAAGAAAGTTGTATGCTTAATACAGTAATTAGATCGAGACGAAGACTACATGCTTTCTGTGTTATTTTTCATTAGTTGTACACGGCTTTATGAAATCTATTCAGATCGCCTTTCGTCACTGAAAAAAAGAGATACGTTTACACTGATCGATTTTTCACTGGCACGTAACATATTTATTAGCTAAACGATTAATTCAATCGAAATAATGTGATTAAAATTAATTTAGTTTATCAGCCATCTTAATGATTAAGTTGATTAAGTAAATGTAACAATTACAAAGAGATTATTTACTATATTATATAGATTTTTAATTATCATCTCGATGTACAATAAATCTGAGTGAAAATTCATTTACTACAATTATTTTTTTATTTTCAAAGAAAATACATATTCAGATCAATAAATGTAAGCGTTGTCAGTTTTCGATTGCCTTTTCTTGGAAATCAACTTTAATCACTAATAATATATTTACGATATAACGTATTTATTCAGTAAATTAATTAAAATACTTTAAAATTATTTTATCTACACAATGACGTTTAATTTGTTTATGGAAAACAAAGCTTACTTATTATCTATAATAATTGCAGAATCAATTCATTCTTTTTTATTTATGAATGAAATACATGTTATAAAAAATAAAAAAAATATTTTTATTATAGAGTCAAACACTACAAGCCTCAAAACTATAATAAAAATAAAAAATTATAAAAAATTGTCAATTTATATATCAAAAAACAATCGATATTATAAGTTAGATTTAATGTTAAAAGGTGTCAGACTTGTTGATAAAAGAATTAAATAGAATGAAGTTTAATTTGGAAATAATTTTGTTTTAATTTATTTTTTTACAGTTTCTTATTTAACGCTCTATACTTGTATATATATATATATATATATATATATATATATATAAGTCAAAAGGATGATGTTTTGTTTATTATTAAGACAGATTTAGTATTTAGTAATAAATCATTTATTTAAATTAGTTATTTGAATATAAATGACAATATATTTCTACTGATGACTTATGATAGACTTTCCATGTATACTGTAGGAAATTATTGCTATTCAACTAACATTTCCATTAAATATTTCACAATATTATAAAATAATTCATAATTTTCATATGTAATGCAATTATCTTATTGAAAATTATCATAACATTTTTTTCAGTAAAACACATTCATTCAATTATATTTAGCTGTTAAAATTTTAAAACCTTTAAGTACGTATTTAGGTATATGACAACGTTAAGACAAAAATCACATGAATCATAACTTGTCTTTTAAAATTAAGATAACAATAATATAGTATTTCAAAACGAATCAACTATAAATATGATGTCGTGAAATATACTATATTATATTACAATATATTAGGTTGGCAAATATCTCCCTTCCGCCTTCTGGTCTTTTGAATTTCGCAGCTATGTACAAAAAAAAAAAGCGGAAGGGAGATACTTGCTAACCTAATATATTACTAGAAAACTGAAAGAAAATTGCGAAACATTTAATGATAAAATGATAATATTTTTGAATATTTTGCCAGTAATAAAAAGAATAAGATATATTTTAATAAAAAAAATGTTTTGGAATAGTATTTTCAATTTTATAGTGTACTTTACCTATTATTATTTTTAATAATAATATTTTTTAGAAATATTAACCCATTAACGTCCTCTTAACCTAAGCAGGTACACTTATTCAAAAGTGTTCAAATCTAATGATCTATCTAATTTATATTGTAACTGTTCTCTCGAATTCCTCGAGATGATAGTGGTAGTAAGGTGTGACATACCAATGTTTCCGTATTTTGAATAATGATATTTTTTTTGGTAAAATGACATTTTGTTACCGTATGTATTTTCGTTTGGCAAGGTAGGTTCTAAGTTATTTATTTATTTGTTGTTTTTGTGTTAAATTTCGATAAATTCCGTATTTATTATTATCAGCGATGTCCATAATATGAATCTATATTATATATATATATATATATATATATATATATATATATATATATTTGCATAGAATCCGTAAACACTTAATCATATTTAATACTGTATTCAATCAGGTACAATGGACGTATGTATATAAAATTTTGCTACTTTTTTAGGTATTATTGAAATTGTGAAAATAGCACAAAATCGATTATTTAGATGCGAATATGAGTACGGTAGACTTGAAAAAATATAAATTCTATTCTAGATGATTAAGATGATAATAGTGAGTACGACTTCTTCATAGTACCACTTCAATCAGGTGCTCTAACCGATGAGGAGGAGGAAATCGATGATGATTTAATATTTTCAGTGTTTCTGTAGGACATTCCATGAATCAATGATAAAATATTTTGGTTACCACTCCGATAAACAGCTTATACTGGGTAAACCTGTATGCTTTAGATATCACAATTGGGCTGTTAATAGTTTCAACGGATATTGCTACTCATTCCTTCTACAGATCAGTTGGGTTCGAGAGTAGTTAAAAGCCTTTTACAAAAGTTGCCCACAAACCCAACAGAACATATTATCTACTTTGACGATTACTTCACTAGTTATAATCTAATAAATGATTTACGATTGTTAGGCTATAGGACAACCGGCACTGTAAAGGAAAATCATACAAAAAGTGTCCACTATTTTCAATAAAAACAATGAAAAAGAAATCTAGAGTCTACTATTATCACCGTTTTGATAAAAAATGAAATATTAATGGTGCGCTGGAAAGACAACAATGTTTGCACTATCGGAACCAATTTTGATAACGTTGAATTCTTAGGGAAAGCCAAGCGATGGTATTCTGAAATAAAACAAAAGATCGATGTAAATATTCCAAATGTTTTCAGGACATATAATAAAAATATGGGAGGGATGGATCAGATGGGCCAATCGATCAACTTATATCTCATAGCCATAAAAAGTAAAAAATTGTAGTGGGTTATTTTTACCTATTCGATGAACATGGCTATTTAAAATTCATGGCGATTGCATGTCCTTACTAATAATAATGGATAAGAGACTACTCTAGATCATTTGACATTTAGGAGAAATATTGCACTAGCTTATTTGTGTCAGTCAAAACCCATTAGGAGTCGTCCATCATCATCTGTCGTCTACATCATTTTCCACATTATCTGACTAAAAACAACAAACATAACTCTTTTTATATATAAAATAATTCTATCGTAAAATTAATGTCATTAATCTAATCTGATCGTGAACGATTAGATTAGATACCTTCGAAGATTAACGATTGCAACTGCGGAGTGATATGAATGGGGGTATTCACACTAGTCAACATTCATACAGTATTCACGCCAATTACCGCTCGTCTCACACCCTCGTATCTCCAAATTCCTCCACCTAAAAAAATGAGTTTTCGGGTAAGAGCGTGTGAGACGAATGGTAATGGGCCGTGAATACTGTATGAATGTTGACTAGTGTGAATACCCCTAATGTGTTGAAGTTGACGTCACTTCACAATTGCAATCGTTAATCTTCGGAGGTAATCGTTCACGATCGGAGTAGCGTGAGCATTAATGACATTAATTTTGCGATGGAACTATTTTATATAGAGATAGAGAAATTTTATATCAGAAATTTCCTGAAGTTTTCCGAAAATTACCGAAATACAAATTTTATGTCATTAAAATTAAGAAAAATGGAAAAAAGATAAATTTTCAGGCATACTTTTCGAACAGATTTTCGGACAAAACAAATTTGAATTGTATTGGCATTAGATTTGAATGCACATCAGACCACCAATATATAATAAACATCGTCCACACAGAAGCATTAACATAACGTTGTATTTTTTATAATTTATTTGCATTGTTAAACAAAAACAAATTCGAGAGTTGACGAGCGAAGTGAGTACGTAACCTCCTGATAAACTATAATATTTATATACATATAGACATGCACGTACATACAAAAATATTAGATTTTTTTAAAAAAAATATTATAATTTCATGTAATATTTTATACAAAATCAAAAACGATTAATTTTCGTTTTTTAAAAATGTAAACATTTTATTCACTTTGAAAGTTTGTATAATTATTGTTCGGTTTTATTATCATTCTACATGAAGTTAAAGTGACAATTCGAAAAAAACAACCATCCGCGATTGTTATACATCGTTGTAATATGAAGTTGACAACAGAACTGGGTGGGTCACAGTAGGCGGGATAAAGTATTTCATGCAGCTATAGTTTGTTACAAAGAGCTCGTCGACGACTTATCGATTTAATACGTAGATAAGTAAAGCCGACGCGATAATAAAGCTACTGTTAATGATGTCCAAGCTGCTTATGAACAGTGTCCATTTAGACACACACACATTGATATACTCTCTTTGACCATTCAATTATAATATTCATGTTAACAACACTGCACGATTATCGAATACATCGAAAGTCAAATCCGTTATTTGAATGTCATTTTTTTCATTAACTGTAAATGTTTAGATGATTAAAATGTAAACGAAAGTAAAAGCATTTAAATAAGGCTTTTCTCATTCAAATTAAAAATGTATACACTTTTGAATATATACATATATATATATATATATATATATATATATATATATATATATATTTATATAGGGTCATTCAAATGCGACGCCTAGATTTATGTTTTATTAAAAAGAAACTATACACATGTTTCCCTATACACCACCCTATACACATGTTTCTTTTAATAAAACACAAATTTAGACGTCAAATTTAGATAGTCCTATATATTATATATTGGTTTCGTATGAAGTGAAAATACCTACATTATTATACCATTCATTATGATATCAGAAGAACATATAATTAATATAATACTTACAAGAACTATTTTCGTTTAAGAATTAATTATTTTAATTTAAAATAAAAATAATAGAAATAACTGAATCATCTTTAAATGTATAAAAATAGATTTATATTTTGTCATAATAAAATAAAAAAAAATCAATACTTTATTGTAAAACATAGCATGTAAATAGACAAAAAAATCAATTTTCAGAAATAATTTAAATTTATATTTTAAGAGTATTTTTTGAAATAAACAAAAAACTTTATTAAAAAATAATGTTCTAATAATAAAAAAGTAATAAAAATATAAATAATTAAAAAAAATTCATAGCAATAATAATTATATGTTATACTTAACAAAATTTGATCGAACTTATGATCGTCAATAAAATCGAATGATTATTATTTATATAAAATAAATACGTTATAATTATATATATATATATATATATATATCTATATATATATATAAACATATATTAGTTTAAATCTAAAAATTCATTATTATTAAAACATTGTCAAATTCTTGAAAACTTTAAACATACATATTTTAAAATAACTATAATAACGGATTTTTTATAGAAACACAATTGACTGGTTTAATAAAATAAAGCATAAATAAAAACTACGTAAATCAACAATATAAATGCATGAAAATAGATGATCTATTTCAGATTACCACGAGTTTTGTAAATATTATTTAAAAAAATAACAATAAATTTTTACTACCACTTTTTAATAAATATTAAGAGGTAAATGAGTTGAAGGTTTAATAATTTTTTTCATAAATAATAGAATTTAATTTTATATAAAAAGTATAAAACCTTATAACTTACCAAATTTATTTAAAAACTTCCTCATTAGATGGTTCTTATATTGTTGCTTCTTTTATTGTTACTCTAATGTCATATTCCACTAATATTATTATTAATAATTTATAAATAACTGATTTATTTATAGAATTAAAAAATCAATTTTAACAATAATCTTTCCAACAGAAACTCATAATCTTGTTCCTCATATCCTTTTAATTGTCTTTAATATTTATAATATTATGATGATGTTAAATTCTTACAATACTATTTCTTTATTTCATCCTAAATCATAAAATAATTATTTAAATATTGGTTTAGTATTTGTCTTAATGCTAAAATTATTCCATATTATATACGTAATATTAATACAAAAATTGACAAATTCTCAAAAAAGAAATTTATTTGTATACTCAATTTATTAATGTCTGTTATTTAAGAAGCAAATATGTACTTAAGATATAATTATATATATTTATATAAAATTTCATATTAACGCGTTAAAATGATAATGTTAAATAAAGAGACAACAAATGAAAATAATTTATTCTTGTTTATACTGAAGTAATTATATGTAATGTTTATTACATTCATAAATCTGTATTAAATGAAAATATAAATACAATAACATTTATCATTGCTTGAATTTTTCTAACAAAACAATACTTTTAAAATTATATTCCATTTTAGGTAAAATATATATGCCTTAAACCAATTAAAAATTTCATTTGATTTTCAATTCAATTTCCATGAACTATTAATTAACAAAAAATTTGAAAAATTCGAAATTTAAATTATTCTTTTTTCTAGCGTAACGCTTGTTAAATAAATATCTAATGTTTGTATCGAATTTGACGTTGACAAAATAAATAAAGTGTCTGCAACACAAACTCGCGGTCAGGGGGTTGACTCTAGCCTACAAGTGGGTGACCGTTCCCTTTTGTCAGCACTGTGACATTCTGGAAGCGGAGGGGGCATTGTATTGTATAAAAACTGTTAATCGACACCAGATCAAGTAGTTTGCAAGACTTGAATAAAGGGTGCAGATACTAAGAAGCGAACCTAAGACATTTTGGGGTAAGTTTCGAATACATTGTTTATATGATTAATGATAACTTTTTTATTTCTCTCAACTTTGTAAATTTATGTTTAACACTATATTCATTTATTTTTTATTATATAATATAAAATGTTATTTCGATATATGTGTGTGTGTGTAGCAGTAAAGCATTGCATGTATAGCAGTCATATTTATTTTAGTAAATAATTTATAACATACTTTACTTTAAAAATTTACTTATGTATTTGTGAAATTGAAACCCTCTAAATATACTCAGTTTTCTACAAATATTCAGAATGCATATATTTAATTTTTTTTAAAAAAATTATACAGAAACATAATTTTTTAACATAAATATAATAATTTTAATTAAATAAATGTTATTTCAAATTTATTACAAAAAGGTGATTGTTTTTTAAGAAATTAGTAAAAATTAAATCATCATTTGTAAGTTAGTTATAATATATATATATATATATATATATATATATATATATATATATATATATATATAATTTTAGAAAATTTGTGTTAATATTATATTATTAAGTTTAATTGTAATTCATATGATATGTCATTTAAATAACATTTTTAAAAAAATCTGCACATTTACACATATACATTATGTTTTTATATTTATTGTATCTACATATATATATATATATATATATATATATATATATATATATATATATATATATATATATATATGTTGACATATAATATGTGCTGAAAATTATATTAATTAAAATATATAAACCTAATATTTTCATTAATGTTATATAATAAATAAAAGTTATTAAAATTGATTGAAAAAATATAATTATCAATTTGTTTAATTGAATACTATTTTTAATAAAAAGCTTCTAATCAGCAATATATTTCAAAATGAAATTCATAATATTTTTAATATAAGTTCACATATTTTACTTAAGAAACAAATTTATTTAAGCAATGCTTCGGTTCAATATTAGTTATTTTAATTCAATATCGATTTTTATTATTATTATAATAAGTAAATATAATTCTTAAATATAATTGATATTACTTTTATATATGAGGGTCGTTTGATAAGTATGGTAATTTTTTACCATACTTATCAATCTTACTTTTGTAAGAAAAACTAAATTGAAAAATGTAATTAAATTAACTAAATTAAACAATAAATAAATTTACCATACTTACCAAATGACCCTCGTAAATGTATTAAAAAAATAACAAGTATATTCGTAAAATAAATAATTTCAGATAGTTAAAAATTTTAGTTTCGTATTAATTTTTAAAAAATTGACAAATCAAAGTTTTTCAAAAGATGATAATTAAAATTTTGTAAATTATTTTTTTTAAATAAATAGTTCTCATATAACATAATGTTATATATATATATATATATATATATATATATATATATATATATATATATATATATATATATATATATATATATATATATATATATATATATATATATATATATATATATATATATATATATATATATATATATATATATATATATATATATATATATATATATATATATATATATATATATATATATATATATATATATATATATATATAACATTTCACTTTTATTAAAAAAAATATGTTCAAAATAATTACAAATTTTTTATATTTTTAGAAGTAAAATTTTATAAATTCATGAAATTATACGAATCGATTATTTATTAATATTAATTTCACTAATGTTTCTAATTAAAAACTGCAATTTAGGAAAAATGTTATAAAGTTAATTATATATTATTATTAACAAATTTTAGTCAAACAAATAAAAAAAAATATCTTGTTATTAAATATTGATATATATACAAGTTAATAACAAACATATCATTTCTATTTCTTCTAACAACAAAATATAGTTTTCTAACAATTATTACTTCATTGTAAAGAATTTTTTGAGTTAATTATTTAATGTGAAATTAAATATACGCATATATTTATATATCTATATTGATATATATATATATATATATATATATATATATATATATATATATATATATATATATACATGTATAGACAAAAGTTAAAAAAATAAATTCAAAAATTACATTATAAGAAAATTATTATATTATAACAATATTGTCATATATTTTGTATGCATTAATTTCATTTCGGTTTAGTTAAAAAAATATGTTAATAGATATTGAATTAATAGACAATAAATGAAAAAGAGTTTAATTTAAGAAAAAAAATTTATTTGTTATAAGTTGTGCTTAAAACATAATCTATCAAGTAAGTAAAAATTATTTTAAACCTTTAAATGATAAATTTTCTAATTTTCGTATTTAAATAAATGAAAAATATATTTATATTCATTATTCATCTTTAAAAAATAAGAATTATATCTCTCTTGCTATTTGTTAAATTCAGATTATGATAAATGTTAGAGATTTTTTAATTAACAAAAGTGTTTTATTTACTAAAGATTTAATTGTTGCTAAAAATTCAGCTATTAACATTTTTATTTTTCTGATTGAATTATAATTATATAATTTTTAATATATATTTTTTTAAATTGTTTGAATCAGATATATATATATATATATATATATATATATATATATATAATTTTAATCGGTAATCACTAAGGACGCCCTTGATTAAATGTAAATTTAAGAATCATAATTAACGTAATACAAATTTTTCTTTCAAATTCTAATTCACATATTGATTGATAATTTAAATAGGTTTAAAAAGCAATTTTTGTGAGCAGTAGAAGCTCGATCAGTGAAATTTCAGAAGTTTTTTAGAAATTACCCTTTACTGGTACTCACACACACACACACTCATATATATAATCGACATATATGTGTATATATATATATATATATATATATATATATATATATATATATATGCATATGTATGCAATTGTGTATTTACAAGAGAGAGAGAAATATATTCATTTCTAATTAAAAATAGAAATGAAACTGACTAAAAACCTTATATTTTGATAAGCAAAACGTTTTAAAAACATATCCATATAATGTTAATATAATTCCACAATACATTCATTGTTTACATGTACACATTTTTATATGTATACAGAATTGAGATTACGTCTATCATGAAACTCTGTTGGGGGTACATTGAAAGCCTCTTAACGCCCCGCTGTGACATGCATGGCTCTAAAATCCATCTTATAACGAAAAGGGACGCAATATTCATGTATAACATACGTTGATAAATTCAATATGTAGTAATTAATGACCTTTTATATGAAGTGATTTCTTCTATGATATATAATTCACTTTTAAATACTGCAAACAAAATTTAGTGATACATTCATAATTATGTATAAATGGTAATTTTATTTTTATAATCACACTTTAATATATATATATATATATATATATATATATATATATATATATATATATATATATATATATATATATATATATATATATATATATATATATATATATATATATCTCCTTCCGCCTTCTGGTCTTTTGAATTTCGCAGCTATGTACAAAAAAAAAAAAAAAAAAAAAAAAAAAGGAAGGGAGATAAACCTAATATTATTCTCAATAATTTTATGATTAAATAATATAATTTCTTTACATTTTTAAAAATACTCTCATTATATATTGAGTACGAGTAAATATATAAGATCTTAAAAAATAAATTTATCTAAATTTAACTTAAATGTATAATTTAATAAAAATTATATCTAATACCTAAATACATTGCCCTCTGACAAGCTGTTTTAAACCAATTATTAGTTAATTACTAAATAATGTTTTTATTTCATTCTAAAAACACATAACTGGATATATTTAAAAATAAAATAAAATAAATCTGCTCGAATTTAAAATTAATTAGATATGCTATTTATTGTAAATATTGTTATTATGCAAACTAAATTAATTTAATCCTTTAATAAATAATATTGAAAAATGATAACCTTTAATAAAAAAAATCTGTTTCAATACTTCATTCATATGATGATACATTAAAAAATATTATGAATAATATTTATTTTTATTGACAACATATTTTTTTTATTTTAGAGACAATACAAAATCAGCATGGCTTCATCTCAAACTTCATTATATACATTAATGGGAATTGCAATGCTTCTAGCAGTAATAACATACATTTCTGCAGCAAGAGAACCAAGAGTAAGTATTTATATAATCTTTAATATATTTATCAAAAGTTATAGTAACAGGCATTCAATCACTATTGGGTTTTTTGAGCTGCACCCTCGCGTGTAAACCAAAGTCAATATTTTTCACAAGTATATTTCATAAAATGTGTGTTATCAACTTTTTTTATCGTACTTTGTTTTTATCATAAGAAATAAACCATTAAAAAGTCTTCAGAAAATGTATTAATATTATATATTAAAATGCATCGATCATTTTTTAGAAAAATAATTATAAAATATAAATTTCAACATCTATTTTTTGATTGAGTTTAAATATCACAACTCTAAATTTTATTTAAATTAATGTGTATCAAACTAAAAACTTAAATTAAGGCATGAGTATGTTTATCACGAAAATATAAATTTTGTAAAATAATAACAAATTACACTTAAAACCAATCTCTATCAAGAAGAAACCACTTAACTTCAATCTTTTTCTCATGGATGCCTTAGTTTAAATTACAATCAATTACTAATAATCATATTTATTATTAAAAATATTTTTAAAAAAAGTTAATATTATTGTTCTTTTATACTATTTATTTTTATATAATTATATAACAGTGTTTTGAATTTAGAACAATATTTTAAAATAGTCCTGTTCCAAATACAAAACCCTAATTTATTAAATACTAATTTTATTTTTGATATACAGAATATTGAAACAATACCTCTTATATTAAAAACTGAAAATTATAGTCTTTAAAACAATTATTTAAGAATTTAGAGCAATAATATTTATCTATTTATATAAATAATTTGTCTCAAACAAAATTAATTTAAAACTCATATTGAATATAATTTTATTGTTGTTTAAAATAAGTTTTAAATTTTATTTAAAATTCTTTGACAAATGTTCATAAATTATTATTATATATAAATATATATATATATATATATATATATATATATATATATATATATATATATATATATATACACCAACCAGTGTTGTGGTGGGTTACATTAGTGTCTGTCATGTGAGAGAGAGTATTCGATCCCTTGTTGGAAAAATAGATCAAGTGGAGTTCTTTAGCTGAAGTTAAGGTAATCAGTCTAAGGGAATAAATCATGAATGAAAAATCTTCACCAACCAGCCTCGCAAGTGTAGTGAGTATGACCAAATACTGATAACATTCAATGGATTACGCTCAGCAATAGACTGATATATGTGTAAGATAATATTATATATAATACATACATACATACAATGTATAATTGAAGAGATGGCATTAAGTCAATGGAAGTGGAAAGTTTTGTAAAAGGCCTTCATATAACTGTAAAAAACTGATATTTTTCTTATTTAGAATGTACATATATATATATATATATATATATATATATATATATATATATATATATATATATATATTCAAAACAAAAAAAATAAATAATAAAGCATAGTCGTTAAATATAACAAATGTAAAACATATATAATGAAAAATACATTTATATTAAAAAAAAGTTTCAAATTGAAATATGTCAAGCTTTAAAATCAACTCTAATGAAAACACCCGAACAGCCGCCGACTGAATGAAAATACGACGTGAATATACCATTTCTAAGAATCATATTATGAAGTGAACAAGAACGAACCGCAAGTTATAAAGAGACGCACAGCAATTACTAATTAATATAAACTCTGTAACAATATAAACAGCGTGCACAAGAAAATGGAAAATTGAAAATTTAATTACGATTCAAGTAACAGATATTTTTCTTCATCTCGAGTACATTTCATTCGTTCATTGTACGACGTTATTATGCGGTAATGTTGAATGTTTTATTATTCATAGTTCACTGAACAATTCAATCATTGACGATTTATTTATTTCCTGGTATTCACGATAATTATATATATATATATATATATATATATATATATATATATATATGATTTTGTTTTAAATTATGAAAATATTAATGAAAAATCATGCATACGTAAACATTTACATTCAATTTGATAAAAAAATATTTAAATTAATGTGATTCATACATACATACATATATATATATATATATATATATATATATATATATATATATATAAATAAATTTAAAAATTTAAAATTTTATAAAAATACTATATTTTATAAATATTTATTATTAACAAAAATTTAACCATTATTGAAATTTATGATATAGATAAGTCTGACAATAAATAATAATACTGAAAGGTAAATAAGTTACCAAAGTATCGATATTTTAATAATAAACTAGTAATAACCACAATTAAAACCTATTACTCAAAAAATATAAGAGATTATTTTTTGATATAGAAATACCAACTTAAATACAAATACTTAATACAATTATTTGAATTTTTTTAAAACTTTTTGACAAACATTTATTTCAACAACTCATTATCCTCGGTATCTATAGGAACATAGCTTCTCTGATAATTCTAATCCAGTAGGGCTTTCATTGTCAGTTTTGCGACGGTTATTTTTTTTGCAAGATGAGGTTATCATCTCCATACATAACTCCTAAGTTGGAGAACTCTGTAATTGGCTAATCTCTCGCATGATAGATAGTGATGTATGTCACTACGCCACCAATCGACAATTATTTCACGAACTATGAATTAAAATTAAACAATAATATTATTAGAAAAATAAATAAAATAATAATAATAAGAGAAGACTTTTTATTTTAATGCATTTGATTAAGATTATAGAAATATATTTGAATTTTAAAAATTAATCTGTTTTAATTATAGATATATAAAATCGATAAAAAATATTAGTTTATGATAAATTTAATTTGGATTTAATATTACAATAATTAAATATATCTAGTCAAAAATGAAACATTTATAATAAAAAAATCCAAATGAATTAAAATGTTAACTGAATTAATTCTATTAACTACCTCTCTAATCATACAACAAATGTTTTATTAAATAAACAACATTATTACTAAATGATAATTGATAAATATAAAAAAGAATTAAGAAAAAATAAATACTAATCTTAACAGTTTTCAGGAATTTATTTTCACTTCACATTTGTTAATACGATAAAAAAAATGAAAAAATGTGATATGAAGCTTTATACAAATAGTTTAAATAAATATAAATAGATTTATATTAAACAGTAATCCCCTTCCTACATAAATTTCAAAATAATTTTAAATTAAATTCAATTAAACAAATATTTATTTCAATATATGTTTTTAGGCTGAGAGATCTTTCTCGAACAAACTACAAATGGACCCAAAGAAAAGACCTTTCTGCAATGCATTTACAGGTATATAATTATTGCATTATTTATAACTGTTTAAACTTATTTGATAATTAATTAAATAATAATTAATGATTTTTTCGTATTACAGCGTACTCATAGACATGAATATAAAAATATGTATATGCATATTTAGAAATATTATTAAACAGTGCTTTTTTCTAAAAAATTAATAATTAAAAGATTAATTTTAATTTTGGTTTAAATTTTAATATAGTACTGAAAGTTTAACGTACTCAATTTTATTTATTTACTGTATTATTTTTATTTATATTCAATTCAGATTTTAAAATCGCTCAAATCAAAACTAAAAAGGTATATAGTAAATAGCAATTAATTTGTATATTTTATCAAACTTCATACATGTTAAGTTATTATTTATGTACTCTTTTCAATAATTATAAATTTATTTTATGCTAATCAGTTATGATAATAAATCTTTTATAATTATTTTTACATATTCTATTTAAATAACAATAACATTAGATAGTCTTTGGACAATATAAATAGTTTTTATAGTATATTTATATATTTTGTAATTTTACTTTAATCTTCAGAAATAATAAAAATAAAATAATAAATTCGACATAAAATACATTTATATATTACAAAATACTAATGCAAATTCAATGTAAATAATTAGTTAATCATAATAAAATATATTTTTCTATGAGTTGTATTTAAATAGGATTCATTCATATTATTAAATAATTTTTTTTATATCTTTATTTAGGCTGTGGTAGAAAACGATCAGAAATTCCACCATCTGTATCATTATCTCAAGGCGAAATTGCACGTAGTGGAGTTAGTGATGACGATTCGATTTCATCGTTACTTGATTTGAGTGCTGAACCGGCCGTGGAAGATTTATCACGTCAAATTATGTCTGAAGCAAAACTTTGGGAAGCGATACAAGAAGCTAATATTGAACTATTGCGCAGAAAGCAAGAAGCAGCTGAACAAGGGAATAGAAATGCAGGGTTCAGCTCAACGAAATGCGGACTTTCAACGTGTTTCATATAAATCTATGAATAAATATTTACTAATTACATATGTTAAATTTGTGCTTAGTTTAGTAAGAAATTAAATTTATTTAAATTTATACATTTATTTACAATGTTATGAAAGTTTAAAAGTATACACGTACTAATTTTTTATTATATTCAAATTTCATGATATAATATAAGAGCTGTTTTTTAGATTATTTTTTACATTTATTTTAACATATAAGTATAAATAATATTTTTAAAACATTCAATTTTTTCCATTTTCATTAGAATGATGTAACATTTTTTGTCAAAATACTAAAATAAAATATAATCATTAGTAAGTTTAAAAAAGAAACACTTAGTAAAAATATAGAACTATTATTGATAACGAACGCTAAATTAATTTCCTATAAAAGAAAATAAATTCATAATACTTAGAAACAATATAATTATAATTGATCTCTGTGGATATGTAAAATAATTACAAAAAAAAAAATAGTAGTGTTATTTAATTTTGTTTGACGTATTAATAATAAATATACTTTAATAAATTTGACTTTTTTTAATACGCTTAATTTCATGTTTAGTAATTTAAAATTTTATATTATTTACTTTTTAAACTCAAATATTTTGACATTCTATTTTTTTATTAACATTTTCAGCGACTAACAAACAACTGTTTGTTTTAAGAAATAGAGAGTACTCTATAGGATATTTTCAAAACAAATTAAATTTCACTGTTGGTTTTATTCTATGATAAAATAGTATTTAAAATAAAAAGAAACATATTTAATTCAACAATTAAAAATCTATCATAAGTATTAAGTAATAACAATATTAAATTTAAAAATGTACTATAATATTACTTATTTAGACAATGTAAAATTCTACAAATTTATGCGTATTTAAATAATTCATCCGTGAAGAATTCTGTAATAAAAACTAAATTATGATTCAATTCTTCACTTTAAAGTAAAATAATGATGTATTTAGTATTATTTTGAACTTTTTACATAAACTGAAAATAATAATTAATTCTTAAAAAGGAATTGATTTACTTAAAATAGAAAATTTATAATATAAAATATTGTCTAATATTCTTTGCTTATTTTCATTACTTTTTAACCAAATTTGTTTAATATAACTACTATGTATGATTTTTATTAATAAATCTGTATTTCAATGCGTACAAACAACTTTCTTTTAAAAAAATAATATGATATTAAAAACACACATAAAAAATATTAAATATGTCCCTATAAATCGACGCATAATTCAGAAATAGAACATTATGTAATACTCAAATTAAAAATATAAAAAAATGTTTTTAGTTTACTTATTCGAATTTTTTAGAATTATAAAAATAAAATTAATCATTATTGAATGTATAAAAATTCTTTCTTATCATATAAATTTGAAGTTATTAATCAATCATTTTTTGTTATTAATTTTATTTTGTATCAATTTTTATTACCAATAATTTTATTTTTATCTTTTTCTATTATCATAATTTCAACAAATATTTTATTACTAAATATTGGGAAATAGTTAAATATTTATGAATATAACTAATAAATTACATTCGAAAAAAAATTAAGTGACTCTCCCTCTCTCTCTCTCTTTATATATGTATATATATATATATATATATAT
Organism: Neoneuromus ignobilis; assembly: GCA_029203775.1. Taxonomy (NCBI): domain Eukaryota; kingdom Metazoa; phylum Arthropoda; class Insecta; order Megaloptera; family Corydalidae; genus Neoneuromus; species Neoneuromus ignobilis. Next base: position 30,602,589 of record CP092089.1, read on the forward strand.
ATATATATATATATATATATATATATATATGTATATATATATATATATATATAAAATAGTTCAATCATTAATGTCATTAATGCTCACGCTACTCCCAACGTCAACGATTATCTCCGAACATTAACGATTGCAAACTTCCCTTTGCGTGCCCCTTTTTATCTATATATTACTCACGTGTAGCGAACAGGGGGTGGAGTTCCCTAGTATATATATATTAATATTTCTGCCCCTATAATCTTTCATTGTCTCACCTGTTCATTAATATTTTTCTTCGCTTCTTTATAACTCTTAAATCCAACAAACAATTTACGTTGCCTTTTTTATTGTTTTTTTTTTTTTTTATATAGTTATATGCATTCTAATTTTTTTAATTCTTACGTCTATTACTTCTATTCGAATTCATTTTATTTCCTTCTTATTGCTAACATACATTTGTGTTTTTATATGAATAAATGTGTATAATTACAACTTGTGTAAGGTTACCTTTTTAAGTAAAATTTTCTAATTCGATGTTGCATTTATACATATATATATTTTAAATAATTACAAACATTATATTTTTAATATCATTTGCCTTTCAACAAATAATGAAACATACTATTTATTCATGATTTATAATCAATAACATTAAAACGGTATATTTTCATAATAATTATTACAATAAATGTTATAAATCAGAAAAAACATTTTTAATTATCAACATTAAATAATAGTAAAGCTATGTATATATGTATATGTATATAAACTAAAATTATTTAATTTGATTATTTTAATTAAATACCATTATTAGGTTTTATATTTTTATATTTTAATTTTTCGACAATAAACTGTAAAATAGAAAAAATATTTTTGTGAATAAGAATTTCCAAAATATTTAATTCCAATAATAGCTAAATATATCCTAACAATGGTATAATTTCATATTCACTAACTGAAAAAACAGGAAATAATATTTTTTTACATTTAATAATGCTGTCTGAATTTCTTTAATATGGAAAGTCATGCGTCATAAATCAATTGAAGTCTACTGCTTTCTGGAGATTCAGTAACGATTTCCAAATCATCAAAATCTTGATCAATTCTATTTATTTCAATTGCTTTTATATCTCGATAGTGAGGATATGCCCGTGTTACGTGGTTTTTATTTGTATTAATGTTATTGCCAGTTGTTGCTGCTTTTATTACGTTTTCAATCAGTTCAGTTTTAGCTATATTGGACTCACGTTCGTGCAAATTATGCGATGCCTTTGATTTGGCGAGCCATAATTCAAGCCTAAGTCCAGGAGATGGCTCAGCATTTGGATCAAGAACCGTTCCTTCTAAATTAGCTGGTATTGAAGTACGCTTACGTAAATAATTAAAACAACACGTGCGAAAATGACGTGTGCCACACGCGGCCGCACATTCTCTACCGCAAGAATCACAAGATAATGCTGTTGAGAATGTACAAGCACTCCATAAAACTGCTCCTAAAATATGAAAACACATGATCAACATATTTCTTTCTGAATCTGTTGAGATTCATTAATTAATATTCTACTTTGTATTTTGAACAATTATTATTTAATGAAATCGATATCATTCTATTAAAATAACTAATATCACAGACAACTTATTTTAAACTACACAATAAATACAAATAACTTCACATAAAAACTCGACAATTTATAAAAAAAATGTTTTTAAAATGATTCTTTCAAAAAATGTATTTACATTTTCATTCATAATTAACTGTAATAATACATTTAATACACACACATACCCACACACTATATATATATATATATATGTATATATATATATATATATATATATATATATATATATATATGTATATATATATATATATATATATATATATATATATATATATATATATATATATATATATATATATATATATATATATATATATATATATATATATATATATATATATATATATATATATATATATATATATATATATATATATATATATATATATATATATGTATGTATGTATGTATGTATATATATATATATATATATATATATATATATATATACCGACTGGGTAGTACAGTGGTTAGCATCACCGCGTGTCATGCGGGAGATTGCGTTCGATTCCCAGTCGGAGAGTCCCTCGTTTTCAAGTCGAGGGTTGAGCATGAAGGCCGACAACCTCATCTTGTAAAAAATAACTGTCGAGAAGGGAGTAAACCCCGAATAAAAAAATCTTCACCTGGTCAGCGTGGTGAATATGACCAAATACCAATGAATGTTAGCATTCATTGTGGCTTTCGTCCAGTAGTGGACTGATGTGGGCGTTATGATGATGTATATATATATATATAAGTATATATAAATAAATAATGAAATTGGATATACTTATAAAAAAGAAAAATAGATGCTAAATAAGAATAAAATATCAGTACATTTTATTTTATTTTTATTGTGTTATTTGTTATTAGACTAATATAATACAATTTACAAATAATAAAATAATCATTTACAGTAAAACATACATCGACATTTCTACTGTCTCGGGAAATTAAACTGGATGCAATACATTTAAATACAATGAAAAAATGAACAAATACAAATACGTAGGCAAACAGTTATTATAATCTTATATCGTGTTATACCAACATCATAATAAAATTTTCATCTTGAAATCAACGCTAAGAGCTGCATATTAAACACTTATATTAGACTGTTGAGAAGTAATTTCAAAAGTTATTATGCTAGAAACCTGACATGCTTATATTTAGTTTTCTTCAAGTAAAATATATAGCTCGTCTATATCAATAATAAATTATTATGCAACTCATTTCTTAACAGTTCTACAACTTTTTATCTTCCTAAGTTGAACAGAGAATAAATCAAAAATGAATATATTAATAAAATATAAATTCAGATACATACACATATACTTACACACTTATACCAAGTATCCATATAAATATCTATACACATAAACACTCATATATATATATATATATATATATATATATATATATATATATACCCGTTCATTAATTTACGCGGAGTATCCGTTCCACGTGGATTTGTTTTACGCGAATGAAAATCGCGTAAATTGAGTCTGGCAGTACAATAGCAAAAATATTGGAAATAAAAGCTAGTAAAGTTGTACAAACACAGATTTATTTCACATAGCTTAACAAAAAAATAATGACGTTTTAGAATACAAAAGCAGATAAATTTTATTCGGTGTCACTATCGCTACTGTAATTCAAAACAATCAACCTTTTATATATTTATATCGTGCTTTTATACGTTCAAGTAAGAATTTGCGTCACTCTGATATATAATAAATTCCATGAAAAATTATATAAAATTAAATCTATCTGACCGCGTATAAAAAGTGCCGCGTAATCAATATCGCGTAAAAAAAGTCCCGCGTAAATACAGATATAATTTGCCGCATAAAAAAAACTCGCGTAAAAAAAGTCCCGCGAGAGAAAGAGAGAGAGAAAAAGAATTTTGTAAATTTGTGTGATTATATGGATATGTACCTATCCACGCAAATTAAATAAATCACTTTATAAAAATATTACTAATAATATATTTAATCGTTTCATTTATCTAGTTTGACAAAAAGTATTTTTAGTGTTTATTCTATATTTTAAGGATAATATTTTTATTTAATTTAATAGTAGTATTCATATGATTTACAACCTTAAGATTAATAGTAAATTTGCAAAATATATTTAATCTGTTTCTAAAAAAAACTAATTTTTAATTTAGAGTTCCTTATCGTTATTTTTTAAAATGAATATCGAATCAATGATGAAAACTTAATAATTTAAAAATATTACTTGAAATAATGTTAATGTTTTAAAACCATCTTTTTTCACATGAATTACATTTTAAAACTTTATTTCTCAGGAGAAGTACATTATACTCTTAAATAAAAAGAAATGTACGACTTCATAGGAAAAACTATTTTTATTATTAAAATTTATTTTTCTATTTAAAAACTGGACTAAATAACTTTATTACAAACAGAATTGTAACTAATATTTTATAGTATATTAAAAAAAAAATAGAAATTACATACGAGCAATATTTCTATTAATTCAAATTACAATATTAATATTTTAGTTTATAAATCAACATCAATATGCTCAATATTAAATTATATGTATAAAAAAATTAAATGCAATCGTTAGTCCAAAAAGTTATATCAATATTTTCAAAAAATGCCTTATCTAAGGAATCCAATCAATAATACATTTACACATACCTACAACACAACCTAGTCTATACATACAAACTATACATAGCCAGCTATTCAAACACACACACACACAAATATATATATATATATATATATATATATATGGTATACATACACACACACACACACACACACATATATATATATATATATATATATATATATATATATATATATATATATATTGAAAGATTCAGATTATATAATGTCTTCACCGAATTTGGATTCTCTAGTAAAATAATAAGCCTTATGAAAATGACCTTGAATGAAAATAAATGTTAAGTCACAGTGAACAATAAGGTATCTCAGGAAATAGAGGTCACGAGAGAACTGAAACAAGAAGATGCATTATCCCCAATCTTGTTTAATCTGTTTGTATTGGAGAAAGTTATGAGAGATAGTGATATTAACCTCACTGGCACCATATTTTTCAAACCTACACAAATTCTGGCATTTGCAGATGATATCGACATCATTGGAAGGACTTGAGAAGCTATGAAAGAAACGTTAATTCGGTTTGAGAAGGCATCAAGAAACGTAAGGCTGGAAATAAACAAAGACAAAACAAAGTATCTTACTGTTAATAGAAAATCTCAAAACAGACAGAACATAACTATAGATAGATATAACTTTGAAAAGGTATTTAGGTTCAAAAATAAGTTAAAGTAACGATCAAGAAATAAAAGTTAAAAGCAGAATATCGGCAGAACGGAAAATCTACTTTGGATTAAAATGTCTCAACTAGATGTAAATTGATAATTTGAGACAATAATCAGGCCAACCATAAGCTACGGAGGAGAAACTTCGATGTTTACCTCATCACAAATAAAAGAAGAAGATATTTTTGAATGAAAAATTTTAAGGAAAATATTTAAACCAATTTGCGACAAAGAATATGGAGAAAAAGATATAACCCAAAAGTAGGAGGAAGGTATGGAAATGCAGTCCTATCAGTTTCCATAAGATATCAAATGCTTAAATGGCTGAGCCATTCAGAGAGAATGACAGAAACGAGAATAACCAAAAAAGTGTACAAAAGAACACCAGAGGGAACAAGGCTAAGAAGAAGGCCAAGGGAAAGATGGAAAGACAGCACTGAGAATGATGCGAAAGTGCTCTTTAGAACCAATTGGTGACAGGACACATCTAATAGAGAAAAATAGCGAGGAAAATTTCAGGAGGCCAGGGACTGAAATAGTTTGTTGAGCCGATAATGGCGATGATATATATATATATATATATATATATATATATATAATATGTTATTGTAGATATTCGACAAAATCAATACTGGCAAAGAATAACACCTCTTAAAATAAAACTTATTTAATATTAAAATACAAACTAAACAATTTCAAAATTTAAAATTTTAATATAAAATTAAATGATTAAATATATTACAAAAAAAATTAGATCTAAAATATTCAATCGAATTACTTTAAGTTAATATACGCTAACTCACAGAAGTCAAATCTTTTTTATACAAGAGATAGTGAAATATATTGAATATACTTTGAGAACAAAATATATCACTTAACATCACTATGTGCAAAAAGGATTTATATGTGTTGAAAAAATGTAGTGCTTTATTGGATTTCACGAAGTGAAAAGCCTACAATAAAATATATGTATGGGTATATATATATATATATATATATATATATATATATATATATATATATATATATATGCAAATCGAATTTTTATTATAGCTTTAAAAATCTAACATCAATGTGTTGATTCACTACATCGGCAATGTTATTTAATAGTATTTATATTCAAAATCAATATCTTTTAAATATATCTAATAAATTCATATCAAAATAAAGCAAACACATCGCTAAAAAGTATATATAATCACACACATACACACACACACACACACACACACATATATATATATATATATATATATATATATATATATATATATGTTTGTCTGTGTATGTAAAATAAATAAATACCGATTAGTTAGATCCATTTATTTTTATTATATAAAAATAATTAAGTAAAATTATTATAAAAATTCATTTTCTAAATAAAATAAAGTTCGTATTAAAATATATTTACGGCAAATATAAATAATACTTCATTTGCAAACAACAAGACAACATTTTTTTACTTATAATTTATTTCAACGGGCAATTTTTAATATTTAATTAATTAATAAACATTTGTGGCACATTTTTATTATTTTCTACAAATAATGTCCAACACCATAGAAAACAATATTATTAAATGAATATTTAGTTAAATTTTATGATATTATTATAATTTGTTTTTGAAAAATGAATTTAACCTAAGTAACAAAATATATTATCTGCAATTCTAGGTATGGATTTTTAAATAAATCATTTACTTTAACAACTTTTGAAAATGATTTTTTATTTCCACATTATAATTAAAACTTCAAGATTTAGATGAACGAATACAAATTTTGTTAATATAAATATTGGCATAATAATATGATAAATATTAAGGAAACATAAATATAGTTAAATTATCATATCATAAAAAATCATTTTATTAAAATAGTAAATAAATTCATATATTAAGATAAAAGGGAATTCTACTTTTTTTCTTTTATATATTTTACGAATATTTAAAAAGAAAAAGAAATATTTCAAAAAGACAAGGAAACGTGTGTGAAAAAAATATTGATTAATTATTTTAGAACAGAACTAGACCCAATAAAATAATAAATCTAATAACAATGTTTTTTATAATCAATAAAAATAAACGGGGTACAAATAAATAAATGTCTACGCCAGAAAAAAATCAAGAATATATATATATATATATATATATATATATATATATATATATATATATAATTTATTTCAATCTCTATAATCATTAATAGACAACATTTTGAAAATAAGAAATATTTTCTGTAAATTGAAATGAGAATATCTTCTTTGAAAATAAGAAATACTTTTCTGTACAAAAATTATGGTAAATACAATTATCGAAAATGAGTTTTTAATAGAAAATAATTTTTAAAGCAAACGTTTATAATTTCTACAAAATTGATATTATCAATATTTTTTTAAATAATATTATCAACATTTCATATTTTCGAAAAAAAACAAATACTGTATAGATTTCTGTTAAAATTTAAAACAATATGAAAATTGAATAATAATCTATAATATTTTATTTAATTTTAGTTTACAAATAATACACACTTGCAAATGGACAAATGCTACTTTTAGTATGAATACTTTGAATATAAATATAAATTCTGAATAACATCTCAATATTTTTTTTTCATTTTTGAAATAAATTTCTTGGCGTATATATCACATTTAAATCAATAAAAACCACTGAAAATTATTTTAGAAGTAATAACACTATCATTAAAACACATATAATTACACATATACCCAAAATATTATATTAGTTATTTGATTTGTCAAACTATAATTTATATCATTTATTTGTTTTATATACAAATATATAATAATATTTCATATTATATATATTATATATATATATATATATATATATATATATATATATATATATATATATATATATATATATATATATATATATATATAAATAATTAAATTCAACAAATAAATTGGAAATAAATAAAACTTACCAAGAATAAATAAGGTAACGAACGTAGTCGAATGCATTTTAAAAAATATAATTCGATTCAAATTGTTTTCAAAATTACTGAAATAAAAAGTAAATAACAGTTATAAACTAATAACTACTAAATATTATTCTACATCCATTCTGAAAAAAAATATTCATTTTGTAAACAAACTCGAATAATTTAATAATTCTTTTTTTTAAATTATTATAAAAAAGTAAGAATAATTTGAGTAATAAAAATGAAAATTAAATCTACTTTCATTTATAATTGCATTAAGGTTAACTTTGATTTCGTATATTTACTGTATACTGCAATATTTTTAATATATTTTTCAATTAAAGTAGATTATACTTTATTATATATTTACCTACATTATTTAATTTTATATTGTACATACTACCAAACAAGATTATTGAGAGATAAATTTTTGCATAATTGGTCAGTTTTCTTATTTATGATTTCATCCTTTTTAGTTAACTATTCGAAATGATGATATATTAACCAGTTATACATATTTAAGTCATTAGAATAAAATATTAAAAAAATATTGCATTTTTGTTTTAAAAAATAGAAAACTGTTTAAAGATTACACTTATTTTTTTTATTCTTCATTACATAGAAAAAGAAGTAACCAGATATTAATTTATTGAAAATGTCAATTGAAAATATTATTGAAACTATAATTTTTTTTATAACCATACATCAAATCTATTTTTTAACATATTTATTTTTTAACAAATCGTACATTAAAGTTGTAATTAATTAACAAAAAATAGTAATAAATATTTATTCAAAACGATTTTTTTAATTATTTTTTATGATGTGGAAACTAAATATATTTTATTCAAATACCTAATGAAATTGAATATTATTTAAATACTTACCGATTCAAAAATGTTTACACAAAATTATGATCAATTATGATTTAAATATATTTTCAGAGAAGAAACAAACCAATAGAAATAATGTTTCTTCTAATAAGTTATTTGAATTCTTCGGCTTGCTGAGATTATATGGCAATCAACTGCGAATGCGACACCTAGTATAAATACTACAACACCTACCATCGTCATTGGTGGGGAGAATAAAAATAATTTTCCTCTAAAAGGAAATATATATATATATATATATATATATATATATATATATATATATATATATATACACTCGAAAATTGCATTATAGAAACATTATATTCATCGTACAATATTCCACAGTTTATTTTCTATAAAAAATGACAATAAAAAAAATCTTAATTTTATAGTATAAATTTACACACATACACACACACACACACACATATATATATATATATGTGTGTGTGTGTGTGTGTGTGTGTGTGAGTGAGTGTGTGTAACTATAATACACCTTCATAAGCAAAAATATCTAGAAATATATATTTTAATAAAAAAAATTTTTATTCTCTACTAATTCCTTTCCTTAACTTATACTTAAAGCATTTTACTGCAAAAAAAAAACAATGAATTTAACAACAAAAACGAAAATTAGTTCCAGATATTGAAAAATTAAATATTCAGCTGAATTATTTTTTGTAATTCTCTAATTTTTTTTAATGTGCAAATGTTTTCACTATAAAAAGGTAGAAAAAGATAACATATATATATATACATATACATATACATACATTACAAACAATTTAATTATACAATTAAAGATACGAGTTTTCCTTTTTTTTACTAAACTTTAATACGACTTCAATAATTTCATTTATACTATTCAAACTAAAATATACATATATATGTATATATATATATATATATATATATATATATATATATATATATATATAAATATATATATATATATACAGGCCTACCACAAGGGGATCGGCCGCCCGTGTGCGAAAATATTTTGGCAGCCCCCATTCGCAAATTGCACTTCTTCCATGGCAGACTATTGAATGATATTTATTAACTTCAAGGGAAAGGATAATTGAAATTTTCAGAGAAATGTGTTAAAAATACAATGATAGTATGTGTTTTTATTGGAATCGGCCGCCCCTAAAGCTCGGCCGCCCCTAAAGCTTGGCCGCCCCTAAAGCTCGGCCGCCCCTAAAGCTCGGTCGCCCGTATGTATTGCACATACTGCACATATGGAAGGGGTGGGTTTGTATATATATATATATATATATATATATATATATATATATATATGTACGAGGGTGGT
>CP092089.1:30617625-30627625 GCA_029203775.1 Neoneuromus ignobilis
TGTTACATTATCTCAAAGGGAAATACTTTTTTATACAAATTAATTTAAAAACTATTATTTTCAAAATAAACGAGTACTTATTTCACTGTAAATTGATACCTTTACCCTAAAAATTTTTCTTTTTGTCAAAATGAAATTCGAATTATATACTAAACATTTGTCATATATATATATATATATATATATATATATATATATATATATATATATATATATATATATATATATATATATATAAATTATGACCATTATCATATCATCTAGCTAAGTTAAAAGACTTACTGAATGTTATAGTTCACTGGTACTTGATAATATCCTCTACACTGGCAAGGTGAATTGGTGAGGATTTTTCATTTAAATTTACTCCCTTGTGGAAATTGTCTTCAGCTTGGCTAAAGAGCCTTGTAAATAAGATAAATGGTGAAACAAGCCATTATAGCACTGGTCAGTTTTATACACATACATACACACACACACACACACACATATATATATATATATATATATATATATATATATATATATATATATATATATATATATATACACACACACAAAGAAATTTACAATATATTAAAAAAAATACATGTAATTCATTATGAAATTTCAAATAATGAACAATCTAATACAATATAAAAAATTGAATTAAAGAATTAAAAAAGAAAAAAATTGTTCAGCTTAAATGGGATTCAAGCCTTAGTTAAAAATAACTATTTATAAAACCTTTTTTCAATGACTAATTTTCATTATTTTTAAATATCAGTGTACATAAAATATAGTAATTACTACAAATTGAAAAACTGATTAGTATGACTTTTTTTTAAAAAAAACATATTTCATTTTTTGAACATTTTAAATACTACAGTTTGTTTATTATAAGTAACAAACTGAATTTCATCTTTAATCATATTTTGACATTTAAATATTTCATATAATTTACATAAAATTACATATCTAAACATAAAAAACAATATTTATAACAATAAAAAGAACTATATTTACAAAACATGTAATATTAAATTTTTGATATATTATTACAATCAAATTAATTTATAAACAAAATTAAGATTTTGCAACCCCTACTAACGCTGGACGAATAACACGTTCATGAAGTTTGTAACCAATTTTTGAAACAACAACTACCGTTCCTGCTTCTTTTCCTTCAACTTCCTAAAAAATAAATAAATAACTTAAAGTTTGAAATACTGTCACAAACAAATTTATTTAACCTGTTGAAATAATGCCTCATGTAAATTTGGATCAAATTTTTCATCAATTGGGTTAACTGGTATCAAACCATGTCTTTTAAAAACACTTTGTAATTGTTTTTCTGTCATTGTCAATCCTTCGAATAAACTTTTTAAATGGGGATTATTGTCAGTGATTTGATCCTTAGGAACACTTTCTGTAGCTTTATTAAGAATATCTGCTACATCTAATAAGTCTTTACAAAAACTTTGTATTCCAAATAACTTAGCATCTTCAATCTGTTTGGTGAGACGTTTTCGTAAATTTTCACCATCAGCTAATGCCCGCTTATATTTATTCTAGAAAGAATATAAAAAGTTTAAAATATTTCAAAAATGTTTAAAAATGTTTTACCTCAAATTCACTACTTTTTTCTTTAAGACTATCATTTGTTTTATTAAGATTTTCAATTTCAGTCTTTAAAGATTTTTCCAATTCACTAATATTTGATATAGTTTCTGATACAGAATCATTATTTTTGGTGGTTTCAGCAGTTGTATACTTATTATCAAAATTCCAACTTATCACTCGACAAGAATTTATTATTCTTAAAATTATATGATAATTAATATTATTTTAAAATATATACATTATTAATCTGAAAAATAAGTTAATACCTTGAATACATTGGTTTCTGTGAATCTCTTAATGCTACAAATTTAAAAATATGTTTTATATTCATTAATGCCATTTTAATAGTCTATAGTATAAAAATATTTAAAATTATTTTAACCAAACGATTCACAACACGTTTAAAACGGAATGATGAAATATGTCACATTCTTGGTAGATAATACAGAATTCATGTAAATAGTTAGAATCACACAAAACGCTTATTTAAATTTAAAATACATAATTCTAACATAACTGTTGTGTATTAAAAAGTTTATAGCTATATTTCTTTACTTAACAAAAATTATTAACGTCATAAGTATATGTAAGTTTAAAAGAATGATTTATTTTTATATTTTTAAACAGATCACTAATACCGCTTGCAATTGATATTAAATTTATTTCAAGAAAATATAATTTAGCAGAGAACCTCTATATAAATGAAATGAAAAAAAATGTTCACTATTTGTTATTCATAATTTATTTTTAAAACAAATCAATTTTAATAACATATTTGATGGTAAACAATCTACTCCAGTTACATTGAGAAAATGTTATTATTTTTATTAGCATACAAATAAGGAAAATTTTTAATAGGGTAAAAATATGAACTAGCATAATTCAAGATGAAAATATACAATAAATAATATTTGTTTATATGTATACAAAATATAAAATTGGTAGCATATTACTATATAATTTATAAGATTAACTTTTTAACAAAATTTTAAGTATTCAATGTATTATGATAAATCAAAATATTAATATAAATTGAATTTTACTATAATATATATATATATATATATATATATATATATATATATATATATATATATATATATATATATATATATATATATATATATATATATATATATATATATATATGATATATATTTTTGTCAATATTATTAGTAAAATTTAATATTTTTAGGAAAACGTATGGTTACGTATTGTTATTAAATGAAATTTAACAGAGTATGAAAGTATAATTAAATTGAAATACTAAAATATCCGAGTAGTATTTCTAGTACACATACGTTAATAATAAATAACATTGGTTATATTTTTAAGTATATTTAACATAACCTATATTTAATCATTAAATAATATCAACATTAGGAAACTTCTGTACTTTTTAATGATTTTAGTTTAATTAAAGAATAAAATTAAATGAACGTGGAAAGTAATTATAATAGTTGTGAAACGGATATGTGTCGTGCAGTACAAAATTTTCAAATTGACGTATCTAAAGATAGATATCCATTCTGCATTGTTTGGACACCTATACCGTTTTTAACATGGTTTTTTCCATTTATTGGGCATATGGGTATAGCTTTATCAAATGGAGTTATAAGAGATTTTGCTGGCCCATACTTTGTTTCTGAAGATAATATGGCATTTGGAAGACCCACAAAATACTGGCAACTAAATCCTTCAAAAGTACAAGGTGGAGTAAATTTATGGGATCAAAGTGTAACAGAAGCATCAGAGATTTATAAAACAAGAATGCATAATTTATTCTGTGACAACTGTCATTCACATGTAGCAATGGCATTAAATAAAATGAAATATAGTGAAAATAATAACTGGAATATGGTTAAGTTAGCTACATACATATTGATATATGGAAAATATGTTGGATTTCTGCAATTTTTAAAAACATGGCTTCCATTTTTCATTTTACTTAGCTTAATTATCACTGTGTATATATTAACAGATTAAAAAAATGTTTATTATTGTACTGTTTATAGTGTTATTTTTAAAATCACTTACAAATGAAATTCTAGAAATATTTTATAATCAAAACCAACATTTTAGAATTTATTAAGCTAATAAAGATAATTTGTGATTTAATTATTGTGGCTTCATGAGATAAATTATCAATAAATATTAGTTGTTACATGATTCATTGTCCAATAGAATTTACTTTGGAATTAATTACATAAATAATACTTCTAACTTTAAGACATCTTTCATTATTTATTTTAATATCTATTATGTTACTATACTGACATCTAAACAAATTTAAATAAAATATTGTCAACTTTTTATTCAAATAAAATGATTACCAATTTAGTATTAGCTGTAGTATATATCTTCATATCTATATAACAATACATTTTTCATTAAAAAATTTAATTATGTAAAAACAAATTATTGTTTCTTTAATATCAGAAAACAATATTTTTAAAGTTCAATTTATGATTTATTTGTATATGTACATTTTTCTACTTCAGTAATAAAAAGTATCATGATGTTCAAAATAAATATAAAAACTTGAAAGAAGGAATTATCAAAAGATATGCTTAAAATATTTCAATTTAAATAAATTAACTTTATTTAAAATTTTCTGCAGTAGAAATCTACTACAATAAAACAAATTACAATAAATCATTTGCAATATAGGTAAATGGAAAAAAATGTCTATTTAGCCAAAAATATTTTACAATATATTTTTACACAAACATTAAAATAGTTTTTGACGATCTTCATGTACTCGAATTTATTTAAAACAATTGTTCACTTAATATTATGTGGTGATTTAGATTATAATTATAAAAATGTATGGAAACTAGATAAACTTACAGATGAATTTACTGTAAAAGATTGTTATTTAACCACTGAAATTTTTAACAAAATCTGAAACAATTTGTTTAAGTTTAGCATCTACCGTTTCAGAGATCATACCCTCTTTAGCAATTGTTTGAAGAAGACCTTGTTCTGTAGTCCTGCAACAAGAGATATAAATGTACAACAGCATTTCCTTATTTATTTTCAAAACTTACTTAATATGTTGGGTAAATTCTTTTTCAAAAGCAGTGATTTTCGATGGGTCAAGTTTATCAAGATGTCCACGTACGCCACAATAAATAACTGCTACTTGTTCTTCAATAGCCATTGGTACATATTGACCTTGTTTTAGTAATTCTGTTAATCTCACGCCCCGATTTAAAAGTTGTTGTGTAGCAGCATCCAAATCAGAACCGAACTGGGCAAAGGCAGCTACTTCACGATACTGAGCAAGTTCAAGTTTCATTGAACCAGCTACTTGTTTCATAGCTTTTGTTTGAGCAGCAGATCCGACACGAGATACAGATAGACCAACATTAATAGCAGGTCGGATACCTTTGTAGAATAATTCTGTCTCTAAGAAAATTTGACCATCAGTGATGGAAATAACATTAGTTGGAATGTAAGCAGATACATCTCCAGCTTGTGTTTCAATTACTGGAAGTGCTGTTAATGAACCACCACCATTTGCTTCAGACATTTTAGCAGCACGTTCTAATAAACGCGAATGGAGGTAAAATACATCACCGGGGTAAGCTTCACGACCCGGTGGACGACGCAATAACAATGACATCTGAATAAAAATAAAAGAGTATTAAAAAGAATTGTAATTTTATGATTAAGTTAATCTCATTAAATAATATATTATTTTCTAACCTGACGGTATGCAACAGCTTGCTTTGATAAATCATCATAAATGATAAGGGCATGTCTACCATTATCACGGAAATATTCTCCCATAGCACATCCAGAATAAGGTGCTAAATACTGTAAAGGTGCAGCATCAGAAGCAGTAGCTGATACAATTATCGTATATCCAATAGCACCAGAATCAGTCAATCGTTTTACAATCTGCGCAACAGTTGATCTTTTCTGACCAATAGCAACATATATACAATAGAGTTTCTTTTTTTCATCATCACCTTCATTGAAACGTTTTTGATTAATGATCGTATCAATGGCTAATGCAGTTTTGCTGAAATTCATATATATATATACATACATACACACACATACTAATTTTTAAAACAACAATTATAACTATTGTATTCAAAAAAATTTCTAAATATATATATTAATAAAAATGAAGGTATACAATAAAACAATTTTTCAAAATATAAAGTGTATACATACCCTGTTTGTCTGTCACCAATAATTAATTCACGCTGTCCACGGCCAATTGGTACAAGTGAATCTACGGCTTTAATTCCAGTTTGCATAGGTTCACGGACAGAAATACGTGGAATAATACCGGGAGCTTTTGTGCCCACTCGTGCTCTTGTTTTTGTATTAATAGGACCTTTACCATCGATTGGATTACCTAAAGCATCTACAACACGTCCTAAAATTTCTAAACCAACTGGTACATCAACAATGGCTCCAGTACGTTTCACAATATCTCCTTCTTTAATCAGTTTATCGTTACCAAATACTACAACACCAACATTATCTGGCTCTAAATTCAAAGCCATACCCTACAAATAGTTATATAAGTATGTATATGTATTTACTTATACACAAATATTTATAAATTGATATTACCTTTAATCCAGATGAAAATTCCACCATCTCATCAGCCTGAATATTTTTAAGCCCATATACACGAGCAATACCATCACCAATACTTAATACTCTACCAGTTTCTTCAAGATCAGCCTAAAAATCAATAAAATGCTATTAAATTTTTCTAACACACATTTTTGTCTAAATATCAATATATTAAATTCTTTATTAAAAAAAGTTCATGCCTTTGGAGCAGCTCCTAGAATTCTCTCCTCTAAAATGGAAGAGATTTCGGCAGCACGATGATTGCATGATAAAGATAATTTACGAGCAGCAATTGAAGTAACAGGATATGCCAAATTCACCAACTACAATAAAAATATAAACAAATTAAAATTACTTGCATAAGAGTTAAATAAGTTTAAGTTCATTTAGTTGCATAATATTATATTGTCAATAAAAATTAATAAGAGAATTTATATAACTTCAATCAAATAAATCCTTAATAAATATTTTATTTAAAAAAGTATAGACCAATATTTGACGATTTTTTTATGATTACATAACTTAATGCACACGATAAATTCAAACTACTTATTAATAAAATAAATCAAGTATTTTATTACATAGAATATTAGAAATGTTTTTAAATACTTTTGAACAATATTTATCTACCTGAATTGAAGTATTTGGAAGCCGCCTTGCAAAGGTGGCGGCCAACCGTGCAGACAACAGTGCCATTTTTGATACTACTAACGATCAAAGATGGAGAAACGTGAACTGCACGAAATCTACAATTTAATGGACTGATCGAAAATCTTCACCAGACACAGGCATGCGCAATAGTTAAATCGAATACTTTTTTTCAGCAGCGTAAATCAAAATGTTTACTTTAAAAATAAATTTTATATTAATAACTGTTTATTCATTCGTATTTGTAATATTAAAAAAATATATCATTAAACACAATTTACTTTACTTAGATTATTCTTTATATATATATATATATATATATATATATATATATATATATATATATATATTATAAAATAAAGCATAGTTAAACAGTTCTTATGTAGAATATGTGATTAAAATGTTTGTTTATTTCCTGCTAAACAATAAAAATTGATATATACATTTTGATTAAGGTTTTAGGAATAATTAAAAAACAAGAAATTAATATTATTTTAAATAAAGATTAATTTATTAAATTATTTCATACAAAAAAATGGATACTTAAAATAAAATACAATTATACAATATATGCAAGATAATCACTGCCATCATGCATTTATGCTAGATTCTTTTTTTGTGTCCTCATTCGTATTGACACTACTTGACTTTTCATCATTTTCTGTTCTATCACTACTTTTAATTTCTTCTTTTTGATCATTTGCATTGTCTGTAGGAGGTGCAGTTCTATCTGAATCTCCAGAGGTAGTGTTTTTAGTTTCTAAACGTGGTCGTTTACGTCCTTTATAGCTTCGATTATCTCTTCGCCCTCCTGTAATAAAATTTAATTTAATTTTGTTTTGATTTATATTATATAGTTATTTTTATAAAAATTGGCATACCTTCTCCTTCATCTTCACTATCTGAATATTCATTATCAGGTGCTATGCGTTTATCTAAATCTCTTTGTGGTAACCTTTCATCTTTGTTCACTCCTTCTTCTGTATCTGAATCTTCTTGTATTGCATCTTCTGGTATTGCTTGTACTTGTACACCTGGTGCATGAGGTAACATTCTGAGATTTTCAAATAGTCTTGTTTTAATTTTTTCTAAATACTCTGGTGTATTTTGGTTTGCCATATTGCTCGGGCTGATGTGTAATTTAAAATCTGGACCGAAATATTCAAAATAATCATTATATGGAAGTTCGTTTGCAATTTCTGTACCAAGAGCGACTGAAGTTTCATATGTCCAACATCTTGAAACATTACGAATTGTGTAACCTCCACCACCAACCATCATAAATGGTAAACCATATTTTTTAACAAATTCAACACATTTTCCATGCCCTCTAACTGTTAAATTGAAACATCCAAGCCTATCTCCCGTAAGAGAGTCTGCTCCACATTGCAATACAACTGCACTTGGTTGGAAAGTTTCCATGACTTTACTAATAATTGGTACAAATATGCTTTCATATGAAAAATCATCCATTCCATCTCTGAGAGGAATATTTACAGCATAGTATTTTCCTTTTCCAGCTCCAATATCCCTTAAATCACCAGTTCCAGGAAAATATTCTCCATATTTATGGAAAGACACTGTCATAACTCTATCTGTAGTATAAAAAGCTTCTTCAACACCATCTCCATGATGAACATCTATGTCAATGTATAAAACACGCTGGTGGTACTTCAATAATTCCAGAATACCAAGTACTATATCATTTACATAACAAAAGCCTGAAGCTTCAGATTTTTTTGCATGATGAAGACCTCCACCCCAGTTTATACAAATTTCTGATGCCTGTTTGTTTAATTTTACAGCTGCTGCAACTGAACCACCAGCTGATAATTGGCAGAATTCATATAGGCCATCAAAAACAGGACAATCTTCACCAACATTAACTATAAAAAATATTTTTATATATATTTATGTGATAATTCAAAACTTTGTAAATTTAAATTAAAATTATCCAACAACCTTCATAACATAATAATTGGTTTGGCACCAAGACAATTTAGTTTTAAGGAAATAATTTTTCAACATAAAATTAAAAAAAAATATATTGTTCAGACTTTTTTCCTAATTAATTAATAATCATGTCACTATTAATGAGATGTAAAAATACTGCGTAATAATGGTATGGAATTAAAAGTACTTAATAAAAACTAAATAATAAGTAATTATTAAAGACTTATTTATAAAATCTTGTAATGTTAAGGAACAATTGTTTTATTAGGAACCTTAACAACTGGTTTACTATTACATAAAAGTGTAATAGTCACTTGTTACTTTTTTCTTTACTAAATTGAATGCTAAAGCTGTGTATTTCATTGTAATTGTAACTATACTCTCCAAAAATAATACATACTTAATAATTTATGACTAAAACACTTCAAAAATATAAAGTATTAACAAAAAAATAAAGAATAAATTGTTACTGAATATTTTTATAAAATCAGTGATGCCACAAATGATTTATTTGTTTAAAAAGATTAACAAATAAAACACACAACATATTCAATAATAATTACTGACTTTTTAATAATTTCACTTATTAATAAATGGGTGCATTAATATTATACAATATATTATTACTACTAAAAGACAATAACTGAAACTTCTAAAATATAACTTTTAGATTTTATATCAAATTTATACCAGACTTTGAATTCAAATTTGAATGAAGAAAATATTTAATACCTAACCATATATAAAACTTATCAGATATTTTTATAATTTACTTTAGAATAAATAATTTTTACATAAAGGAATATTTTCATATTTTTGTTTTAGAAATCAAAAACTCTGAAACATTTAATTTCATTTATTTAAACAATTATTAACTTAATGAATAAATTAAAAATAATTTCTGATAATCTCAAAGTCTACACTTTTAAACATATTTAATTTAACTCTCACAACCTCATGTGACGATATATCAGTTTGTCTATTGTACACTCAGCAGAATACTGATACCGCATTTTACAGTCCACAATTATTTTATATTTGTAAAATTTGATTAAGAATAAAATTTTTATTATATTTTTTATAATTCACATTTCTTTAATTGAAAATATTAATGAACCTTTTTGTATATATATATTAAAAATGCTTTAGGTCAAAAGGGTTCAAGAATATGAAAACACAATATGTTTTACAATCATTA
>CP092089.1:30630125-30650125 GCA_029203775.1 Neoneuromus ignobilis
TAAAAAATATGCCGATCAATATTTTTAATTTTTGATATATTATTAAATTTACTATTCTCTTAATGTCTTCGTAAACTAAATTCAAATACGTTGACAATTATTAATATGATTTTAATAATCGGCTTTTGTATTTTTACATAATAAAATATAGATCTTTAATATAATATAAAATATATGAAGAATGAGTTTCAAAGGATATGTATAGTTTAAATATACAGTGTAATTTTGTACAAATAATTTGATTTATTTTTAAAAGAATCATTAAAATAATATAAATTCCATCATTTGTGTTTATATATATATATATATATATATATATATATATATATATATATATATATATATATATATATATATATATATATATATAAATATATATACATATAAGTAAATAATAATATTAATATTATATTACTGATATTTTATGGCATTTTATTAAATTGAATAAATTATAAAATCTTTAATTACTTTAATGATATGGATGTGTATATTTTTAAAAAAAACATTTTAAATGCTATTATGGGGGAAATTCCCACAAAATATGCGTATGTAAATATTTATTTTCTCAATGTTTCGTACAATGAGCAGCTGTCTACGCAAGTGGATCGGGACATTTCAGGGATCTTTAAACATTTTTAAAATCAAAAAAGAAGCATATTTCATATTTTTAAGTAGTGAAACGTGACATGATATTTGCATAAGATCAAAAGTCTAGTGATATACATTTGTATTATATTAAATGTGTTTAGAAATTAAGTAGTTCAGCCATCTTGTCATAATTGTGTTGTACATATATTTTTGTTTTTGTAAACATAAATAATTTATTAATTGTAATAAAGTTCTGACGTATTATTTTATTATAAGAAAATATTTCGCATTAGCGTATAATTGCTTTCAGTGCCGACGCCAAATTGTATATTTATTGTCTGACTGACGCATTTAACGGTTTTAATAATTTGGCAGGTGTTACATTGATTATAATATACGCTTACCGCCAATATAATGTCTATAATCTCATTATGTTAATTTTGTGAAAAAAGTTTAGAAATTTATTAATTTGAGCCAGTGATTGAATTAAAGCAAGCGTTTTTTTTATTTAAAATGTAATTTTATATTTATGTATATACATATTTTTTAATATATTTTAAACAGATGCTCTATTGCTTGAAAGCAATATGCTGTATGAGTTTAAATATTGTGATTTGTAAATAAATTTAAAGTAAGTTATACTGCTATGGCTGTAAATGAAGGGGGAAGTGCTGCTGGTAGCGGTGTTACTGAATTATTAAATGGCTGGCCATTTGTTGTACATCGACCTAGTGAAGATCCTGAACCGTCTAGTTTACCGAGTACTGTAGATATGGCTGCATTTAGTTCAGGACCTAGTGATCAGCAACCATCAAACAATACAAATATACAAACTACTGGTACAGATTCAGAATCTGATTCTGCAACTGATTCAGAAGTAAGTTAAGATTTTAATATGCATTTTAAACTAAGTGATTACATAGTTTTAAATTTGTTTTATATGATTGTACGTTTTAGATAATATTAAAATATTGTAAGAATTAGCAGAATTTGTAATAGTTACTGATAAGTAACCAATATAAAATTTTATTGTGTAAAAAATAATTAAATTTTTCCAGTTTATTGTAATAACTTTAATTTTTAAATTATGTGATAATTATATGTAAATACAAAAGTGCACATATACAATTTAATGGTTTATAATACCTATTTTTTATTTGATAACATGTAATGTATTTTTAATTAAATGGGTTTTTTGTTACTAACATGTATATAGTATGTTCAATTATACTTTTATAACGATTATTTAAAAAATAATAAAGGTATTTAGTTTTAATAGTAATAATTTAATTTTATGTAAAGGAGTAATATTAATGTTAAAATGATGTTTATTCAGGTTTATCTTCATTTTCATATTATTATTAATTGTTTTTTTTTTTAAATATATTTTTGATTATAAATTAAACCATGTTTATTTAAGATGATTTATTTTATATGCACATATACTTATATATATATATATATATATATATATATATATATATATATATATATATATATATATATATGTATATGTGTATATTTGTTGTTTTTAATGTGTATAGTGGTATAAATATTAACAAATGTTACACATGTTTAAATTATATTTTAACTTGTGATTTTTTTATGAACAATGTTTAAATTGTAATGTTTATTTTTTCAGAATTCTTTATCAGAAGCATCAGGTTCATTTAGTTTATCATCTTCTGACAGTGAAAGTTCTAGTTCAAGTCAGTGTTCTTCTTCACGAGGAACTTCACCTCATTTTAATTTAACGAGTATGCAAACTGGAAGACTTAAGTTAAAAATAGCAGCAGTACGTAAGTCATGTGATAGTCCAAGCAAGGATGTTTCTCCAGTTTCAGAGAAACGTCCACAAAATAATGATCGAAATACACATAGACCAAATGCAAAAGATCTGAGTAGTGATTCTGAAAGTGATTGTTCTGATTCAAGTAGTGAAGAGCAGTCATTATCAAAAAATGATTCTTGTGATGCAAAGCGAAGAGATAAAAATATAAAGAGTGGAGTTAGAGCTTCTCGGCGTGATTTGAAAGGCAGAAATTCGTTAGCATCAAAAGGGGATGTAAAGCAAGTAATACCGCAAACAAAATCAGTTGGACAGTCATCAAGATCAGGAGGAAAGATTACTTCTAGAGTAAAAGGTCAACTTAACACAAAAGGAAATAAAGTAAATATTTTTGTTTTTTTTTTTATGGTTTATGTATGTTTATATGTATATATATATACGTACACATATGCACACATGTATGTACATATACTTTCATATTGATAATGAAGATAAGAGTTAATTAATGCAGATAAAATAATTGTACTTATGATTTATGCTTATAATTATCTAAATTTTTTATAGACAAATCAAAATCGTTTAACACATGAAGTTAGTAGTACTGAGAGTGAAGAAGGTGCATCTGATTCAGAATCTAATGGAGATAGCTCAATGTTGGCTTCATGTAGTTTGCAGGAAATCAGACAGGAAGATCTTGCAGCTTTTTTACCTGATCAACAAGATTGTGATGCATTTGGCGGGTTTGAATGTGATTCAAGGTCCAAACCATTAATGAATGAAACAGGTATGTAAATATTTTGTAAGTCTTTTTGTGTTATTTGTGTATTAATAAAAACTGAAAATTTATTGTTGAGTTGAAGTAATATATTTTCTTGGTAATGAATGTTAAGAAATGAGTACATAAGAAAGAAAACTTATTATTTTTTTTAAATGAGAAATCATATGCATAATGAAAAACTTTAATTAGTACATTTCAAGTCAATTAAGATCTTTACAAGATTTAAAATTAAAGCCATTTGGCAGAAAAATATATTTGAATACAAATTTCAATATTAGTGTCAAATATATATATATATATATATATATATATATATATATATATATATATATATATATACATACATACATTTATATATATATATATATATATATATATATATACATACATACATACATTTATATATATATATATATATATATATACACATACACACACACACACACACACATTTATATTTACACACACACACACTGACACACACACGTACACACTGACACATACACACTGACACATACACAACACACTCAGGTCATTACATATTTCAGTCTCATTTTGGCCACCTATATGTGAGGTGCAAAAAAATATAGAGAATTAAATGCTGAAACATATTGTACTATCAGAAAAAAACATGGTCAAGATTTGTAAAAAAAAAATTATTAATGAACAGAACAGAAATTTGAAATTACTAAAAAAACAATAAATTTAAATTATGAATTAAAAACGTTAATTATTTCTGATTGTACATATTTTAAAATATTTTCATTTTTACTATAAAATTATGATAAATTTACCTGAAAAGAGACTGGTTAGTTTGATACTTTTATAACTGAATGTATATAAATGTAAGTTGTGGGTTTAAATATTATATATATATATATATATATATATATATATATATATATATATATATATATATATATATATATATATATATATATATATATTAGGTCTATAAAAGTTCTGCCCGTTTTTGAATTAAAAAAAATAATACATTTTCAATATATTTATTAATATTTACTGAACAATATAATTTTTCCTTTGTTACTAATGACTTCTTCCCAGCATAATGGTAATTTGTGAATTCCATTTCTGTAAAATGACTCATCTTTGAAACTTGAGATGACATTATCATATAGAACTTTCTGGTAGACTTTATATATATATATATATATATATTTATATATATGATGTGTATGTGTGCCTAAAGCCTTTAGAGTGTAGAAAAATTTATAAATATATTTATGTGTATGTACTAATGATATTTTAGTGTGATTATTTATTTGTAATTTTGTATATATTAGTAAGGTAATTTATTGCAAAATTGTTTTATTTCATGTGTAATTAGTAAATATTGCTATTTTGGAAACATTAAATATGCATTCTATTTACTAACATAACATGAAATAATTTGCCAATGCAGAATATATTTTTTCTTGTAGATGTTTCAGGTTCCGACATGGAACTCCCTCCTCAGTTGGTGAATGCTGCAATACAAAGAGCAACAGAATGTGGAAGTGATGTAGAAACATGTAATTCACAGCCTGTACTTTATGCAAACTCATTACTTCAGCAATTTGAAGCACAGACACAGATGTTGAGTACTACTCCTGCACATACTCTTTCAAATCAAGTTTCAAATTCTCCAGTAGCTGCATCTACTTCACTTTCAAATGTTACTCCCGAAGAAAATCCTGTAGAAATTAAAAGAAAACGTGGGAGACCTAGAAAACATCCGGAAAAATCAGTTACATGTACAATAGATAAAAGTGTGCCAATTGCTAATAATGGAATAGTTTTAGGAGCAGAATATCATAGTGAACCAAATGTATCTCCTGATTCTGGTATACAAAATAGTCCAGAACATCTTTCAAGTCCCGAACCAAGTCCAATTTCTAATCAAAAACAAAAAAGTGAACAAAAATCAACTGAGAAAAATGTATCTGAAAATAATACTTCGAAAATAAAAAATGCACTTGAAGAAAAGAAAATTGGAAAACATATGAAAAACACTAAAAATGTTGAAATTGAAAAAAAATTAGTGGATAAAAGTGAATCTGTTCCAAAAAAAAAAGAAGTATCTAATGTTAATAATTTGAATAGAGTATTGCATATTAATTCAGATCGTGTCTTATATCCTCCAAAAAGAAAAGTTGGTAGACCACCTATAAAACATGTGCGTCGTGTTGGCCGACCTTCTAAATTAAATAATATTGAGACTGTTTCAAAATCTAAACAAGAAATATGTGTAGAAAATGGTAATATACATACAGGTACTAGCAAAACTATTGATATTAATGAATCTCATAAAAGAAAAGGTCTTGATTTAAAAAAAAATAAGTCTCCAGTTAAATCACAAAAGAAGACTCATGTAAAAAATATTACTGAAGATTTAGTTAAATTAACTAACAATACAAATTGTTTATCTATTAGTAAATCTCACCAGAATCGTAAAGCGAATAAAGTAAATACTAAAAAAGTTCGTTCTAAAAATTCACTTCATGATATTTGTGATCGGGTCAATAAACAATTAGAATTATCAAATTCAAAACATTCTAATATTAAAAGTGTTGCACGTGCTGTATCAAATTTGAATTCAATAAAAGGTACTGAAAAGACAAATGTGTTGAAACAAAGACAAACTTATCACACACATTTAAAAGTATTTAAACATAAAAGACATAAACATCATAGGTTACAACATCGAAGAATATCAAAAAAAAATAAAAATGTTTCAATTGATCCAAAATTAATTTCTGAAATAGATAAGCTTATATCAGATTTTATAAAATATTGTAATATTGACTCGAATCATTCAGTCGCTGAAAAAGTACCAGAAATTTTTCGGAATATGAAACGTGTTTCCAAAAAACGAAAAGGTTCTGATAATGCAGATGGCCGTAAAAAGAAGAAACAGTGTGGAAATTCAGCAACTGAAGAAAATAAAGAACCAACTAGTAATGAACAACGTTTACCTTTAAAAAAGCGTCATTACCATATATCTAATGGAGAGCAAAACATAACAAATAATATTGAATCAAATAAAAATAAAAACAGTGTTGATACTAGTGGCTTGCTTGATGTAAAATCAGTCCTGAACAATACCAGTCGAAGTGTAGTTTCTTATGGAAAAAATACTGGAGATAAAATAAAAACGAATATTGTTGCTAAAGATCCAATTAAAAATGAAGAAAATCTTCATGCTGGAGATACACCCTTAGATGGAAAATATTCAGAAATTTCTCATATACAAGAAGTTATAGAAGCATGTATTAATGTTCAGTTAAATACACAAAATACTGCTTTAAAATTTAAAACAAAAGATGTTGTAAATTCTAATCAAATTCCTGTAATAGAAAATAAAACTGATATTCATATTCGAGGACTTACAGTTACAACACCAAAAAAAAGGCATAGATTAGAAGCTGAATATATATCTGATGGTACAAAAATTGAAAAAGTTATTAAGAATATTAATACTAGTGTAGATAATACAACTGTTGCTAAAACTGAAAAAAATACAGTTTTAACCGAGAACAATTTGAATAATAACATTGAAAAAACGGTATTAGAAGTAAAAGAGAAAACTAAAATTAATCAGTGTGATGAGCATTATACTACTACTACATCAAAGAAAGTTATTTCAAATGTAACTGAGTCTGTTGCACAAATGAAAACACGTAAAAAGAACCGTCTTGAAGATTTAACATCAAGTTTGGTATCTCGTATAACACCTGCAGTAGAAGCACTTGATAGTTTGTTTATAAATAATCAAAGAAAAACTGTAAAAAAAGGTGGAAATTTAGTAGACTCTAAATTAGAAACAGATAGAGCCACTGTTATAAAATCTCCTATTGCACGTAAAGTAAAAAATAATGAAACTGAACAACCTCAACCAGATGGAAATATCGTATCGGATAAACCAACAGGTATATTTATGCCAACAGTAGACATAGATATGCAAGTACCTACGACAGGCGTTTCAAGTTCAGTAAGTGATGTATCTATTAAAAACTCTGATAAAGTTATTGATACAATGCATAATTTGAGACATAAGAAAAATGATTTTGTAAGTGGTAATAAAACTCCAAAGAATGAAACAAAAAAGAAAATACAGTTAGAAAAAGAACCTAAAATTACTGAAAAAGAAGTGAGAGTTCAAGTTGAAAAGTTAACACCAAGTGATTTGATAAAGGAATCTATAGAGGCGGAAATAAAAAGTGATAAAAAAATTGATGTTATTGAAGATAAGTTAATATTGTCTAAAGAAAAAAAGAAATTGATTGAAATGTTGCCTAAACGTAATCGTAGGCGGAAAGCTATAAATCGTACAGGTTTTCCAACTGTTAAAAAAAAGAAAAAAAAAAATTTTAGTGAAGGAAATGATGAATCAACATTACCTAGAATAGATCAGAGTGTTTATGATAGAGTGCCTAGAATCGGTGAAGAAGCTTCTACATTCTTTGAAAGATCTCAAAAATATGGATCTGCTGTTAATGACAAAAATGCTATAAAATCTGAAATAATTAGTGAAAATGATAGTACTTCGATATCTGATACTGAACCACTAAAAAATATTAAAGTAGAAAAAATTTCATCGTGGAATTCTGACAGTATGGATGGAGAGGGAAGTAATCGTTTGCATGTAAAGTCTGATAGGAGGTTAAAAAAATTAGATACTGAAAGTTTAGATACTAGTGAGTGTGAAAGTCAAAAAAAAGATGATCTTAGCACATGGAAGAATAAGAAAAAAGTTAAGAAAGATCTTGAGAAAATGTCTAGAAAACGATGTTTGAGAGATTTATCACCAGCTAGTAGTATTGATCCATTACCAACAGAGAAAAGAATAAGACCAGATGATGTAATAAGTACTTCAGGTGATGAGACAAAAAAGTCTCGAAAACCACCCCGTTGGAGAAAAAAATATTTATTGGCTGGATTATTTTCAGATTATTACAAAGAAGATGAGTAAGTCACATTTATTATTTAAATGTAATAATTTATTGTAGTTATTTGAAAGGAAAATTGAGTTATCTTTTTGTGGTATTAGTTTAATATAAAATAAAAGTCTAAACATGTTTCAGAAAAGTAAAGAATGTAAATTAGCATGAATACTTTTATTTTTTTAATATTACTTTAAGTTTTTATATAGAATTTATATTAGTTTAAATCTTTTGTTTATTTTCGCATGACGTTAGTAATTTTAATATGTAAATTTGTAATTTTTAAATTGAAATACATATTTTTAGTGAAACATGTAGAGCACGTCGACTTGAAACAACATCAAAGGCAAAACTCATTTTTAAATCTGAAGAACATCCACATGGATTATTACCTCCTCCATATCATTGTGGTAAATGGTTGCGTTGTCGCAAAACTCATTTTCAACTTCCTCATGATTTATGGTGGCAGCATACACATTCACGTTTACCAGGCAGAGATATTGTTCCATCTTGGAATTATCGTAAAATAAGAACAAGTATGCTGTTTAATATTTTTATCTGATTGAATTAATGTTTATTTGAATTAATATGCATATATATATATATATATATATATATATATATATATATATAAATGTATTGAATTAATATTTATTTTATTGATTAAAAATAATTTTATTACCAAAGTAATACAAAAATATATTTTGTCTCTCTATATAGAAAATAGTTCCTTTGCAAAATTAATGTCATTAATCTACTCTGATTGTGAATGATTATCTCCAAAGATTAACGATTACAAAGATGAAGTGATGTGAGTGTGTTAAAATTTTCACATCATTGTGCAATTGCAATCGTTAATTATTGGAGGTAATTGTTCACGTTCGGAGTAGCATGAGCATTAATAACATTAATTTTGTGATTGAACTATTTTATATAAATAAATATATATATATATATATATATATATATGTATATACATATTTATTTATTTATATGTATATACATATATATATATATATATATATATATATATATATATATATATATATATATATATATATATATATATATATATATATATATATATATATATATATGTATGTATGAATGTATGTTTGTATGTATGTACGTATGTATGTATGTATGTAGAGAGAGAGAGAAAGAAAGAAATTTTATTTCCAAATTTTCTTATAGTATTCTGAGAATTACTAAAGTACAAATGTTATGACATTAAAATTAGCAAAAAAATGGAAAAAAGATAGATTTTCAGGTAGTCGTTTTAGAGTCTTTCAGGCAAAACCTATTTTCATTATATTGGTATTTAGATTTGAATGCACATTAGATTGTCAATCTATAATAAATATCATCTACATAAAAACATTAACATAGCGTTCTAACTTTTTTTTTATAGTTTATTTACATTGTTAAATAGAAGCAAGTTCAGTGGTCAATGAGTGAAGCGAGTAATTTGAAATAATTTTATATTTTTAAATTAGCAAATACATTAATTGAAAATTTTAATAATGTAATTAGTTGAATTAAAATATTTAAATATTGGAAATTGTGTGTAAAAATGAATTCACATTATGGAAAATATTTTAAAAATTTATTTTTTTATAATCAATTTAATGTCAAATCAAAATACTACAATATTACTATTTATAAATATTATTTTAAAAATCTTATGAATTAAGTAAGTAGGAATTTAGAATAACTAAGTTTTAAGTGTAGTTTTTAGAAGATAAGTAATTTAATATATGATTTTCTTTTGTTTGACATAAATTATATTAATAACAGTTTTAAAAATGTTTTTAAGCAGTTATTGAAAGTTTTTTTTTATTTTAATTATTTTTTTTGACATATATATTTGTTTAATTTTATTTTGTTTATATTCATTTTTTTGAATGGATTTTTTTTAACAGATGTATATTGTATTCGACCTGGTCAGGGAGCTTGTGAGTCTCAAGCATGTAATTGTACAGAAAGTACTGGATGTGGTGATGATTGTATTAATCGTTTGGTATTAGCAGAATGTCCAGCAACACATCGCTGTAAAAATCAACGTATTCAGCGTCATGAATGGGCACCTGGACTTGATAAATTTATGACAGAAAATAAGGTATATCTAATATATTTTCATTTATATTAAAGTAATATTTTTGGAAGTTAAATATTATGCATGATTGTGAATAGACTTACTTTTTTTATAAAGTTTTGGTTTAAAGATAATTATGGTTATAATGTTGTTTATTTTGTTTTATTTTACATTAAAATTATTTTTTTCTTTAATAGTTAAATTAGATAATAAATGATTTGTATAAATAACTTTTTTTTTAAGGAAAATGCTTAGTTACATTAATAATTGTAAATAAATATTTTTCATTACAATGTCTTGTAATAAGTAATGTTATGATATATGTGTTTGTGAAACATAAGAGTTCATAATTTTGTTCCTTTTTTTTAGGGTTGGGGTGTACGTACTAAATTTCCTATCAAAGCAGGTGAATTTATTTTAGAATATGTTGGCGAAGTTGTTTCTGATCAAGAATTTAAACAAAGAATGGCGACGCGTTATGCTCATGATACTCATCATTATTGTTTACATTTAGATGGAGGACTTGTTATTGATGGTCATCGAATGGGAGGAGATGGTAAAGAATATTAAATTATAAATTAATAGTTTTTTTTTCTACACAAGTTTATTTTAGTTAGTAGATTGTGTATTTAAATTTTTATGAAAAATTACATTGATTGTTATATTAATTTTTTATTTATAACAATTTTTATATTTCAGGTCGGTTTGTTAACCATTCTTGTGATCCAAATTGTGAAATGCAAAAGTGGTCAGTAAATGGACAGTTTCGGATGGCATTATTTGCATTAAGAGATATTAGTGCTAATGAAGAACTTACATATGATTATAATTTTTCATTATTTAATCCTGCTGATGGCCAGGTAAGTTGAATGTTGTGTGTTCTTTATATTTAAAAGTAATTACATTTAAAATGTATATGTTAAATGATAGTAATCTGTTGGAACATATCTATTTATATGCAATGTTATATTTTTGTTAATATATTATCAAATGTATAAATTAGTAACATATAATTATAAATGAATATTTTTAGGTATGTAAATGTAATAGTAGAAACTGCCGAGGAGTTATAGGAGGAAAATCTCAGCGCATTAAACAATGTCCAAATGCTATTACAACACAAGAACCTGTAAATGGTACTAATAATAGAATAGGTCGACCACGTAAAAATCAAGCTCGTCGTTCTACAAACAGTTCAAAAGAAGCAGCACCTGAAAAGCCATTTAATAATCACCAAACTTTTCCTACTAGTGTAGGTACTGCTGCACTTGTACCACAAATACGACCTATGAATCAACAACAAAAAAATTTCGTGCTTGATCGCCATTGTTTTCTTGTAAAAAATCTTAATAAGGTATTTTTTTTATTATTATTGCATTAAAAGTAAAATGAAATAAATTTAAATTACTTGATAGATTTTATTGTAAGTTATTTACAAAATGCTTTTATAGGTAAGGCGTATTCGAAAACGATCAATTAGCATTGTTTCTCGTTCTGTATCCAATACATCAGATAGTAGTAACGTTGGTGCAGCATTTTTAAGTCGATTAAATGCCTTAAGACAACCAAGAAATATGAGGACAAGGAGATTGGCTCAAGCAGAAGAAGATCCAGAACTTAGTAAAACTGCAAGACTTGCCCAGATTTTCCGTGAATTATGGAAGGCTGTTGCAGATGCTAAAAGTAATTTTTAAGTATTTATTTCTTTAAAAAAAATATTTTTTGATATATTTATTTGTGCATTGCTAATATCCGTAAATGGAAATATATACAAATACAATCATATAAAAATACATTCAAACAATATTTATAATATATTATAATGTAGTGTTTATAAAAATTTTTGAAACTACACAAAAAAAATAATTTTTTTTGTAGATCAAAAAGATGAGTCACTTTCAATTGCATTTATGAATTTACCTTCAAAACGAAAATTACCAGATTATTACCAGCGTGTTGCTGAACCTCTCGATCTTGTAACTATTGAACAGAATATTGAAAATGGATTGTACCGTACAGTTGAGTCATTTGATGCAGATATGAACCGAGTTATTGATAATAATGTCAAGTTTTATGGACGCACATCAGAGTTAGGTATAGCAGCAACGTGGTTACGTAAAATTTATGGTGAAGTGAAGTTTTCTTGCCTGGAGAAACTAAAGCTTATTCTTGGAGAAAAACCTCCAATTGGTTTTGTTGCAAACAAAAGTCCAGGTAAATAATTTTTATTCATATTTTTGTATGTAAAGTAAGTAATCATAACATTGTATAAATTTAAATTTAGAATTGAATTGTAAAAATTTTCATTTCTGGAGAAACTTTGTATTGTTTGTAATAAAAACATAATTTCTAATTTTTATATATATATATATATATATATATATATATATATATATATATTTCTTGCATATTTTTCAATCTTTGTTTTTTTATAGGTGCTGAAGAAGAAGATGTTATTAGATGTATATGTGGGTTATATCGTGATGAAGGGTTAATGATTCAGTGTGAACGTTGTCTAGTATGGCAGCATTGTGAATGTGTGAAGGCTGATGTAGATGCTCCAAGTTATCATTGTGAACGATGTCAACCAAGAGAGGTCGATTATGAAATAGCAATGGATGACTTTACAGAACATGGGCATAGGTAAAATTATATTAATTGATAAATGTAGCTTATCTATAACGTGCGTGCATGCATGCGTGTGTACATGTGTGTGTGGGTGTACAGTGTATATATTGCATGTATATGTATATATACATATATGTATATGTGTATACATTTAACAATGTAACATTTAAATTATATAAAATATACTTTTTATAGATATTATATGACACTTATGAGGAAAGATCTTCAGTTACGTCAAGGGGATACTGTATATGTTTTAAGAGATATTCCTATTGAAGGGACCGATCGTAAGCATACATATGAAACAATTGGACATATTGATACATCTGAGCTTGATATATTTCGTATTGAAAGGCTTTGGAAAGATAAGGATACGGGTGAAAGAATGGCGTATGGACATCATTATTTAAGACCTCATGAAACTTATCATGAGCCCACAAGAAAGTAAGTAAAAAATTTATATTGCAAAAATAAGTATAATGTCAGTTTAATTAATATTTTAGATATTGTATTAATAGTTGTTTTTTATTTCCAAATTAAAATTTTTCAAAAACAATTTTTTATTAATATTTCAGATTTTTTCCAAATGAAGTTATGCGTGTCCCTCTTTATGAAGCTGTACCAATAAATTTAATAATGTCAAGATGTTGGGTGATGGACCTTAATACATATTGTAAAGGTCGACCAATAGGAGCACCTGAAGAACATATATATATTTGTGAATATCGTGTTGATAAATCGGCTCGCCTTTTTAGTAAAGTATCTCGAGCTGCTTATCCAATTTGTACAAAAAGCTATGCTTTTGAAAGATTTAAAGAGAGGTTAAGAGTTAGTCGGACTTATGCTCCTCATGAACTTAATGATCCACAAGTGAAACCACGTGGAAGACGTATTCAACAAAGTGAAGTGAAATCAGAAAGTAGTAGAAATATTGTATTACATGCTCCAGTAATAAGGGTTAGTTTTATTATTTATATTTTTAGGGTTTATAATTAATTACAAATTTTGTTTTAATGCATTTATTTTTGTATAGATTTTGTTTTAATACATAATAATATGTACACAAATATAGGGTCATCAAAATGCGACACCTAGATTTGTGTTTTATTAAAAAGAAAAAAAGACTACACATGTTTCCTTATACACCACCCTATACACATGCTTCTTTTTAATAAAACACAAATTTAGGCGTCACATTTGAATGACACTATATATATGTACTTACATATATATATATACACATACATACATATATACGAAGGTCGTTTGATAAGTATGGTAAATTTATTTATTGTTTAGTTTAATTAATTAATTAAATTAAATTTTGCAATTTAGTTTTTCTTACTTTTTTACTATACTTATCAAACGACCCTCGTATATGTAATATACATACATATAAGTACATACATTGGCTCAATAAGACTGAAGAATAGTAAATGATTGTAAGCAAATATGTATGTGTGTGCATGTGTATATATATATATATATATATATATATATATATATATATATATATATATATATCTGTGTGTGTGTATGTAGAGTCGTTTGATAAGTATGACAAATTTATTTATTGTTTAATTTAATTAATTAATTAAATTTTTCAATTTAGTTTTTATTATTTTTTTACCATACTTATCAAACTACCCTCGTATATATATATATATATATATATATATATATATATATATATATATATATATATATATATATTATATAAGTATCTCCCCTTCCGCTTTTTTTTTTTTTTTTTACATAGCTGCGAAATTCAAAAGACCAGAAGGCGGAAGGGAGATATTTGCCAACCTAATATAATTTTAGTTTTGTAACAATAATTTTATTAGTTGTTACTAATGAATTAATAAAATATTTATTATAGACTTTGGCTGAGCAAAAAACAAGACTGAATGATATTCTTTTGAAATTGCTTGCTCGTCTCCCCACAAAACAACAGCTTGATGTGTCTTATCTTTTGGAAGGAGGTCGACGTCGTAAAAAACCTCAATCTTGACGCATCTTTTGTCGTCGGTGTTAGAATTATGAAATGTCTCTCTATCTCCATAGGTTATGGTATGTTGATAAAATTTTTTAAGTTCTTTATAAGTGAAATATTTTTTTTAGGACACTTGAACAATTTTTATAATTAAAAAAACTAAATGTTTTAAAACATAGTGTTTATATATATATCACTAGTCCAGAAAAAGAGGAATGTCAAAAGTACAGAAGATAAAAGTAACCTTTTTGTACACATGTATGTTTGTGTGTGTGTGTGTATTTATATATATATATATATATATATATATATATATATATATATATATATATATATATATATATATATATATTACATACTAAAGTTTTTTTAAATACATATTTGATTATGACATGAATTGACTATGGAAGAAATTAGCTACTTTGTAAAGTGTCTGTTTTATATTTTTGTAATTTATTGGGTTCACGTAATATTTTGGGTTCCTGTTATCAATTCTATGGATGTGTTGTAGATATTTGCAATTAATATTTTTTTTATTTAACTTTACATCACATTTATTTGCAAGTATATACATACACATGTGAATTATATTTTTGTTTATTTATTTGTGAAAAGTATTTTTATATTCATAAAGGTATAAACATTTTGTATATTTTTTTTAAAAAAATTAAAACATTATCAGAAGACAGTAAATTTTAATTATTTGTTAAATTGGTTTAAAGTATTTTTTTTCTTTATTTTAAATTATTTTTCTTTTCATCTATTTTGTTCAACTGATTTTGCTATTTGTGTAATAAAGTGTTTTTAATGGTTTTTAATATGCATTTAGAAATTTTTATCAAGAGAATAGTTAATTTTTAACATTCTAAATAGTAACCTTTGTTTTTTTGTTTTTATTGTGTTAGTTGTTTTTTTTTAATGATTATTCTCTTAATTATTCTTATCATTTTTATTTTTTATTATTTTAAAATTACTTTTCATGAATATTGCCTTTTTTTAAATGATGTAACGTTTTATATAATTTTTTATATTCGATTTTTTATTTTTAATAATTTCATTTAATTGGAGTTCAGAATCAGGCAGTATTTAAAATTCTTGTTTATTATAAATTTTTATATTATCAATTTTATATACATTTTTCTTTTAAATTTATTGTAATCATGAGTCATTAATTCAAAAAAATTTGAAATCAAGTTTTATGAATTTGATTTTAGTAATAGGGTAGGTAAAATTATTTCAATAAAAATAAATAGAAAAATATATTTTTTGATTATTGTGTATAGAAAATATATTTTGGCAAAAAGAAAGTCATGTATAATTCCTCACAACATATTCATTTGTAACGTACACATGTGCGTCTTTGTATTTATGTATATATGTATGTTGAATTAAACGTACAAAATTGTTATTTATTTATTTTTTTTAAAGGTATATTTAAACACACTTATTACTTATTTTTCATGAATAAAAAAGAACATTTTGTTAAGCAATATTAAAAGTATTTGCCTTTCAATGTTTTATATTTTAATTTTTTATTTCATTTTAGTGTTAATATTAAACTCTGAGAGTCCAATTTTGTCATTTTCATTGTGTGTGTGTGTATATATGTATATATATATATATATATATATATATATATATATATATATATATATATATATATATATATATATATGAGGTCGTTTGATAAGTATGGTAAAAAAGTAAGAAAAACTAAATCGAAAAATTTAATTAAATTAGTTAATTAATTAAATTAAATAATAAATAAATTGATCATATTTATCAAACAACCCTCCTGTATATATATATATATATATATATATATATATATATATATATATATATATATATATATATATATATATATATATATATATATGTGTGTGTATGTATGTATGTATGAATATTTCCATACAAAGTAATTCATTAAAAATAAGTTGTAAAAATGTATAAACATTTTTCAAAATAATTATTTAGATGTTGCTTGTAATTGAAAAGCATTTATTATTTTGTAATTGTAAATATTGTGAAAAGTATGTAAACAGTTTGAAAAATATATTTTTAAGCAGTGTGTATATATATATAATAATTTTTTTAAAAAAATGTAAAATGTGTTTTTTTATTGGTGCTAGAAAGTAAATTGTATAATACAAGGAATACATAATCATTGATATTTTTTTAATTTTGAAAATTGTTATTCTTGTTGAAGGTATTCTGTTTTGAGATATATATGTAATAAAATAATTTTATAAAAAAAAAATATTTTCATGAGTGATTTCAATATTTTACCTCTTATTAACATGAGAAGTTTATACATACATATTTTTAATTATTTTTAAATTTATTTACAAAATACAATTTTTTCTTTAGGTAATATTAAAAGTTTCCTTTAAAAATATAAAAAGTCCATCTGTTTTGTAATAATTTATATTTTTCTGTTTTGTTTTTTTATGTTTTATATTTTTTGATATTAGTTGTATAATTTTTTGTTTTAGGACTTTTAATATGCTTTTATTTTTTGTGGATTAAATATCATTAAAATTATTGTATTTTTGTGTTTATTGTTTTAAGTAATATTTGTTTGTTTTATTTATTTCATTTATTTTTAATTGAAATTCATAAATGCTTACTGAAATTTTTACTATAAATGTTTTAAATATTAAAAATAATAAAAAAATGAAGTTATACGAATTGGTTATTAAACTGTTTTCAAAAATTGCATTTTTCTTCTTTCTTTACTCTTACATATGATCAAAGGCAGATGTATATTTTTTTTATAGAAATAAATTTTTATTAAATGTATGTCATTACAGAATTATATTTAAATTTAAATTATGTTTGTCATATGTACAATTAATGTGGATTTATATTAAATTATTTGTAAATGAACTGGATATGAATGGAAAATTTCATCTTTTAGGCTGCTTCAATTTTTTGTAAAAAATACTTTATGTAGATATTTTAAAATAAATATTTTATTTCTTGGACAAGTAAGGGACACAGTATTTATGTAATTTAAAAAATACTTGCATTTTAGTATTTATATATATATATATATATATATATATATATATATATATATATATATATATATATATATATATATATATATATATATATATGTGTGTGTGTGCGTGTATGCGCTCGTGCATTGCGTGTCAAATATATATATATGTATATATTTATATATATACACACACACACACACACATATATAGTACATACTCAAAATTTTGTTCAGTGGTCAAAATTATTTTAAGAAATTTTATTTCATATTAAGAAATTTTGATAAATTTATTTTAATTCAAATATTTTTATTTTTTTATAAATGTGTTGATATATCATTCTTATTATATTGAATAATTAATTCTGAAATAATATGTGAATAGAGTAATTTTTGTTTAATTTGTAATGTTTTACAAGTGAAATTTTTTTGTATTGGAAAGGGAATATTATATTGGCATCAAGTATTTGGAATTATTCAAAGAATAGTAATCCAAAAGTTAGTTTGATATTTTTCATTTCATTTTTTCAGAAATGAATCACTTTTAACACCATCATGTTTTTATTAAAGTTTGTAACCATTTATTCACCTTTTTTACTACTTTTGTATATTTTAACCCTTATTTTCAAAGTACAACATTATAAAATCTTTGTGTTGAAAAATTATTCATTTATAACAAATTAATAATCCTTTATATGTACATTTAATTATAATTCGATTGAGAGGAAGTAAATTATAAAACATATGCAAATAACAAATTTTTTTTATTCGGCAATTATATATATATATATATATATATATATATATATATATATATATATATATATATATATATATATATATATTACTAAGTTAAAATATTACTCAGATTTAGATTAAAGTATTATTCAGTTTATTAACATTTTAATGTATTGATCATCTATATCGAAAATGGAATATTTATTCATAAGTGGGGAATAAGTTTTATTTGTATCTTTTAGAAAATGTTTAATATTTATTAGTGATATATTGGAAGAATTCACTTGACATAAGTAATATAATTGTTATCTGTGATAAAATTAGTATTTCTTAAATATATATATGAATGCATTTATATTAATATATATATATATATATATATATATATATATATATATATATATATATATATATATATATATATATGTATATGTATATGTGAACATAATACTTGTCCTGAGAATTAAAAAAACATTTTTTGTCTAATTTATTTTTCATATACCTAATGTTTTTAAGTACAGTTTTAATTGATTGTTTATAAATGTCTATATAAAAGAATAAGTATCAATATTGTTAATATATATATTTTTTTAGTATTGAAATAGAAAAACGTGACTTTGTAAAAGCCAAATGAAAACAAAAGAAATATTATTTTGATGAAATTAATTTTCATGATCATATATATATATATATATATATATATATATATATATATATATATATATATATATATATATATATATATATATATATATATATATATATATATGTATATATATATATATATATAATGCATACATGATTTGTCTTTATATTTAAAATATTAGTCTTGTGCCTATTAGTATTTAGGTTTTATTTATAAATGGTACATTATTATTACTCCACAAAAAAGTAAAACTCTAATATATAATACAATACCATTCATAATACAATTGAAATCTAAAATTGTATAAATAATAGAAAATCAAATATAAAATTTAGTGTAATGAGTTTTCATTGTTCATAAGATATGTATTTTTTTATTAATTTAAAATGTATTTATTAAAATATAATTACTATAAAAAGTTAGAAAATATTTTTGTTAGGAGTTTTAATAACAGCAATGTGCGTTGTAGTGATTATTATTCAGTAAAGTTTCATATCAATTT
This sequence comes from Neoneuromus ignobilis, assembly GCA_029203775.1. NCBI lineage: Eukaryota > Metazoa > Arthropoda > Insecta > Megaloptera > Corydalidae > Neoneuromus > Neoneuromus ignobilis. The sequence goes on from CP092089.1 coordinate 30,649,830, forward strand.
TATAATAAATATATATATCTGTGTGTGTGTGTGTGTGTGTGTAATTATATAGTACAAAATAAATATATGTTATGTTTTTTAATTAAATGTTTCTATTAACATTTTATAAATTATTTGATATATACTATTTTTATTCTAGTTTTAAATCAAAAATTGATCGAAATGAATAACAGTGAAGATATTTTTTTAAGTAAGTTTATAAATAAGTTTCAAATTATTAAACATTCTTGAGTGTATGTATAATATAATAGTTATAATTAGTTTAGAACTGCCTATTATCAAGAAAGTTCTGTGGC
>CP092089.1:30652625-30657625 GCA_029203775.1 Neoneuromus ignobilis
TATATATATATATATATATATATATATATATATATATATATATATATATATGAGATAGAAAAAAGTATAAAATAATTTATTAATAAAGTTTATAATAATATTTTATGTATTAAATAAAATACATAAGGTTTACGTACAAAATACAATACATCTTAAAGTACATCAAATTAATTTATTTTAACTGATATATAATATTTATTATAAGAAATATTTGGAATGAAGTTAATAATTTAAAGTTTTATTCACATTAATAAAAATTGAGAAATAAGTTTCAAAAAGAATATACTAGTTAAAGAGATGGTATAAATAATATTCAATATATTTTTATAAATTTTATAGATAAATATATTTAATTGCATAGTATAGGTTGAGTTAATTCTAAAATTTGATACGAAGATTCATTAATGGATTTTTTTACGGTGTTTTAGCGATACATTTTTGGTCTTAATTTCATATATATTTACATTGATGTGCATAAGTCATTGCGATATGGGTAAAATAGGCAATTTATTAATATAATTCAATGAAGTCGTTAAATTAAAAAAAATATATTTAATTGATAATAAATATAATATTTATTATATTTATTCATTATATTTATTTTTAATTAAATATATATATTTTTAATTTAATGACTATTGAATTATATCAATAAATTGCTTATGTTACCCATATGGCGATGACTTATGCACGTCGTGTATATAATATATATATATATATATATATATATATATATATATATATATATAATGTTTATATAATTTATTTTAATATAAACTTTAATTGTACGTTGTTTAATTGAAATTTTGTATTAACACCTTATTTGCGAGTGATAAAATATTTCGCATTTCCCATTTTAATACTTTTGTACAGATTATGAATGACTTTAATTTATAATTAATCTGTAGTTTTCAACTATTTGCTAATAATGGTTAACATAAAATTAAATACATTAATTTTAATAAACGTATAGTTTTTATTGCAAAAATATAAAAGATGCTCGCAGTTTGCATGGATCAGAATAAGTAATACTAGTAATATTTTTTATTAGAGAACTGTTTGTGTTGATTTATATAAGAAGTTTGTTATTGATTTGAAACTTATTTGTATCGATTTTTTTATGTATTTATGAATATACATTTTTTTATGTATCTATGAATATACATTTTTTTTAAATGTATTTTTAAATATTGTAATTGAAATTTATCAATATATTAGATTAAAAAAATAATCTGACAAATTAATATAATAAAAATTATTAATGTACTAGTAATTGATTAATATTTGAAATTTAATTATATTTAATAATAGATTTTTTGGCTTGTTTTGTAGATTTCGACAAATTTTATTATAATGAAAGAAAAAATATCGTGTAGATTATTGTAGAATGTAAGTAATTGAAAGCTTTTTAAATTTCTTAATGAACATTTTTCATATAAATTATTATCTTAAATGTGTATCAAATTAATAAATCATAGTAGTGAGGTTTTGCATAATAAAAAATTAGTAATTTGAATGTTTGTAAAAATGAAGTATTAATTATAAATTTTAGGTTTGATATTTAGATTTTTTATGTGTGATTCACTAAATAAAAATTAATAATAATTGTGATATACATTGTTAAAGTACAATTAAAAAATAATGAATTAATTAAGATATAATCTATTGAATTTTAAAGATATATATATATATATATATATATATATATATATATATATATATATATATATATATATATATATATATATATATATAATCAGTAATACAAATATATCTATTTAATTAATTAAAACATGCAAGATTCATTTGTGTATTGTGTTTTACTAAAAAATATCTTTCAATTAAGCTTGACAATCAGATTTTTTATCAAAATATTCACAACAAATATTTTCTTCGGGGTAATTGCAAACCTGTTTATTAAAATCAAATATTAGTCCCAAAGGACATGGACGTAAATTCGGTTTTCCATGTTCGCACATAATATAGGATGAACAGTTTAACGGATTACTTTGTATTTTATCAGAAGATGAACAATCAACGAGATTTTCGGCGTTTTCATAATCGATTTCTAGTGGTGCATCATTACATGCCACATTTTCAGCTTTATCACATATCTTTTTTGTTGGATTAAAACGATTTCCCTCAGGACATACATATTTTGTTAATTTCATTCTATAACAATTATAGAAAGAGTGGCAATTATTTGGATCTGCTATATGGATTGGGACATCGACATCTGGACATAAGATTTCATTTCTAACGACACTAAGCATTGTCAGAAACGAAATAATAATTATTTGAAGACCTACAAACAAATAAAAGAATTTCATATCATCAAAAATTGATTAATATCTAAGTTTAGTATATTTTTTTGTAAAAATTTAATGATGAAAATTTATAAGTAATAAGAATTCGTGCACTTCAAATTCACTATTTGATATTAAAATCAGTTTGTCTTATTTTTTTTGTTAGATGTACTTTTACATATTTAAAAACAAAAATGTGAAATTGTACATATATGAATAAATGGAAAATATATAAAATGGCTTTTTATATTTTTACGAAATTAAAAATATTTAGTTTGGTATTTTATACATAATCGAAGAAAAATTATGACTGTGGTTTCAAAACACAGTCGTATTTTTTTGTTTGAAAATAAATTTAATGTAATTTTATTAGTACTAGAAATATATAATTGTTAAAAAAATTTTAAAGTTATTGTTAATTGTATAATATTAAACGTGCTAAAATTGTGCCAATAAAATTGTTGCCAGTGTAACAAAACTAGGAAATAGAATTTATTTTTAAATAAAATATTAACATATGTAGAATCAGTATATTATTTTATTAAACTTATATTTTTATTTTCTTGTTTATGCTCCCATTTTTGTTTTATTTTTTTTCCTTTGTTCATTGTTGGATAATTATTTTAGCACTTTTTCACAACCGATTTCAGTTCTAAAGCCATTGCTAGATGTTTATTGTTTATTTATCTAACAGTTTTAAGAGTGAAGTCTCATGAAGAAGTGAAAAAATAGAGATCCATCAACAATAAAAGAAAACACTACAGTACATATTATTTTATTACTTGATAAATATAATAGTTTTGACAAGCCTTTGTTACCAAAATATCGATTTTGAATTAGTTTTGTGATATATTAAAATTTTTGATGGTAACAAACTTTTTGAAAATTCAGTGACAGTGTATGTGTATATGAATAAGTATATATATATATATATATATATATATATATATATATATATATATATATATATATATATATATATATATATTTGCTCATGTATAATAGATTTCAATACATATATTATTTTCACAGCAGATTAATGTAGAGAAAAGAATTTCTTTTATCAGTAAAAGAATCCAAATGATTTAAATAATCTGTTTTTAAACATATATTTCATTTGAAATTTAATTCAAATTATATATATATATATATATATATATATATATATGTATGTATGTATGTATGTATGTATGTATATGTGTGTGTGTATGAATGTGTTGGAATTTAAAATATATTAGATAATAAAAATGTATTAACATTCTACTTTATGTGCCGTTTACTGATAAAATTAATATTTATATTAGAATTAGTACAACTGCTATTTTATTGATTTGTAAATTTATTTTCAGTTTTAGTTATAATAATAAATATAAATTCAGCTTACCTTTCATTTTTAATTAATATTTATTAATTAATTAATTTCTAACAAAATTTTACAATCTTACTCAAAACGAACTTCTCATTTCAACAATACAATTATAACTTTTCATTAATTGATAATGAATCATGCGATATGAATTATCTACGAAATGATAATTATTGAGAAGTATTTATTATTCAGGTATTAATTATATCTTATTGATTGTCTGTTAAAAAAATGTTGGAATATTAAAATACATTTTAATACGAAGTTCTGTAGATAATATTACGTCTTTTGATTTTTAAAAATAATATTTCTTGGAATTATATATATACAATTGAAATGTAATTTGTTCATCGATGGTTTATGAACTCATTAATTAACTGATAATTTGCAGTTAGTTAAGTATCAATAAAAAAAGTAAAAATAGTGATAATAAGAGATAAATTTAATATGTGAGCCTATAAATGTATTTCACGAATAAATAGAATAAAATAAAACAGAGAGTTGTAAATAGAAAATTGAAATTACATTAACATTTTTATTTTAATCTAAAAGAAAGTATTTAAGTTATTCGACTGGGAATATAAAAGAATAAAAAAATACAAGACGAGAAATTAAGTCATTTTAGTTTTTCTTTAGATTGAAAAATTAGAGAGAATATTTGGTGATTTATATAAGGTTAAAAAATAAAACTGAAACATATTTTTTTTTTGAGGCTATCTTTAAAATAAATAATAATAATCGTAATAATAGTAATCGTAGAAGTTGTAAAACATACTTTAATACAAAAATCGGAAATTTAATGAAGAATTTGCTTAGATTATAAAAATGAGATGTAATTTATGAATTAAATATTCTGGTAATTCATACGAAAATTTATATAGTTTATGAGAAAATTATATCACTTGTATTTATTTACGAATTTAATTGTTAATCTATGGAAATAACATATGGATGTTAAATATTAGGGAAATTTTAAGAAGCATAAAAATAATACATATTAAGAATAAAAAGAAGATATATTAGAAAATAATAGAAGACTAATAAAAATAATACAAAATAAAATAGTATAAATAGTCACGATAAAAAAGTAAATAGTTTAAATTGTAAAAAGGGCGAAATATACTATAACAATTAATAATTTACAAAAGAAATGATTGAATAATTAAGAAGTACGAAAAATCAATGTTTAGAAAGATTGATTTTGGATTGTTTAAAATGAAAGAATTTGGATGCAGTTTTTATTTAGATCTATACAGGACGTAGATAATGTGTTACATATGTAAACGTTGTACATTGATTTTAAATCCTTAACTTTTCTTAATACATTT
>CP092089.1:30662625-30742625 GCA_029203775.1 Neoneuromus ignobilis
ACCACGATGTTTTATATCCAGTTCCGGGAGATTGTAAGAGTTTCTATAAATGTAACAATGGTGTTCCTGTAAAAGTTCCTTGTCCGGAAGGTCTCGAATGGTCTCAAGAACTTGAACGCTGCGAATGGCCAGAAATAGCACAATGCTCAAGTAAATATTATTCTGGAATTGAGTGCCCAGCAGAAGACCCCGAAGATCATGATGTTTTATATCCAGTTCCGGGAGATTGTAAGAGTTTCTATAAATGTAACAACGGTGTTCCTGTAAAAGTTCCTTGTCCGGAAGATCTCGAATGGTCTCAGGAACTTGAACGTTGCGAATGGCCAGAAATAGCACAATGTTCTCCACAAGTATATAACAATCGAAGGAACGCAAGAATTTTTCTACTAAATTTGTAATTACAGATATTATTATTTTTAAAAAAACAAATCAAAACAAAAATTCATTAAATATTATTTTAAATAAAAGTTATTAATATTATATGCTATTTTATAGAACGTTTTTAATACATATTTATTATTATTTGAACTTGGCAATCTTTTATTGATTTAAAATAAATTTTATAATTCTTAATTATTTTTTATTATCGCCTTAATTAAAATGTATAAATGATAATTCAATATAACAAGATAAATGAGTTATCAAATTAGATTTTATGTAATATCAGAGTGATAAAAAATGAAATATTTTATTTATATTAATTTAATCAATTGATTTGAGATATATGTGTATTAATTAAAATTATAAATATAATTACATATTCATATTATTGATGTTAATTTATTTAGATTTACATTATTATTTTTCAGAAAGAGAAACAATAAGGTATATGTGTTTTAAATTGTTTACATAAATGATTTATAAATACATACATACATATATGCATACATACATACATACATACATATAAAAGTATATGTATATATTGACTCGATTTTTATGTAGTATATTAAATTTATTAATTTCAATTAAAAGTAGTTAATACAATGTTGGTTTGTTTGCATTTAATTTATTGGAAACACTACTAGTCCTTATGTTTCATAAGAGTATCTAATATTTTTGGTAAAGATATTAGATATTCTTTAATGTTACGTATTTCAAAGATATATATATATATATATATATATATATATATATATATATATATATATATATATATATATAATATGTAGCTTTTTAAATTTTTTTAATTTGTGATTTCTTAACGAGGGGTAAATTTTGTTATTAAACTCAAAAAAAAAATTAACGGAAGATCTGATTTATTTAATTTTTGTGAGTGTGGATGAACTACAATATTAACATTACTTGAAGTAGTTGTTTTAAAGTTATGATGGTTTTCGTTTTGATGTATCATAAAATGTCTTCATATAGTTGACATGCATAGGGGAATTTACTCGTTATTAGCCTCATTTATCATATTACTTTTTCTTCTAGTGGCTCAATGTCTTTTAATTGGGATCTGTGAGAAATGAAAAAAAAATAGATTTATTGTTTAATTTAACATCATTTGTGTATTAATATTTGAAGAAGGAAATTATTGGTGTTCCTATGACTGCATTATTATTATTTTTTATGAACAACGTTTTTAACGAGTGATTTGCTTTATTCTTTATTAAAATAGTTTTTATGTAGGGTGTATTTCGTTAAAGAATAGAATCTAATGAAGTATTGTTAAAAGATTAAATATAGTTGGACTTTTATTTTCGAACGAAGCAGAAGAATTACATGTATTTTCAAAATTTTATTATATATGAAAATATGATAGAAGTAATAAGTTTTTTTAAAAAATATTTCTTACGAATAAAGAATAATGCAGATTAATAGAATATAATAATAATTCTTAAATTATATTTAAATTTAATCAAAAACAGCTTATCAATGCTATTACTTAAATAAAATACCAAAATAGAGATTGATTGAAAATTTACAAAACTTATAAAAATAAAGTCTTATATAAGTACTGAACAAAATAATTATGACAGTTTTTAAATGAATGACTGATTTTAAATCATTACAAAGAATGGCTATTATTTTTATGTTTAAATGATAGTTCAGATAAATATAAATAGTGGTTGCTCAGTTATAAAATTGTGGATATGTAATGAGTACGAGTAATTCTGTACTAGAGACTGCAGTAATCACAATATCATATTAAACAACCATCAATGTTTAGTTTAGGTTGTAATACTGAAGAATTTCAAATTTTACTAGTGTAAATAGTGAACGTATTATTGTTAGAACATAAGATTATAGTAAAGATGTGGTAAATATTCTTTTTTCAGTGGAGGTACGAATATCTATAATTTATTACAATATTTTCTTTCTTTATTATCTTTATCAATTGATTTGAATGTTCTAAAGTTTCAATAAATATTCCTTTGAACTTAAAATACTCAGTTTCGTTTCTTAATATAATTTTATTGTCTGTTACTTTGTGGATTTTTTTTTAATACAATAATATTTTTTTTGTAACAATATAATTGATGATATCTTGATAGAATATAATGATTTTTTGTGATTGATAAATGTTTTTGATTAAAAAATAGAAATTAGTCTAATTAGTGTAATAATTAATATAGATTATTTTATTTTACAATGAATAAATAAATCTATTTATACACAACTTTAATTCGAACATTGTGTATTAAGATTAATGAAACTAATTAATTATTTTGTTAAGATTATATTTGATAAAATATAACATAGAAAAATATTATACTGAACGGGGATTAATGGAATTTGTTTTAAGTATAAAAAAATAGGATTTGCTGTCACCTTAAACGACTAATTAGATATACATATTATGATTTTGTTGTGTACAAATGTTTCATTGTATTATTTTTAATTTATTTTGTCTTTTGTGAGAAAATTGAAATTTAGTTTTTAATTGATGTATATCACAATCACTTGTCATTGTTGATGATCGATTATGATATAAATATCTTATATAAAATAAGGAAGTGTTTGGAAATAAAAGTCAGTTAGAATTTACCTTTTTCGCAAATGTGAACTGCTTGAAATATTTAAGTACATATTTTTTGAAGAAATTTTCTTTCTGGATTTAAAATGAGAGGTAAGTAAATAAAAACTGCACATTTATTTTTGAAAATATAGCATATTTAATATAAGTGTAAAAATAATTAGTACAAAGTGTATATATATATATATATATATATATATATATATATATATATATATATATATATATATATACATGTGTGTGTACGTGTTGGTATATGAATGAACTACGTGTCCATTTTATTAAATGAAGTCTGTGTGTATGTATAATGTACATTAAAAAACATTATTTAGAAAATAACGAAATATTGTTTCTATATTAGGCAATATTATTATTGTTTTGATGGCATTGTCTGTCAATTACAATTCTGCATTGAAAGTTGAAGATTTAGTAAATCCATGGCCAGGATGTCCTTTAGGGCCACAAGGACTTGAAGATGATGTTAAATTGGAAGTAGCAGACGATTGCAATCAGTTTATACATTGTGAAAGTTACGGAAGACCGCAGTTGAAGATTTGTGCGCCAAGTAAACCTGCTTTGGTATTTGACGGGTCAATTGGAGACTGTGTATGGCCTTGGGAATCTAATCGTGATTGTTCAGGTTTAACTGAAACAACAACGATCGAAAATCATGTATCTGAAACAACAGCAACGACAGAGAAAGACGACACGTGTAATGTAGATAAAACAACATCCACAACTACTGAAAAAACGACTGTGCAAACTACTACTCCAACAACACCGTCCACAACGACTGTGCAAACTACTACTCCAACAACACCGTCCACAACGACTGTGCAAACTACTACTCCAACAACACAGTCAACAACGACTGTGCAAACTACTACTCCAACAACACCGTCCACAACGACTGCGCAAACTACTACTCCAACTACAACTACATCTTGTCCAATTGTAACATGTCCCCCAGTCTTAGAACTCACATGTCCTGAATTGACTTGTCCTCATATTACATGTCCAGAAGTTACTTGTCCCACATGTCCCCCTCCAGAAAAATGTCCTGAACTTCCAAATGGTTGTGATACTTTCTTTTATGAACACGAGAAGAGTTGTCGTAAATATTACGAGTGTAAACCGAAAGAACGTACATGTCCATCTAAACTTCATTTTAATCCAAAAACAAAAATGTGCGATAGACCTCAAAATGTTGTTTGTAGTGGCAAAAAGTACATATATGATTTGTTAGAAGAACGTGAAAATAATCCAAATACAATGATATATAGTGATGGATCTGAACCTTTTCCAGAATGTCCTGAAGAAATTGACGAGAGTTCATCAACTACCGTTTTAGAGATTAAGAATGATTGTCATCATTATATGATGTGTGTTGGAAATAAGAAAGGTATTAAGAAAGAATGTCCTGTTGATTTTGTTTTCGATCAAAAGAAAAACGTTTGCATTTTTAGAAATGAGAGCAAAAGAACGGATTGTTAAAAAATAATATAATCTTTTTTAATATTTTTTTGAAAGTTAAAAAGTTATTGAATTAATTAATGTATAACCACTTATTAGTATTTAGTTATTTTAGAAGTATGTACAGTGTTAAGTGTATTAAATTTCATATACAATAAATAAAGAAGTTCTTATAAGTTATTTTCTGGTATAGATTTATTCATTTGAATATTGATAATTTTATTTCCTTTTTATTATTCCTTTTTGTGTATTATTGCATAAACATATGCGTTTATAATTATTAAATCAGAATAAAAACATATGTTTTAATAGTTAATTAGATAATAAGAAATTATTTATGCAAAATAAAATTTTTATTTTTGTCGATATTAAAATTTAAAGGATTTCATCACATCGAAATGGTTTAATTGACTTTTACAATAACTATGTTTTATCCTCGTTTCATGCAATTGTTAACTTTAATTTGACGATTTTTTAATAAAATAACTACTTTTAATGTATGTTCGATTTTACTGGGATATACTTTTTGAATTTTTTATATTTATGTGTTCTATTAATATTTAATATTCAATTATATTGCCAATTATTTTAGACACTTATAAAGAATGGCATTTATTAAAGAATAACGACAGTTGATTTGTTAATTATATTATTAGCAAAAATCAAATGTAGGAATATAGAAATAATTGAAAATCTATAGATTAAATAGAGATTATTTCGTTGAGGAAACGAGCTGATATGGAACTGTAGTAAGATGATGGTTTATTTTATTATAGGATAAATTAAAAATATGTCACTTAGTTGAATGAAATATTTCCTAATATATAGATTAATAGAAATAGTTAGGCTTAATAAGTGTTTCTAAATAATTTTCCAAAAATAAAAAATTATAATAACAATAATTATTCTCAATTTTTATTTACATTTAGTTAAAAAATGTTTATAAATACTGTAGAGTAAATAAAGAGATCGATAGAATAGTTTTTATATATTGTAAGCATCTAATGAAATTATTTACTTAGTTTTTCAAAAAATGGTTAGTTCTGAATAAATAAAAGAATCCCCTTTCAATATTAGAAAAAATCAGTCTCGTTTCTTATTGGTTTAATTTTATTGACTGTTGTATTTTTGTAGATGTTTTTTTAAGAGTTCAGTATTCATGGAGGTGTATTTGTAACATTATAAAATGATTTTTGTAACGAAATAAATGATTATGCATTGATAGAATATAGAGATTCTTAGTTTGTAATAAAATAGTAGTTTTATTTTGTATATTAATGACGTATAATGTTCTATAGTGATGGTAGCATAATATTTCATTGTTTGGAGATTTCCCTAACAGTACCAAGAAATAAAGATTTTTGTAAGAAATTTAAAAACTGTCCGATATTTAATTTTAAACATTTTAGAATATAATGCAACAACACAGTATTTTCTCGAAAATATCTGATACTGCTGAGAATGGAATTACAAAATTTTAATTGCACCATAATATAATAGAATATAGAGCGAGGGGTTACCAGAGTGGATTCTACGTATTCTTATAACTTGTTCTGGTTATTTTTTTTGTATATATATATATATATATATATATATATATATATACATATATAATTTGATGAAGATTTTTTATTTAAGGTTTACTTTCTTAGGCAGGTTAAAGAGTTTTCATCACGGATAAAGAGTTTTACTTAAATTTGTTCCAGAAAAAAGGATGTGATCTTATTGAGGAAATAGTTTGGCAAGAATCGCAACTTTCACAATTTAATCATTCACATTTGCTAATGTACGAAAAATGAATTTCTTTTAATTATTGCAAAAACATGCTTGCTTAATAAATAGTGTAAATTGTTGTAAATTAAAATTCAATTTTAAATCGAAAGAATTAACAAGAGGGTAATAATTTTTACATTATAGTGTAATAAGAGAAGTATATTTCTGAGAGATTAAATGAAATATGAATTGAAAATTACATTTTATTAATAGTAAATATATATATATATATATATATATATATATATAATATAAATAAAAAAAAGAGATATATGCTATCAGTAATATATTTGTTATTTGTTCATTTTTTAATACATTTTTTAATATAATAATCGTTAAAAAATAAATACTCTAAAAATTAACAGTCAGTTCTGTCACTGTCGCGTCTAAATACGCAAACTCCTTTCTTTTGATCGAAAATAAGATCTGCAGGACATTCTTTCTTGATTCCTTTTCCATCACCAACACATAACATATAATGACTACAGTCATTTTTGATTTCCAGAACGACAGCATTAGAACCTTCATTCATATCTTGAGGACATCCAGGGAAAGGCTCAGATCCATCTGAGTAGATCATTATGGAAGGATCATTTTTACTTTCTTGTATCATATCGTAAAGTTGTTTTTTACCACTACATTTGGCGTTCTTAGGCGTGTCGCACATTTTCAATTTGGAGTTAAAATGTAGTTTGGATGGACAGATTCTTTCTACAGGTTTGCATTCGTAATATTTTCGACAGCTTTTTTCATGTTCGTAAAAGAACGTATCGCAACCATTTGGACCTGGTGGGCAAATTTCTGCTGGTGGACAAGTGGGACAAGTAACCTCTGGACATGATACGGTTGTACAAGTAACAGGTGGACATGTCAAAGGAGATACTGTAGGGCATGTGATTATTGGACAAGCGGTTGTTGTTGGTTCTGTAGTTGTTTTTTCTGTCGTTGTGGGCTTTGGCGTTGTTTTCTCAGTCGTTGTTGGTTTTGGCGTTGTTTTCTCTGTCGTTGTTGGTTTTGGCGTTGTTTTTTCTGTCGTTGTTGGTTTTGGCGTTGTTTTCTCTGTAGTTGTTGGTTTTGGCGTTGTTTTCTCTGTAGTTGTTGGGTTTGAAACTGTGGTATTGTTACATGAATCTTCAGTTGTTGTTGGTGGTGGTGGTGGTGTTCCAGAACAGTCTCGGCTAGATTCCCATGGCCATACACATTTTCCAAAATTTCCGTCGAACACTAAAGCTGGTTCACTCGGTGCACAGATTTTTAGTTGTGGTCTACCATAACTTTCGCAATGTATGAATTGGTTACAGTCGTCAGCTACTTCTAATTTTACATCATCATCTGGACCTTGGGGTCCAATTGGGCAACCAGGCCAAGGATTAACTAACTCATTAATATTCATTGCAAATGTGCAACTGATAGACAGAGCTACCAAGCTGAATATGATGTAACCTAAAACCGAAGTTATATTAGTTTTGTAATTATTAAAAATGTTTAATAATTTTAATTTGAATATATCTAAATGATTTTTAATGATAAAATATATATGATACGAATTATATTTAATATTTAAAATGTGTTAAAAATAATTCCATTTTAAAAATATAAATACCTTTCATTTTTTTTGTTTCACTTCTTACGTTGTGTACTTGAATGTTTGTTATACAAGAACGATTCGTTTACTGAGTTTCCAAAAAATAATTCTTTAATTTATAGCAACGAATTTACTCCAATCAATCACTGATAATATATTTTTTTTGATAAAGAAGATTAACTATAAAACTAAAACCTTTACAGAAAAATTTGTTTGTATAAAGTAATCTGAGAATAGATTTGAATTAACAATAAAATGAATTTTTGCAGAATTAAATCAGCCGATTAATTCTTAATCAACTAGCTTAAATTGGCATTAGATATCATTATTCGTTAAAAAATTTGGTTATTTTATATCAGTTTCAGTGAAATCTATTGTTTCAGGGTACTAATGACTGATTGATTTTATTTTTATAATAATAGTCATTAAAGGGGTTTATCATTAAAAACCAATTAATAAACAATTTAATTGTACAAATATTTTTTATTATTATTAGAAAATAATACCTAGAATACAATACAATATTATGTTATAGTGAAAAATTAATATTTTGAACAGTTTACATATCATTATGGTTGATTATATTACTATTACTTTTAATCAGTTTATTAATAAAGATATATTTGTTATTCTTTTTTGTTAAAGAATTTAATGCATGTAGATTATTTTCAGAAAATTGGGTGTATTAATAGACAGTGTTTTATTTGTAATATATATATATATATATATATATATATATATATATATATATATATATATATATACATATGTATATGTGTTATATATTATTAAAATTAGTTAATTAATTATACAATTTTGAATATTATTATCAATGTATATATAAAACTTTTTGATGAATATTGAGAACTGAATGTTGAATGTATTAATATATTATATAAATTTGCTAACATTAACTTTCTTTGATGTTGAAATCAGTCCATTGAATTTATGTCACATTTTAAATATGTACTAATTGTACAGGGAAAATTAATTATTTATCCTGAAATACAAAGACATCATGAAATTTCTTTAATTATTGTAGGAATGCTTAATTTAAAATTTTAGGTAGGGTGAAGAAAGTTATCCAAATTTGTTTTCAAATTAACAACTCTATTTTTGTGAAAAATAAGTAGAAATTAAGATGAAGTGGCGTATACGGTATATAAGGTTATAATAGCCATCATTTTACTATATGGTTCTGAGAAATGGTCATTGTACGTTAACATTTGACCAGAATTACAGCAGTGGAATAAAAGTGTTATATGAAAATCATAAAAAACAAAATAAGGAGAGTCATGGTTAGAGAGTAAGTCGAACAGTAAGCCATAAATGAAATTATAGAGAAAATATAAATTTGTTTGAATACATGTATAAAATGTTGGAGAACAGAATCCTAGAATAAATACTGGAAGTAAGGTTGAAAGAAGGAAATGGAAGGGAAATGGAGAAAAGCATGGTTGGATAGGGCGGGAATTTTGAGATCAAGAGAGAAAAGACAATGATACATGAGGTATTAAGAAGATGGCAATAGGTAGGAAGAAATACCAAAAATTATTAGAAGTTCATCTGATGTTCGAAAGTTCACAATAAAAAGAAAAGAAAGAAAGAATTCATAACTAAACAATAATTTAATTTAATTTATTTTAAAAATATGTAAATGCTGTGTATAAAAATTGTAAATATAAATATAGTTTCACAAAGTTATTTAATAACTTTGTATAGAAATTTAGCGGTGCACAAATATTTAATAACAATATAAGATCTCTGACTGGTAAAACAGACATGAATGTGAGGCGTGACCATGGCTAATGTATACACAATTAAGGTGAGTGTGAAGAAGTGCCAACTAGCCATATTTCAGCTTTGATAGTTTATGTGAAAATGTTGTAACATAGCAAAGAAAAAAATCAGTGTTTCTTCAAAGTTCCCGAAAAATAACATCTTGCTTTTGTTACAATTATACCAAGGCGAGCCTTGTCTGTACGATATCAATACAAAAGATTTTAATTCCACTTCTAGTGGCACAAGATGTGGATACTGATTGTCAATCTTCACAATGTGAGAATATAATTTTTGTAGTAAATAATCAGAGTTTTCTGGAGTTATTCTGAGTATTTTTTTATAATCTTCTGAGTTTTCTCTTAGTTTGTCTGAAAAAATCCTTGACAGACCCATCGTTTTTCTCCTAGTAATCTAGTCTCTAACTCCCCATCTCCTTTTTCTACGAACTTATAAATATAATTTCTTCTTAAAAATATTTGTAATGATACCCTTACAATTCTAATAACAATTATTTTATGATTGTGTTCAAAATTGAACTGAACATGAAGAGTTAAAATAGCCGTCCTATGTGTGTGACACGTTTGTATCGTTCGAGTGTACAAATTGAAAAACAAGAACGAAATGTGGTAAATAAACGTTTGAAACTGCACTTGCAAGTTGGTTACGACTTTTAATTTTATCTCATCTTCAGGGATAACTTTTATTTTCGAAAATGATGTTCCAGAATAATGTAAACACTGCAAAAATTGTCATTTTTTTGAAATAATATAATACTATGCATTGATTTTGATTATTGAAAACATTTTCGAAATCTTTTTTTTGTTAACATCTTTAAATATATCATTGATTTTAATTTCAACTTTTAAATCACTTGATAGTGTGTTTTTTTGCGTGTTTTTTATTATAATAATTTTTTACATAGTAAAAGTTATTTTACAAGTTAGATGAATACACATATTTTCAAGTATAGTTATTTATTTACGGATGAAAATATAAATTCTTAACTTTGGTAATTTTTACATTTCATGATTTTCTAAATTTGCTACAATATTTTTATTATATTTATTCGCATTTTTAGAGGTTATTAATGTCAATGGTCAACTATAACGTACACCAAATTTCTTCTTTATCCTTATTGAATTTTTTATATATTATTATTCCAATAGTTTGCATGCGACGTACAATAATTCCCTATAAAATTTCTAAAAAATAAAGCAAAAGTTTTGGCGGAAGGTTTTTGTAATTTTATTACAGGATTAATATTGATTAAATTTATAATTCATTTCAATATTATATTACTCTTCTACCTTGTTTGAAAAAGATGTTAATTCTTGTTGATATTTTTCACTTATTTGTTCACTAATGAGATTTAATTTACATGTATCAATACATAACATTTTATGTGTAAATATATAGGGGCATCCAAATGTGACGCCACGATTAGTGTTTTATTAAAAAGAAACATGTGTATAAGGTGGTGTAAATAGTTTTTTTTTATTTCTTTTTAATAAAACACAAATCTAGTAGTAATATTTGGATGACCCTATGTAATGTACCTTTCAATTTTTTAATGAAGTTTTTATAAAACAGTTATGAACTTTATCATGTTGGACTGTAATTATACATATATATATATATATATATTTATAAATATCATATTATAAGGATAATTAAAAATTTAAAAAAATGTATGTAAATAAAAAAATAAAACATAATATTCCAACTAAATATATTTAAAAAATATGCACATAATAAATAAATAAAACAAATGTGTATAAATTAAATATAAATATTAAATTACTATAAATATATTAAGGGTTAATTTCACAATTTCTAGTAGACTGAGTTGTCCAAACACATTGACCGAATTTTTTGTCGAACACGAGAGTTGGCGCCAATGGATCTGATTGTGGACAACATCTAATATGAGCGATTCCTTTGTTATCACACTGTGCAAATTTGCCGCATTCACCGTCAATTTCTAGTAGTATTGGGTTTGATCCTGGTGGAAGATTTGTTTGAGGACATCCAGGATACGGTTCGCTTGTCGTATATTCTTTACAAACGTCTGTTTCGTTTCTTACCATTCTTAAGAGACTGTATAGATCTAATGCTTTTCTGGTCTCTCGTCTACATTCTGTACGTGATGTTCCCGATGCCCCAATGCACATTCTTAGTGATGGTTCGAATACTAGAGGAGGATTTGATGGAGCACATTTCATATGATGACCGAGTCCATAGTTATCGCATAGAATAAATTCATCGCAATTTTCTACTGGAAGAAGTACATTTATACCATTCCAGGCACCCGATGGGCAACTAGGGTTTAAATCAGCCGAGTTTGCTCCCGCAAACAAGATTGTGGCGAAAATAAAAATGATTCCTATTAAAAAAAAAAAACGATTGTGAATATTTTTATCACATATATAATATATAAAGTAGTTAGTATATTTTATTTTTAATTAATATATTTATTATTAATATATGCACACACATATGAAATTATATATATTATAGGGTGACCAAATGAGACTAAAAGAAATAATATGTAAATATGTTTAAACTCTTTAGTCTTATTTGGTATACTCTGTATACATGTTCTGTTTAAAATTTATCATGATTTGAAAGATAATATTAAGAGTTATATTTCATTATATTAGTTCACTTTAGTACAATTAATTAATTAATTTTATGCAATTAATATGCATTTGTTATTACGTTCTTATATAGACATCGTTCTTCTACTTAAAAATTAAAAAAAATATTGATTACAGTTGAATAATTTTGATAGTAATTTTTTTTGTTACTAATGTAAAATAAATGCTATTAAGTTGAAAAAAATTTTTTTGATGTATTTCTTCTGGTCAACATTTTCATAAATATGTTACTTTATTACACATATACACACACACATAAATATATATATATATATATATATATATATATATATATATATATATATATATAGAGAGAGAGAGATAGATAAATAGATAGATAGATTTTTTACATAGTGATAAAACAGTGTTGTTTTTTTCAGTTGATACTTTTATACATTTTTGATTATTTACCACAAAAGTAGTAACTAATATTATTTTTTTTAGAAAAGTACAAAGAATAATATACAAAGAATAACATTTGTATGAATGATTTATAAAAGATAATTTATAACAATTGTTTTTGTTCAATAACTTTAAATGATTACTACAATAACTATAAACTATAATTATAAATAATATTTACATACAGTAAATTTAATTTGTAATAATTATTAAGAAAAAATGTTCAATGGACATTACAGTGTAATATGTAAATAAAATTATATATATATATATATATATATATGTTTATGTGTGTATGAGTTATATATAAATATCATTACATTTACTTATATATATATATACACAAATATTTACCTCAGTTGTAAGAAACAAATATTTTTGAAAATTATAATTTAATTAAAAGTATTGAATATTAATATAAAAGTGCATAAATCATAAAATATATATTTTTCATAATATGCATATGTAAATGTTCAAAGTTGATATTTTATAACAAATTATATTTTTATAAATCTTAGAATATTATATTAAATAAAATTATTAACACTTACCAAACATTGTGTTGAAAATATTACTTTGTATTAATTTATAGATATATTTGCACTTGTGTCTATATCCAAATCTGTTCTATTTTCTAATTTTCAATCAAGTTGCTTATATATTAAAAAATTGTACCAAATTTGCATTGAATAGAAATATTTCGCAGAATTTTCTTTTTTTATTATTATTTATGGATTAACATCGAACAAAGCTATAAAATATTTCTTAGTATATATGGTAAACACTTAAAATGTTATCATTTAGGATATTGAGTTATTCAATAGAAATAGTGTTAACAGTGATTGGTTTTCAACGTAAATAAAGATACATTTATAGATAAAATATTTTTTATCAATATTTCATATTTCTAGAAATTACTGAATTATTATGAACAAGGTGATTGGGAATTAATTTAACAATGGATTAGAGCCAAGATATTAAAATTAAACGTAAATGATATATTGACTCATTGAAGATAAATTTGATTCGTTTAATTAATATGATTAAATTACGTTTGATATGAAATAATTTTTATTTCTTTTATTCTAAAATATTGAATTTAATTCAAATTGTTTTAATTTTTTAATTTGATGTTTTATTATAAATCATTGTAGAAGTGTTATTAATAGAATATAATATGTATAGAACTAAATAAATCAATTTTATTGTGAAATATATTAATTAATTTATCACCCTTTTGTAAAAGTTAATAAAATATTTTTTAAATGAAATTATTGCAACTTATTTTTTTTAAAAAAAACCTACAGTTTTTAAAGAACGTTAGAGTAGAAGTATAGTTGTATTTTTTTATTAATTAAGATTAATAAATAGGATAATGATATTTTAAACTAAGTATTATCATTTAAAATAATTTTTAATTTGTGTGTTTAAATAAATATTATTTGTTAGTAAGTATTCATTAATATTATTTCATATTATAGTTTACATTATAAGAAATGATTTATTTTGAATTATAAAAGTTTTGTTTTATCTAATGATTTCTTGAATATTTATTTTCACTATTCAAAAACCGAGTTTCTTTTAATAAACTAATTTTAAAATTAATTAGTTAAATAGTTTTGTAATTAATCATTTTTAATAGTAAATTTGAGACAACCATTTTTTAAACAAAATCTTATATATGTAGTTATCTTTGTATAATAAATATAATGAATATTATTGATGGTATTATTAAACACTTGATCAAATTTATTAATAGATTATAGAAAAATCTAATTCATACCGAAAATTATTTGTTTATGAAAAATATTCAAATAGATTAAAATAAAATTTTAAATAATTTCTAAAATATATAAATAGTAATTTTAATGATGACAAAATTTGCTGAAAAATAATAAATATTAAATTGAATTATCCAGTTGAATCCAAATTTTAATAAATAATAATTTAAATTATATTTTAAAAAATTATTATCTAAATTTAGGCCAAAAATTTTTTTTAAAGATTTAAAAAATTTGTGAATTTTACTTATTATATAAATTGAAGATCATAATTAATGCGATTGATAATATTATTAAAAAAGATTTTATTGCATAACTACATGATATTTGGCAATTACAATGTAGCCATAGAGTAATGGTCATGGGTACAATGCTACGAATTTCTATATTATTTTATTTAAATCATTAGTGTTTTTATATTGTTTAAATTTAACATAAATGATTTATTCCTGCGAGAGTTCGTTACGTATCATATTTGTTTACCATTATTGTGTTTTACATTGAAATGACATTGGAATCTAAAATGAAATTAAAACAATTCTATTTGAGTAGGATTTTTGAATGATGTAAGTTATATATTTTTATGTATCTTATCAGAGAGATCAATTTTATTTAAGAGATATATTTCAGTAATCTAGCACAAACTTATATTACACTGTTTAGTTAAATATTCCTTATTTGCTTGAAGTAATGCCAGAAATTACTAAACATTTTTTCTTTAGTCGTTTATGTTACATAAAATTAATGTAAAATATTTAACTATATGTTTTTTTTTAATATATTGACAAGCCGATAAAAAAAACAAGATAGAAAGTTATAAATAAGTATAGCATTTTTTAAATATAAATTTAAATAAATACATTTTTATATTAAATATTATTAATATTTGAGCACATTATATGTGTATTTAGTATTGTTAGTTATAAGTGTTACATATAAAAATAATTTCAAGAAATAAATTAAATTATATTTTTTACGCTCATCACTTAGATATTATAATATTCATTAATTATATCATTAATAGTAATCACATTATGTACTAATTTTGAGATAAGAAAGTTGTCGCAATTACTTAGAGATGTCGTTGATGTAAATAATTTTTTTATTGATAAAGTTTTGTATATATATATATATATATATATTAATATAACTTATTCTCTTTCGGAATATATTTTAATAGAAAACTTAGTATTCAATTTATTATTCTCACCTGTTTATCAGCAGTAGTGCAAAAGTTACATATATTACGAGAAAATATTTGTCAACTAGAAAAAGTTTCGTCTTCTATATTTTTTTTGCCATAATAAATACTATTATTATTAAAATTATTTGAATTAAGTGTATAAATAATGCTCATTTATATTTGTTCATTTTCCATGTTTAATAGGTTTTATATCTTTTAGATTTTATTATTGTTTAAAAATATAGTTTAATATTGCATTTTGCATTTAAATATCTTTAATTAATGTTTCCTAAGTAAGAGTTAGGTTAGAGAATGATTCTTTACCCCATTACTAAATTTTAAATTATCTAAATGAATAATATCAAGAATTAATTTCAATAATTAGGGTTTACACACATGCATACACAAACACATGTACATACACACACACACATGTACATACACACACACACACATGTACATACACACACACACACACAAATATATATATATATATATATATATATATATATATGTGTATATTTATATATATATATATGTGTATATTTATATATATATATATATATATATATATATGTATATATATATATATATATATATATATATGTATATTTATATACTATACTATACGAATGTCGTTTGATAAGTATGGTGAATTTATTTATTGTTAAATTTAATTAATTAATTTAATTAAATTTTTCAATTTAGTTTTTTTTACTTTTTCACAATACTTATCAAACGACCTCGTACAATGAAAGTTATATGTATAATTACAAGCAAAAAGTAAAAAAAAAACATTATTGCATGAAATAATATAAATATTTATATATTTCTAATAAATATTATTTTACATATTTACATAATTTGTTGCGGTCGCTATAAATATATCCATCATAATAATAAAGAAAAAATGATATGAATTACTTAAATAAAAGATTTTTTTCGAAAATGTACGATTTTAGCAGTCAGTTCTATCGGATTCCCATGGCCAGACACATTCATCAGCATGTCTATCAAATACGAGATCTGGATACAGAGGTGCTGAAGGTGCACAACATTTGATGTGTCCAATACCGAAATTGTCGCAATGTACAAAACGATTGCAGTCAGCTCTTATTTCTAAATGAACAGGTGCCTCACCTGGTGTAATGGGCCCTGTAGGACATCCAGGATAAGGATCAGTCGTTGTATATTCTGAACATGAGGAACCATTAGGCTTTTTAGTGGTTGTTGTAGTTGTAGCTGATGATGTGGTTTCGGGTAATTTTGATGTTTCGTCTTTGCAATCCTCCCTAGATGTTTCACATTTCGAGACACATTTGTTGACCGGGAAGGGTTCGAATACCAATTCAGGAGATGCACAATCCTTAATTATTTCTAAACCATTGTCACAGTGAATAAATTGATTACAATTATTTTCAATTGGGAAAAGAATATCTGTGCCATTCCAAGGAACAGTTGGACATCTCGGAGGAGGAGTTGAGGCTTCAGTTCCGCAAGACGCAGCAGTTGTAGTAGTTGGTAATTCAGTTGGTTTTGGTGAAGGAGTTGTAGATAAAGTGCTACTTTCCGATTTGCATTCTTCTCTATTTGATTCATGAGGCCATACACATTGTTGTTTACCTTCGTCGAAGACAAGTGGGGGATCAGATGGAGCGCAGTTTTTCAAATGTCCAACACCGAAGTTGTCGCAGTGAATGAATTGATTGCAGTTTTCGACAGCTAAGAGAACATCAGTTCCATTCCATACACCAGTTGGGCATCCAGGGTGTGGTTTTGGAGTGGAATTGTTTTCGCCGCCACCGCCGCCTCCTGATTTACACTCTTCCCTGTTTGATTCATGGGGCCATACACACTGTTGTTTACCTTCATCGAAGACAAGTGGGGGATCAGATGGAGCGCAGTTTTTCAAATGCCCTACACCGAAGTTGTCGCAGTGAATGAATTGATTGCAGTTTTCGACAGCTAAGAGAACGTCAGTTCCATTCCATACGCCAGTTGGGCATCCAGGGTGTGGTTTTGGAGTGGAATTGTTTTCGCCGCCGCCGCCGCCTCCTGATTTACACTCTTCCCTGTTTGATTCATGGGGCCATACACACTGTTGTTTACCTTCGTCGAAGACGAGTGGGGGATCAGATGGAGCGCAGTTTTTCAAATGCCCTACACCGAAGTTGTCGCAGTGAATGAATTGATTGCAGTTTTCGACAGCTAAGAGAACGTCAGTTCCATTCCATACGCCAGTTGGACATCCAGGGTGTGGTTTTGGAGTGGAATTGTTTTCGCCGCCGCCGCCGCCTCCTGATTTACACTCTTCCCTGTTTGATTCATGGGGCCATACACACTGTTGTTTACCTTCGTCGAAGACAAGTGGGGGATCAGATGGAGCGCAGTTTTTCAAATGCCCTACACCGAAGTTGTCGCAGTGAATGAATTGATTGCAGTTTTCGACAGCTAAGAGAACGTCAGTTCCATTCCATACGCCAGTTGGACATCCAGGGTGTGGTTTTGGAGTGGAATTGTTTTCGCCGCCACCGCCGCCTCCTGATTTACACTCTTCCCTGTTTGATTCATGGGGCCATACACACTGTTGTTTACCTTCGTCGAAGACAAGTGGGGGATCAGATGGAGCGCAGTTTTTCAAATGCCCTACACCGAAGTTGTCGCAGTGAATGAATTGATTGCAGTTTTCGACAGCTAAGAGAACGTCAGTTCCATTCCATACACCAGTTGGGCATCCAGGGTGTGGTTTTGGAGTGGAATTGTTTTCGCCGCCACCGCCGCCTCCTGATTTACACTCTTCCCTGTTTGATTCATGGGGCCATACACACTGTTGTTTACCTTCGTCGAAGACAAGTGGGGGATCAGATGGAGCGCAGTTTTTCAAATGCCCTACACCGAAGTTGTCGCAGTGAATGAATTGATTGCAGTTTTCGACAGCTAAGAGAACGTCAGTTCCATTCCATACGCCAGTTGGACATCCAGGGTGTGGTTTTGGAGTGGAATTGTTTTCGCCGCCGCCGCCGCCTCCTGATTTACACTCTTCCCTGTTTGATTCATGGGGCCATACACACTGTTGTTTACCTTCGTCGAAGACAAGTGGTGGATCAGATGGAGCGCAGTTTTTCAAATGCCCTACACCGAAGTTGTCGCAGTGAATGAATTGATTGCAGTTTTCGACAGCTAAGAGAACGTCAGTTCCATTCCATACGCCAGTTGGACATCCAGGGTGTGGTTTTGGAGTGGAATTGTTTTCGCCGCCGCCGCCGCCTCCTGATTTACACTCTTCCCTGTTTGATTCATGGGGCCATACACACTATAGATTACATTCGTCAAAGACAAGTGGGGGATCAGATGGAGCGCAGTTTTTCAAATGCCCTACACCGAAGTTGTCGCAGTGAATGAATTGATTGCAGTTTTCGACCGCTAAGAGAACGTCAGTTCCATTCCATACGCCAGTTGGGCATCCAGGGTGTGGTTTTGGAGTGGAATTGTTTTCGCCGCCGCCGCCGCCTCCTGATTTACACTCTTCCCTGTTTGATTCATGGGGCCATACACACTGTTGTTTACCTTCGTCGAAGACAAGTGGGGGATCAGATGGAGCGCAGTTTTTCAAATGCCCTACACCGAAGTTGTCGCAGTGAATGAATTGATTGCAGTTTTCGACAGCTAAGAGAACGTCAGTTCCATTCCATACACCAGTTGGGCATCCAGGGTGTGGTTTTGGAGTGGAATTGTTTTCGCCGCCACCGCCGCCTCCTGATTTACACTCTTCCCTGTTTGATTCATGGGGCCATACACACTGTTGTTTACCTTCGTCGAAGACAAGTGGGGGATCAGATGGAGCGCAGTTTTTCAAATGCCCTACACCGAAGTTGTCGCAGTGAATGAATTGATTGCAGTTTTCGACAGCTAAGAGAACGTCAGTTCCATTCCATACGCCAGTTGGACATCCAGGGTGTGGTTTTGGAGTGGAATTGTTTTCGCCGCCGCCGCCGCCTCCTGATTTACACTCTTCCCTGTTTGATTCATGGGGCCATACACACTGTTGTTTACCTTCGTCGAAGACAAGTGGGGGATCAGATGGAGCGCAGTTTTTCAAATGCCCTACACCGAAGTTGTCGCAGTGAATGAATTGATTGCAGTTTTCGACAGCTAAGAGAACGTCAGTTCCATTCCATACGCCAGTTGGACATCCAGGGTGTGGTTTTGGAGTGGAATTGTTTTCGCCGCCGCCGCCGCCTCCTGATTTACACTCTTCCCTGTTTGATTCATGGGGCCATACACACTGTTGTTTACCTTCGTCGAAGACAAGTGGGGTATCAGCTGGAGCGCAGTTTTTCAAATGCCCTACACCGAAGTTGTCGCAGTGAATGAATTGATTGCAGTTTTCGACCGCTAAGAGAACGTCAGTTCCATTCCATACGCCAGTTGGGCATCCAGGGTGTGGTTTTGGGGTGGAATTGTTTTCGCCGCCGCCGCCTCCTCCTGATTTACACTCTTCCCTGTTTGATTCATGGGGCCATACACACTGTTGTTTACCTTAGTAGACGACAAGAGTGGGATCAGATGGAGCGCAGTTTTTCAAATGCCCTACACCGAAGTTGTCGCAGTGAATGAATTGATTGCAGTTTTCGACAGCTAAGAGAACGTCAGTTCCATTCCATACGCCAGTTGGACATCCAGGGTGTGGTTTTGGAGTGGAATTGTTTTCGCCGCCGCCGCCGCCTCCTGATTTACACTCTTCCCTGTTTGATTCATGGGGCCATACACACTGTTGTTTACCTTCGTCGAAGACAAGTGGGGGATCAGATGGAGCGCAGTTTTTCAAATGCCCTACACCGAAGTTGTCGCAGTGAATGAATTGATTGCAGTTTTCGACCGCTAAGAGAACGTCAGTTCCATTCCATACGCCAGTTGGGCATCCAGGGTGTGGTTTTGGGGTGGAATTGTTTTCGCCGCCGCCGCCTCCTCCTGATTTACACTCTTCCCTGTTTGATTCATGGGGCCATACACACTGTTGTTTACCTTCGTCGAAGACAAGTGGGGGATCAGATGGAGCGCAGTTTTTCAAATGCCCTACACCGAAGTTGTCGCAGTGAATGAATTGATTGCAGTTTTCGACAGCTAAGAGAACGTCAGTTCCATTCCATACGCCAGTTGGACATCCAGGGTGTGGTTTTGGAGTGGAATTGTTTTCGCCGCCGCCGCCGCCTCCTGATTTACACTCTTCCCTGTTTGATTCATGGGGCCATACACACTGTTGTTTACCTTCGTCGAAGACAAGTGGGGGATCAGATGGAGCGCAGTTTTTCAAATGCCCTACACCGAAGTTGTCGCAGTGAATGAATTGATTGCAGTTTTCGACCGCTAAGAGAACGTCAGTTCCATTCCATACGCCAGTTGGGCATCCAGGGTGTGGTTTTGGGGTGGAATTGTTTTCGCCGCCGCCGCCTCCTCCTGATTTACACTTTTCCCTGTTTGATTCATGGGGCCATACACACTGTTGTTTACTTTCGTCGAAGACAAGTGGGGGATCAGATGGAGCGCAGTTTTTCAAATGCCCTACACCGAAGTTGTCGCAGTGAATGAATTGATTACAGTTTTCGACAGGCAAGAGCACGTCAGTTCCATTCCATACTCCAGTTGGGCATCCAGGGTACGGTTTTGATATAATACCATTTCCTGTATTGATTGAAGCGCTTTTCACCTCGATGGTTATTGCGATTAAGATGAGAATAAAGCTCTGGTCTGAAAATATGTACAAATAATATTTTTTTTTATATTGTTTACGAGTTTATGTTTTTGGTTAATTTAATACTTACATTTCATTGCAGAAACTTCTTTCTCTTGCTTTGTGTAGTCTTTTGGAAGCGAATTTCAGTTTCTGAAGGACTGTTAATGTTTTCTGGTATTTATATGCAATTTCTCTCTATGTTATCATTAAATTTTATTTTTTATAAACTATTTTAATCTGACAAGGAATTAAATTATATCTAATTTGTTTGATAAGTATTTTATAAATTAGTTTAGACTATCTTGTTTATTTATAAAAATTCTTTTATCATTTCGCAGAATCACGTAACGATTCATTTTTTAGATTATTGAAAATATATATTGAAATATATAAAACATACATTAGGCTCTTAATAATTAATTTAGTATGTAAAAATATACGTGTGTTTATATTTTTTAATATAAAAATACACACACACATACATATATATATATATATATATATATATATATATATATATATATATATATATATATATATATATATATATATATATATACATATATAAAAATTTAAAAACACAAAATGTTTCATATTTTTTGTTAAGGGTGATTTTTCTTTTGTGGTATTTTTGAGTACTTTTTATTAATTACATATTTTATAATGTTTTTATTTTTTCCGAAATTTAATGTAATTTTTAAAATAATTTTTCAAGGTTGATTTTTTTGTTATTATTAAAATTATGTATATATATATATATATATATATATATATATATATATATATATATGTATATGTATTAATCTACAATAAATTAGAATTAAAATTTGAGTTGTAGGTTTGTTTGCTTTAATGCTGCAGGGTTTTTTTTACGATTAATGATGGATTTTTAATAAATGAAACACATATTTGAACAAATATTTAATTGAAATAATTTTGAAATTTCAACATATTTATGTGATTATGAACAAGTTCATTTATTTTTATTGTTCGTTTTTAGTAGTTAAAATATTTCTATCTTTGCCTTCAATTTTATTTTATATTTGTTTTATTTTATGTTTATTTTTTTATTAAATTTGAAATAATATTTTCATTTACGAGTTGTAAATGGATACGAGTGATATCTT
Source organism: Neoneuromus ignobilis (assembly GCA_029203775.1). Lineage (NCBI taxonomy): Eukaryota > Metazoa > Arthropoda > Insecta > Megaloptera > Corydalidae > Neoneuromus > Neoneuromus ignobilis. The sequence continues at coordinate 30,685,103 of CP092089.1, forward strand.
GTTTAGAGGCATTAATTTTTACTGTCTAGAAAAAAAATCTAAATTTCATTGATAGCTCTTAATGTATGTGTTTTTTTTAAATGGATTGCTTAGAATATAATTTTTTTTAATATTATTTTTAATAATAAAATAATGTTAAAAATAGAATTTCATTAAATTTAGATGAATAAATAATCTCATATTATTTTGTAATTTAAATTGAAAACGCTTTATTTAGTTTATAATAATTTTAAGCATCTTATTTAACTTAAACATTCGAAAATATTTTGCAATGAGTTTTTACTTTGTGTTTTCAAATCATTATTGAATAATTTTTTTTGTTTAGGTCTACGCACGAAAAATGTTCGTGGAATATATTTTGAACATATCTTATTTACTAATTCGATTTTAAAATTAAGACGATTTATTTATTACTGAAATAAAAATAAGATAACATGTTGAAATATAAATGTGAATAAAAAGGATAATGAAATATAATATTTTACATTTTTTATTAGAAATTATTTAAACAAAACTATATTTCAATATTTATCGAAATTCTTGCATATATATTAATTCAAATAAAATAACTTTTATTTATTTTTAATTACATATTTAAAAATTACAAATATCTGTTTGTGGACAGAATGAATATTTAATATCTTGTTCGACGAGCTTTTTCAAGCAAGTATACCCATTCAGATCATTATTTAATTTATTTATTATTTAGGTTATTACTTCGAAAATTGTTTTCAATAATTTATTTAAGCTAATTAACAGAAATTTTTTATCAAATATTACATTGAAATGATTTAAATATTTTGGTGTGATAATCTGTCAAATTTGAATTTAGTCAAGAGAACTTATAGTGGACGATACTCGTCTTTTCTGTTCGAGGGGTTAACATATGACTGGAAATGAAATAGGTTTAAATATTTGAGAGGAGATAAATAATTGAAAATCTTGTATAACAATGACCACATTTTATTAATAAGAATATCTATTACATAATTGATATTAATAATATCGTTTTTTGAGTTTTTCTTTTCTATATTATTATATTTTTTGTTTTTGTGCTATTTTATATACTTTGAAGGAGTAATACTTTTTATTTTTATTTTTTACATTGTTAATATACACATGAAATTTGTATTGCAAATATAAAGAAATTAAATGTTATATTATAAAATATATATCGTTTTGAATTACATATAAATATATTTTAACATGTTCTTTATAAGAACACCAGCCCAATTAAAATATATTTGTATGAATTACATTTTAAGTAATCGTTTAAGCTATAGTACATATAAATCTAATAAAGAAAAGAGCAATTATATCACATAGAGATATGTAAATAAATTGAAATGAATAGGAAAACATGATAACAATCTTAAATAAGCCTTATATTATATATTTTTTATATTGCATTGAATTAATGTATAAGTTTGTGCAAAAATCCATTTAGATTAACAGGGTCATTCTTCTGCATAGTTTCGTTAAATTCAATCAATATTCAGGAAAATTTGAAAATTTATTAGAAAGTAAATATACTTAGATGTTAGTATTTTTAGCTGTTCATAGTTGGATGATGCATCTTGTATTGGTTGTAATTAAAACGAAACTGGCCGAAGAAGTTCTTCTGCGGATAAGAGTCCATCACCATTAGCGTCTACGAATTTATGAAGTAGCATTTTTGCTAATGCTGGGTTTGTTTGCATTTCTTCGACGAACCATTCCAGTGGAAAACTAAAATATAATATCGTATATATATATATATATATATATATATATATATATATATAAACAAAGATAGATTATGTTAATAAATTATTTATAGGTAAAAAATTATTAACAATAATTATATGTTTATTTTTAAAATAATAAATATCATGAATATGAATTAAAAAAATATTATGTTTTATATATATATATAAGAGGGTCGTTTGATAAGTATGGTAAAAAAGTAAGAAAAACTAAATTTAAAAATTTAATTAATTAATTAAATTGAACAATAAATAAATTTACCATATTTATCAAACGACCCTTGTATATATATTTAAAAAAGTATAATGTTTTTAATTTATATATTTATAAAAATAATCTGTGATATTTATTGTTATATATACTACTAAACATATGACTTTAGTTACCTGTCACTCATACGATCAACAAATGTTTCTACGGTGTTCTGGTCACTGGGCCCATCAAATAATTCAAGTGGAACAATGGTTTCGGGCACAGCATTTCCTGAAGTGCGTTTGCCAAAAGAGTACGCAGTAGAAAGTTCACTAGCTTTGAATCCACGTGTCGTGCGAGGCTGCTTTGACGAACGCATACGTAAGTTGCTGTATCTCGATGCTTGTATACACGTGGGAAAAAGAGATGCAAGAAGTACTACAGTTGTTACAATAACCAAAAGAGTAATTTGTGTGTTCTGAGATGATGCCATATTTATAAAAAGTCTGTAACAAAATAAATTGATATTTTTAGAATAGTTATACTTATGTTATATATATGTTATATTTTTGTTTTTGATTATTCGTTTTAAATTAGAAATATTTATACTGGTTCCTTAGTTATTTAAACATTTTAAAAAAAATATTTTCTCCATTTTTATCAAAAAACATAATTCTAAATTTAAGTTTATTATTATTATGGATTAAAAAAATATAGCAACGTTAAATATAATTTTAGACCAATATAACCCATGTGAAAATTAAAACTAACAGATTTATAAGAGTAATTCATATTTTTTTAAGGAATTAAAATTATTTATGTAACGTTAAAATATCCTTTTTTATAAGCAGCTAAACAACAAATTAAATGTCATCTGTATTGTTTTGGTTATTAAACACAATAAAAAAGTACGATATTTATTTCTGAATTTTTTTAATGTAGTGCTAAATAATATATAATATTTCAATCAAATTTCTAATATTATATATAATACATTATATGTATATGTATGTGTATATATGTAAATAAATTTGACTAGAAAAATATATTATTATAAAAGGATATACTCATTTAATTTTCAATAATGATCTTTTTTTTAATAAATTTGTAATATTTAGATATTGATTGGAATTTTATTCTATTTAATTTTTTTTATATAATATTTTATTAGTTCAATTTAATAGCAACTATTAAATACATTAATTTGTAATTAATAATCAATTATTTATTGTTCGAATAGATCATTTAATTTTAATTAAATTTATATCACAGAATGATCATATTGATAATGTATTATTATAAAATATATCAATATATATTAAGAGACTCTTTGTCATTGATAATAATTATGATTGATGTTAAAATTATATAGAATTTTGAATATAAACTTCTTTTATAGAAATATTAAATTTTTTTATATGTATTATCAAAAATGAAAAAAATACTTTTTTTAATAGATAAAATCATGTTATTTATATTAAGAGGATTTACAATTCTTAGATAATTTTAAATACAGATATATAAAATTATATATGTGTATGTACAAATTTAACTTAATTATTATTTAAATAATTACATAATTTTTTTTTATTTTGAAATATTTTTTACTATGCAAGAGGTGATTGAACTTTACATGTGTTTATTAATGCAAAAATTTATTTTATATTATAATATTAAAAATGTTAACAGAATGCAATTTAGGTTTAATTTAATTAATTTCTTCATGTAGGAAATTTGTTAATATAAATTCATCAACAAAGTAATGAATTTATTATTAAATAAATAAGTGAGATGAATTCAAATTATTTTTGTAAAATCGAATAAATAAATAATAATTATTAGGTAATAATAGATCTATAGATTAAAAATGTTTATTTTATTTATGCCTGTTAGTACATTTTTGTATAAAAATATTTTTATATTTATATAATTAAAAAACATAATTATGATTAATTACGTGTGTGAGTATATTCTTATATTATAAACTAATTTTTTTTTAAATAAAAATTATATGAAACTTGGAACAAAAAGAGAAATTAGAATATAAACTATTGATTTTTTGATAATAGTGTATAGAAAAACATGTGTATAGTTTCTTTTTAGTAAAACACAAATCTAGGCGTCACATTTGGATGATTCTATATAAGTGTAACAACTTAGGTGTTGTTAAATAAAAGATCAAATTTTTATTATGTGAACTATTTTTCTTGTTTGTTTAAGAAACAAATTACTTGTTATAAATGATAGTAATATATTTTTGAAACATTTAATTATTTTAATATCACTATATAAGTAAAAGAATAAATAGATGATATATTAAAAAATAATTATCTTAATTAGGGCCATAAAATTTAATTTTATTATCAGTAGATTTAAAAATTAGAATTAAGGTTTTGGAAAAGTAAACAATGATTATATATATATATATATATATATATATATATATATATATATATATATATATATATGTTTTGTGTTGCATTTTTAACGTTAAAGAATCGATTTTTTTATTAACTTATGAAATTTTTTTTGTTTTAATTTATCCATGCATAATTATTCAATTTTTGTTTTTTATTTGACAATATTAAAATTGGTAGCTTGATATTGTCAAAAGACTAATAGGGGTTTCCAATAAGAATGTTAGAACTTTGATAGCTGTTGGCAGCCATGTTTGAGATTTTTTTAAACTCATTTTGACATTTTAACTCAGTATAGTTTGGAAAATTATCATGGAATGTTTAACACTTCAACAACGTTTGTAAATTGTAAAAACTTGTTCAGTTCGTAAAACTTATCGTGCACTTCGTGAAACTTAACACAATCGTTCAAGTGAATGTGCCATTTATCAAATTGTTGAAATATTTGTAAACAATTTTACTTTACATGATACAGCAGTGCCTGTAAGACTAAGAAATGCAAGAAGTGAGACTAATATTGCTTCTATTAGTGAACATTTTAAAATGAAGCTGGAGATCACGTTACAGTAAATGGAATGCGTTACTGAACCATGATTAATGAATTTTTTTTCCAAAAATGATTGAAAATGGTTTGCACGATATGTGGTTTCAACAGAACGGTGCTTCGTGCCATACATCTATGGAAACAATAGACTTATTGAAATAAAAGTTTAATGAGTACATTATTTCACGAAATGGATCCATCAATTGGCCACCAAGATCATGTGATCTAACTTCATTGGGTTATTTTCTATGAGGTTATGTGAAATCATTGGTTTATGTTGATAAACCACAAAGAAAAGAAGTATTAAAAATAAACATTGAACGTGTAATTCATGAAGTTAGACTATAATTATGTGAAAGAGTGATTAAAAATTAGCCTAAACGAATTCATTATGTCAAGCGAAGTTTTGCGGTGGTCATATAAGTGAAATTGTGTTTCATCAGTAATGCCATAAAATATGCTTAAAAATAAAAAAAACTAATTAATTAAATACTTTTTGTTGTAATACAATGAATTTTATATATATATATATATATATATATATATATATATATATATATATATATATATATATAATAGATAATATTTATTTAATATACCAAAAATTATTATTAATTTCATATATAATAAATTAAATCATGTTTGTAACATTATAATTTTGTCTAGTATTTTTCATGGTTTTATACAGTAATTTATATTATATTTAATACGTTGTATAGTGACGCTGAATATTTCATAAAATAATTATATATAGTAACTGGTTCACAAAGATTGACGGGAAGAATTCTTACAATTTATATTAATTTGTAAAATTACATTTATCATTAGTTACTTTAATATTGAAGAAGAAGTATTGTCTAAAAGTATGTAAATGCTAGCTGAAATGTTTGTCAAATTTTTAATTGAGAATGAATAAAGCATGAAAGAATTAGTTTATGTTCAGTTTTGATATGGATTGAACTGCAGAGTTTTATAATTATTTATTCAGTACTTTGGAGTGATTTTGATCTTTAAAATTTACATGTCTTTTGACATTAATTTAGAGATAAGAATATAATTAATAATTTATAATACCTAGATTAATTTTCAAGCTTAAGCTTGATGTATGATTTGTTAATACAAATGGATATTTTACATGTTTAAAAGTAAATTAATATTTGTTGCATAATCTTGTTATTCGATAAGATTGATACCACTTAAGGAAAACAATAATTAAAAAATTAATTAGCTGTCAGATATATAAAATGCCTATGTTAAATTAAAATTTAATTAAAGTAAAAATTAACAGATATAATTTATTTGGATTAAATACTTGATCTTTGAAGAGATTAAGATTATTATTTATATTATTATAAATAATATAGTTTCAATAATGTTTAGTAAATAAATATAAATGTTGTGTAATTCAAATAAAAAAATGATTTTTATATTGGTAAAATATTCGAAATAGATGTTTAAATTAAAAGTAAAAGGAAAATTGAAAAGATTTTTCAAAATATTGAAATGTAACTTTATTTATTTGTTTCTTTTTTTAAAAAATAATAGAATCTTTATATTTATATTATTGAATCGTTATTTGTAACCAGAATCAATTATTAACTAATTAATTATTTAATTTGAAAACATGTAACCTAATACTAGTAATTGTCCTTTGATATTACAATGTTGATTTTTTCAAAAATATTGCTATAAAATTTTAAGGTATATTAATATAATGATTAAAATTTAACCAACATTTAAAATATAATTAATTTTTAAAGTACTGAAATAAACATGAAAATATTTAGCTGAATTATATTAAAATAAAATGATACAAAATACTTCATTAAAATAAATAATTATTTTTATAATAAATAATATACGTTATGAATTTTTGACGTTTGATGATTTCATTTTATATTAAAACTGATTATATAGATAAAATATTTTTCATTAAATAATCGAAAATTTAAGCATTGACTATGTATTTTTTATATGAAAATCAACACATATTGATATGCAAATTGATTTAAAATTATGAACAATTTTACTTTATTTCTGATTTATATTTTGTATGTTATTAACAAAGGATTTTAACTGATATTAATAGTGTTAAAAACGTTTTCACTTTTCCTTGAATACATTTCTTTTTGTCATTGTTGTGGTTGTTGTAAGTTTACGCAATTTTTGTTCGCTTATTTTAGAAATTTTAACTTAATGAATTATTTTTTTTAATACATGAGGGTGGTTTAGAATGGAATAATAAATAAATTTCATTTTGATCAATAAAAGTGTGTCAATCGGCCTTTTAATTGTATAAGTAAATTGTTATAAGTTGTTTTGTTGTATTGTTAACGTTATAAGTAAAACGTTTTAACAACATGAGTTATTGAGATAAATTTCGAATCATTATATGAAATAAAAATCGAAAGTCTAAAGGCAGTTATAATATTATATAATATGAGAAACTTTACCAAGAGCATAAAGTTGTTAATATTTCTTGGCGCATGTTTTTGTTGAGAACCTGTAAGTGTCGATCACATTCAAAGAGTTAATATACCAAGTTTATCAAGAACGCTTTCAATCTCATTAAATTGTGTAATTTATTATGGCCATGAAGATTTTTCAGATATCTGATAATTAGAAAACCTTCATTGAAGCCACTTTTAACGGTTAAAAATGACTTCAGTTATAATATATGTTTTTAGGAAAAAATATTATAGATAACTAAATAATATAAGTTACTCTCAAAGACTTGAAAGCGTACAGACAATCAACTAGCTAATGTTTTATTTGGAATTAAAAAATGAAAATTGAATTTTATTTTATTCGGTTACAGAAAAAAATATGCTTTTTTATTTTACTTTGCCAAAATTTTTAATCAGTCAGCAATTTGCATCAAATATATTTCTTAACTAAAACTTAAGAATAATTAATGCTAGAGTTAATACTTTTTTAAATAGTTTTTCGAATGTTTTATTATGATATTCTGACATTTTTACTAGTATTTTTTATCAGTATTTCTCATATAAATTATTTTTCAATGTTTATCTTCAGTCCTATTATACTTATTAAACGATAGTTAATAGATGAAAGTGAATTTCGTAAACTAAATTTCATAACTTCTCAGAAGTTAATACCTTATAATGTTGTTCAGCATTCAAAAATAAATTGTATTTGTATGTCTTAGCTTATGTTCGGATGTTGAGCAGAAATACAAGTTTGACTTACCGAGTAAATTACGAAATTTTGTTTACCATTACTCATTCGTGTTTGTCGGTAAGTATTTTTATGTAACTTGTTCATTTATCCGATAATAACAAGGAATAATTTGTGAAGTATGATCGGTTAAGGCCGGTCGAAATAGTGTTTACCTTAATTTATATTCAGATACTGATAGTTTTCTTGAAATAATTTGTGTTGATGTGCACGACTTTATGTTGGTATTTGTGAGTGGATAAGAAAATATTCGTCAATAGATGAAATAAACTAAAAAAAATAAATATCAAGTCTTATATAAATGATTAAGAGAGTATTTGGTTCGAATTGCTGAAAATTTACTATATTTTGTTTACAATCGATTATTCATTTGTTGATTGGTAAGTAAATGTGCACATTTTAATATTTCGAATATCAGATGAACTTGCAGTAGAGGTCTCAGCTTAAGTTCCATATTACATTTGTTTTATAATTTTTAGTAAACTATTGAATATAATTAAAGAAAAAGTACATGGACAAAATTTTTAAAATATGTATGTTATTGAGTCTCATATGCTCTGTATTTTAATAATTAATTAATTTTTTTAGAATGTATTGAGAATCTTTAATTAAGTATCATTAAGTATCAAATTATCATTAATAAAAATGCACAGTTATTAATTGAAAAATGAATATGTATATATATATATATATATATATATATATATATATATATATATATATATAAGTATATCTAACTATCTATCTAACTATTTACTATCGAACGAGTGTTTTTCCAATCTAAAATAATTATAAGATCTTGATGTATTAGATAAAGTAAATCTATAAATTAGTGTGTAATCAATAAGTACTCATAAATATAAAAAATGATTAGAATTAAGTTTAATATAAAGTTACATACTTTATAATTTGTTGTTCAATCAATTACATTGTGATACACATCTCTTACAATTTTTTAAATAGTAGAATTTATTTCTCTCTCTCTCTCTCTCTCTGTCTGTGTGTGTTTGTGTGTATATATATATATATATATATATATATATATATATATATATATATATATATATATATATATATGTACACACATACGCATACATACATACATACATAGATACATACGTATATTTCTATTTATTCTAAATTTCATATGTATATTTCTATTTATTCTAAAAATATAGTTTGGAGATTATTGAACAGAAGTTATTTATTATAATTGCAACTTTATATTCAATGAAATACCAGTTGTTAATGGAAATACAAATATTTTGTTATTGTTTTTAGTTTTTGAAATTATATGAAAGTTTAATTTGGGGTCATAAAAATTACTAAATTATAAATGAAATTAAATAAGAGATTTAATAAATGATAAATAAGAATAATTTTATCACACATTCATTTATTACTTAATCACAAATTAATTTAATATTCCTAAGAATGATACTGATATTATAATAAGATGAAGTTTGTACAGTTGTATAATCACAAGATATAAGTGAAATTTGATTTGTAATATATATATATATATATATATATATATATATATATAAACACACACACATATATTTATGTATATATAGCTTTATCCTCACCAGCTTATTTTTATCCACTGATGGAGGAGGATTTCTAATTTTTAATGAAAAATTAAATTTCAATAAATTTCTCTTCTATTCCTCATATATATATATATATATATATATATATATATTTAGGTTTATATCCTATCTATTTATGCGCCTTTGGGCCTTTTTGTATTTTTGTTATACACATATAGAAACACACACATACACACACACACACACACACACACACACACACACATATATATATATATATATATATATATATATATACATATAGTCGATAGTAGTTTTATATTCCTGTGTTAAGCGTTTACGATTATGTTATATATTTTCATTTAGAATTATTAATGTTAAAATTTAATTCGTGTTTCTATTAAATTCTATTTATTTTTTACTAGTAAATTAATTTTTGTCTATACGAGGTTGTTTGATAAGTCCGTGTAAAAATAAAAACTGCTTTATTTTTTTTAATAAATCGTTTTTATTTTTCAACATAGTCTCCTTTTAGGCTTATACACTTCATCCAACGCTGCTCTAGTTTGTTGATCCCTTCCGAATAATAGGATTTGTCCAAGTCTGTAAAATAGTGATTCGTTCCTGCAATCACCTCCTCGTTCGAATAAAATATTTTTCCCGCGAGCCATTTCTTCATATTAGGGAACAAATAATAGTCCGATGAAGCTAAGTCTGGAGAATAGGGGGGATGTGAAACGATTTGGAACCCTATTTCCATTAGTTTTGCGGCCACAACTGCTGAGGTGTGAGCTGGTGCGTTGTCGTGATGAAAGAGGACTTTTTTGTGGGCTAATCGGGGACGTTTTTCTTGCAACTCGGTTTTCAAACGATCCAATAACAATGAATAATATGCACCTGTAATGGTTTTACCCTTTTCCAAATAGTCGATAAAGATTATTCCTTGCGAATCCCAAAAGACAGTTGCCATAACCTTCCCGGCCGAAGGAATTGTCTTCGCCTTTTTCGGAGCAGATTCCCCTTGATAACCCATTGTTTAGACTGCTCTTTGGTCTCAGGAGTGTAGTGATGTATCCATGTTTCATCTACAGTGATGAAACGACGCTTAAAGTCCTGCGGATTTCGCTGAAACAGCTGCAAACCGTTCTTGCAACACTTCACACGCCTCGTTTTTGGTCGATCGTGAGCAATCGCGGCACCCACCTGGCGGATAGCTTTTTCATGTCCAAATGTTGGTGCAAAATATTATGTACCCGTTCACACGAGATGCCTACAGCACTAGTAATCTCACGCACTTTCACTCTTCTGTCATCCATCACCATATCATGGATTTTATCAATGATTTCTGGAGTGGTGACCTCAACAGGGCGTCCAGAACGTTCAGCGTCTCTTGTGCTCATATGGCCACTCCGAAAATTTTGAAACCACTTATAAACCGCACTAATCGAAGGTGCAGAGTCACCATAATGTTTATCAAGCTTCTGTTTAGTCTCCTGAGGCGTTTTGCCTTTAATGAAGTAGTGTTTAATCAACACGCGAAATTCTTTTTCGTCCATTATTTGACAATCACTCGATTTCCTTGATTCCAACGATTGTCAAACACAAAGGAATAGACCGATATGGCTGAAACTTGATGTGTGTTCTTCCAAGAGGTGCTACTAATTAAAAATAACCTCGATATGCACCAGTGGTGCCATCTTTCGGAATTTACACGGACTTATCAAACGATCTAGTATGTCTAACCATTCCTTTTGAATAAAATTTCCAATGTTTTAAAGTAAAATTTTCAATTTTTCTATCTGTATTTATGCATTTTTATTTTTTTCATGTTTTTCAGCTAATATAAATTTTCAGCTTTATTAATTATAAAAATAAATTGATTGAATACTTCAGATTTAAATTATTCTAATGGATATTTCTGCTTTACTTATATATTGTATAATTGTTCAGAATGTCTGTTCTAAATACAATTTTTTTTTACAATTAATAGTATTGGGATTATATGACCCTCATTTATATATTTGATTATGCATTTAATTGTTTTGTTCTATAAATACTTACAGCAATCTTTTCGTAATGAAAATATCTTTGTAAGAAAGTTAAATTATATTAAGAAGGAATTTAATTATTAATTCATATTGTATTGAAGTACAACGAACTTATTTGTATATTTTATATATATATATATATATATATATATATATATATATAGATGTAATTTTACATTCATCAACAAGCTTATCAAATAACACAATAGAGTACCGTATTTTAATTAACGTGTAATGGATAATAGGTTAACCATGCATGCACACACGATTACGTGGAACTTAGTTCTTGTTAATTTACTACGAAATTGTTCTCCAAGATCTAAACTTCTATACAATAATTTTTGACGCATCTTCCTTAACCTCGACTGTATTTCAAGGCTTCGGTGATTTTCAGTTAATTATGACTTAATATCAGAGAGTGTGTCATTTCAATTTCCGGCGTTGGTAAACAAGAACACCGGATCTTAAGGGACGTGGCATTCAAACAATCGTTTCTATTTTGTCAATGCTGTACATGACGTTATTTTAACAAAACACATATGTACGTCCAATGTCTTATTGTCTCACCTCGAACATAAAACTGATGTTGATAAAAAGTGAGTTTTTTATATTTATAATTGCTAAAAATAAATGATATGCAATAAAAGCATTATCATCTACTCATAATTCAATGTATATATAAACATACAATGGGTATACAAGAATTCATACATTTTTAATGTTAGTATAATTGTCAATAATAAAAATGAACAATAACAAATTAGTAAGTTTTAATACCTTGTATAAAATTCTTTTACATTTATAATAGCTTGAGGCCTCTTTGGCTTGGCCTGAATTAGAATTGTAATTGTGTTTGGAGTTAATTCTTACTAAGTTTTTTCAAATTTTCTCATCTGTACTTTTGTTGAACACTTATATTTCTTATTTTCTAAAATTGCCAATAATTTTTTTATTAATGTTACATCATGGGGCTAAAGGGATTCCAATAATTTTTTGAGCATTATAGAGTTCTAATTGTTCAATGTTATATTTTTTCGTTAATGATATAAATTTTTTTTTAATAAATAAATGATTTTAAGTTTACAAATAGAATTGATATTTTTTGCTGTTTTATAAATACTTCATTCATATTTAAGATCTATTAAGATATCTTTATCATATGAAGTTTATTATAGATTATAACTATGAACTATCACCCCAACACAATAAGTTGTTGAAAAAGATTTTAATAATTATTAGTCTTTACTTTTTGTTATTTATAAGTTGATGCGCATTTTAATGGAAATGCCCGAAAATAAACAAAGCTCTGTGTTATAAAATATTTTATAACGCAGCGCTCTGATAATAATAATATTGCTGTTGAAATGTGTCAGCTTATAAATAAAGAAACTGAACAATAAATAATTATTGAATATTTTTACACTGTCTTATAGTATTGGGATGATAGTTTTTTTTGTGTAAGAGTGAATTTGTCACAGTTCTAAAACAATTAGTTATTTTAAAATGATTTTTGAAAATTCTAAATTTATTTTTTATTAAATATATCGATTACTCAGTAATGATAGAGTATTTTAGCATTCCTGTTAGATTTAAACATATGTCAATATAGTATCTTTCTGTATATTTTGTTTGAAAAAATAATTTTACCTTATAGTATATCGAATATATTAAAGTGCGAAGAATTTCAAGAATGTTCTATTAGAAGACTATTAATAACCAAATACGTATATATGATACACATATTCATTTCATATAAACATATATTTATATACAATTTATTCATTGACTGTATGAATACCTTTTATTCATATCAAGTGTTCTATTGATATAGTAAAATATTTAATATGATGCAAGTCGTTTAACTAACCTTAAAATTTGAAATTTCATTTGACTCGCGATAAATTGAAATTTCAGTATGAAATTTAATAATAATGCCAGTTTAACACTGTAGTACGTATTATTTCATATTAGAGTTCATATTAAAATGACGACTTTATTAAAATGTAAACAAGACGATGGTGGCGAAAGAGCGTGTGGATAAGAAATACGAAGTGAGATAGATTCAAGTATATCATGTATTAAAAAATATAGTCTCTTAGAGGGCCGCAAGGCTTGTTTGGCAAGAGAATTTTCGATATGTAAATAAATGCATATACTTGTATTTACATATCTATATCTATATATATATATATATATATATATATATATATATATCTATATATATATATATAAGTTAATAAATGTCATCATATAAATTTTGTATTAAGAAAAGAAATAAATTTCATTGATTTAATATTGAAATTTAATATTTTTCCATATTTTCTTTTAAATTGAATGTTTAAATAACTATTTAGATGATTATACTATTTTAGTTAATTCTGTATATATATATATATATATATATATATATATATATATATATATATATATATATATACACACCCGTCCTTTAATTTACACGGGACTTTTTTTACACGAGGTTTTTTTACTTACGCGGTATTGATTTACGCGGCACTTTTTATACGCGGTCAGATAGATTTCATTTTATATAATTTTTCATGGAATTTATTATATATCAGAGTGACACAAATTCTTACTTGAACGTATAAAAACACGATATAAATATATAAAAGGTTGATTGCTTTGAATTACAGTAGCGATAGTGACACCGAATAAAATTTAACTACTTTTGTTTTCTAAAACGTCATTATTTTTTTGTTAAGCTATGTGAAATAAATATGTGTTTCTACAACTTTACTAGCTTTTATTTCCAATATTTTTTCTATTGTACTGACAGACTCAATTTACGCGATTTTCATTCGCGTAAAACAAATCCACGTGGAACGGATACTCCGTGTAAATTGAGGGACCGATGTATATATATATATATATATATTTAGTCATCCAAATGTGACGCCTAGATATGTGTTTTCTTAAAAAGAAACTATACATATATTTCCCTATACATCACCGTATAAAAATGTTTCTTTTTAATAAAACACAAATCTAGGCGTCACATTTGGATGACCCTATATATATGAGTGTGTGAATTTTGTGTGCAAAATGTATTATTTTGTTATACATTATTATTAAATTTTTTTTAGAAAATTTAATTTTGGGATTGTTCTTTAGAATTAAAAAGGCATTCTTATGGTAATTTTAAAACATCAGTTACATATATGAAGGTTCTTTGTCATTGAATTTTTTAACTTTTAATGCGGTTTTTCAATTAAAGGACAATAATAATTTTTCTAATGTAGTATATAATTCAATTAAATTTCAACGCGATAAATTAAGGTACTAATATGAAAATATTAATCTATTTAATAGAAATAAACAGTTCGTATAAAGATGAGTAAATACATTACTGTACCAGAAAATCGTAAAAGATAGATTTAATTAACTCTAAATTATATTAAGTAGTCGAGTTGTTCAGATCTAATTACTTTAAATGTTTAAATAATTCTCTCTCTCTCTCTCTCTATATATATATATAAATATAATATAAATACACGCTTTGTATTTGATGATTGTTTATTTAAAAAAACTCATAGTAATTACAGAAAATTGATAATAATAATAATGTATGTTTTTAAAAAATACTTGTTAATTTTTTTTATTTCATTATGAAAATTATAAATTTGATTTTTAAATAACTAAAGGTATTTAGACACAATATAAAAAACATTTATATGTTCGAAAGTAGTGAAATTTTAAAACTATATTTGTTATAATTATATTGTTTTATATTTAATGTTAGTAGAGTGACATTTTTCTGAATATATATTTAAAGTGTAAAAATAAAGAGGTCTTCTTTCATTTCTTTCTACATTTATGCGTCATAAAAAAATTATTCAATCAGATTAAATGGTAAAATAAGTAATTCTGTTATACCTAAATCAAATTAAGAAACAATCAACTATTCGGTTTTTATGCTCATAAGAGATATAATTAATGAATGAGATTTGTGAATCAGCGATTTTATACAATTGTTCGTATTAAATATAAAGTTAAATATATATATATATATATATATATATATATATATATAAATAAAATAAAATGAATTATTTCTAATTGTTTCAAATTATTATAAAAAAAGTATATTATTAAAAAAATTTAACAGAGTTGTGAATGTATTCTTATGAAAAAGTTTTCATTGTACAAAGTTTATACATATTTTTTTAAGATTATTTTGATATCATTCATTTTTGTTGCTTTTTTAAATACTGCTTAATATACGTGAAATAAATCTATGTGGAATTTTTATTTAGAATAATTTTATCTTAGTGTTAATACAATTTTTATTTGGACCCAATGTATTTTGAAAATGTTCCAGTAGAATCATCCAGTTAAACTATATTTATTTTTGATTGCGAAATTTTTCCTAAATAACGTATGTTTGAAAATGTTTAATTTAAATAGTATTTATCTTTAGGATAAATCAGTCCACTGATACAAATTTATTTTGACAGATATAGAGAAATAGAATTGATTTTAAAATGCAGAATTTTAATTTATTACAGGTTATTATGAATCTTGTAATTTATAATTGTTTCGGAAATATTGATTTCAAGTTCGTTAATTTATTGAATTTTTCAATTTAATGTAATTAGTATTAAGAATAAACATAAAATTATTGATAATATACAAAAAGTAATGATATAGTTCTATACAAATATGGATATATATATATATATATATATATATATATATATGTGTGTGTGTGTGTGTGTGTGTGTGTGTGTTTATAAATGTATATGTTAAATTAAATTTTATTCATTTCACTTTATGTTGATATATTGTATTTTGAACTAATGTGTTCATAAAGTTTTTTAACAATTGTATATTTTAATTAACTTGATTACTACAATTTGACTAACGACTCGATTTAAATATCAATTTCCTTTTTCCAGTAGGAAAATGTTTTATGGAAATAGTATCATGTTATGCACACACTCACACACACACACACACACACACACACACACACATATATATATATATATATATATATATATATATATATATATATATGTACATGAGTGTTTCAATTCATTCAGTTAATCCTGCAGTAATTTTAAGAAATGTATAAAGATAATGATAGCTAATAAGTTTACAATGTTATAAATAATAATTCCATATATATTTTAGTAGATAAGAAGTATATTCAAATAATATGAAATTTTATCACTGTTTTAAGATTAGTTTATTATTTTATGTAGCTAGTTCTATAATTTAAAAATAACTTCTTTTAATTATTGTTTCAATGGATTATAAAAAAGTTTAAAATCTTTTAATAAGTATTTAGAATCCTTGAATTAACATAAAAATATTTCTTAATAATCCAAAGTATATATTTGTAGATATATTTACTGTAAATTTATTATTACTAAATATAATTTTTTTAAAGAATAAATTAAGAACACTATTCAATTATTTATGAGAAAAAAGACTGCTTTATTGTTAGGAAAAATGTAGTTGTTTTTTGGAAGTTTTATTTTTATAGAAAATATTATCTTTAATAAGTAATCTTATCGATATGGAAATATTTATAATTAAGTGTACATTAAAAATATATGTGACATCAACTTTTTCTTCTGAACATTCTGGCTAACTACTATGGTTTCATAATTTTTTGAGAAATATCAAATTTATATGTAAATTTAGAAAACAAAATTATTATTAATTAAACTTTTATCTATCTTAAACAATTGGTGTTTTAAGAAAAAAATGATTTTATTGTTTGTTAAATTCAGTTAAAATAAATTTGAAGTATTAAGTGAACAAATTCAGATCAGTTGATTTCATTTATATTCTATTCATACCAATATTTCTTTCAACACTGCACTTTGCAGAACAGTATCGGGAATCTTATTTCAAAAAGACTGAATTAAATTATTTATGTAGTAGTTGTATACTTAAATTTGCAATTCGATCTCTCAAAGAATTTAATTTAGATCATTCTTTTCTTATGATTCTACTTGTAAAATATTTGTGTTATAATTTGGTTTATTGTGTACAAAATAAATAATATATTTATTCAAATAAATATTTTTTTCGCTTAATTTTATTATGTTTTTACGATCTGGTTTTAAGATCTCGTAAATAATAAAACTACGTTTATATATTTTAACGAATTTTTTGTGTATTACTTCAATGTAGTTTATTTTACATGGAGTAAATTAATATATAATATATGGTATTAGTTGACAGATTTAATAAAATAATTATAATTAAATTAATTAAGAATTAAGAATAATTGATCATTTTAAAATAATAAAATTATCATTTTTAAATAATAAAATATATTAACAAATTTATAAACATTGTTTGACAAATGATATGAACAATCTTTGTTATAAAGAAAAAGTAAATAAAAAGCAAATAAAAAGCAAATTAAATAATATATGATTAAAGCACTGTGTAGATTTTTATTTATCTTAATGTTTTTAAGCATTTTCATATTACATTTTTAAATGCTTTCTTTATTATTGTTACATAATATTTTCAGTTAAAACAAATATTTTATAGATAATATTTTTATAAAAATGTATGGTAAAAGTATACACCAATATATTTACTAAAAAATATCAATGAACAGAAATAATAAAATAGATTGAGAAAACTTTTAAATTATTATTTTATATTTTACGTGTTACATGTAAGGTTGCAGTATAAATGTTACCTGTTTCAGGTAAATCATATTTTAATAAATGATACTTAATGTAATATAATAATTGATTAGAAAAGGAAAATTTTATTGAAAAACCTGTCATTGAATGCATATCACTTTGCAAGAAAATATAAAGAATGTCTAAAGATAAGAATAAAAGTAAAAATTCTGAGTATAAAAATTAATTTGAAATTATACGTATCTAAACGCTATCGTATAATTGATACATTTGATGTAAAATATATTCTTTTAAAAAGTAATTATTTTAAAAAGTATTAATTTTATATATATATATATATATACACGAGAGTCGTTTGATAAGTTTAGTAAAAAAGTAAGAAAAACTGAATTGAAAAATTTAATTAAATTAATTAATTAAATTAAACAATAAATAAATTTACCATACTTATCAAACGATCCTAGTGTGTGTGTGTATATATATATATATATATATATATATATATATATATATATATATATATATATATACGTAAACACATATATAATACATACGTACACACACACACACACACATATATATATATATACATAGATGTTAAACCTTTTAACTGTATTGTTTATTTTTATATTTAAAAAAAAATTGTGTTCCGCCTTCGCGTTTATGTGAAAATTTCGTTTCCGAAGTTTTTTGAGCATTGTCAAAGTACAAATTTTATTAAATATTAAAATTAACAAAAAATTGAAAAAGATGGGTTTTCAGACAGATTTTTTAAATGTATTTTCAGACGAAATAAATTTTAATTGTATTACTATTATATTATACACACTCACACATACATACATACATACATACATACATACATATATATATATATATATATATATATATATATATATATATATATATATATATAATAAACATTGTCTACATAGAAACTTTAATATAGCTTTCTGAATGTTTTATTTTTCATAACTTATTTACTTTATGTAATAAAAGCAAATTCGGGGATTGACGAACGAAGTAATTAGGGGGCGGAGCCCCTGGTTTATAAAAAATCCTGTGTGTAGATGATGACAAACAATTTATAAAATATTATCATAATTAAAATGAGTATTATCATTTATAAAGAGTGACACAAATAGATTGCTTCAATCATAGTAATTCAGAAAGTAATCAGAATTACTCTTAGAATGAATGTAATAGTATGATATAATGACTGAATTAATATTATAATCGTGATAATAATTATATTGTATTAATAAATATGTAAACTAATAGATTATCATTAACATGTACATTAATTTAATCTGTATGTTATTGGTGTATAATTAAATAGTCGATTATATACATAAATTATATATATATATATATATATATATATATATATATATATATATAGGATGGTCCAAATGTGACTCCTAGATTTATGTTTTATTAAAAAAAAAAACAAAAGAAACTATACACATGTTTCACTATACACCACCTTATATATATGTTTCTTTTTTATAAAACACAAATCTAGGCATCACATTTGGATGAGTCTTTATATAACTACTGGGTTAGCATTATATTTATTTTTAAACACGCTGTTTAAATATTCTACCCAGTTTTAATAAATGTTTAGAGTTAACTTTTTTTAAAATTTTATTATTTAATATTTTTCGGTCATGAAAAAATGCTTCATTTTTATCATTGTCTTTCTAGCCACAAGAATAACTTTATCAAAGGAAACTTACTAGCTCTATATATTTATTCAGATGGCTATTTTCGAAGTTCTGGTGTTATTATTCATGAAACAAGCAGCCTATGTATGTGTGTCTGTATGTGTATATATATATATATATATATATATATATATATAAATTACATTTTTATTGATTTGTTGAACTAAAGGTAATTTTTTCGTGTCATTGAAGTTAAGAAATTAACAAGAAGTTTATTTTGCTTATGTTATTAACATTTTTTCTTAGATAAACATATGGAATAGAAATAATGAAACATAAATTTACTTATGTTTTCACATATTATTAAAGTGTGCTTTTTTACGATTAAAGTTCATTTAAAATGTTTAATTTCTTTAATTTTAAATGTTCAATTATTTAATGTGATAAGTAAATTCTAGAACGAATTTTAATTATAAAAAATACTTTTTATAGTGTTACTTGAACATTTATTATGCTATATATATATATATATATATATATATATATATATATATATATATATATATATATATATATATATGCAAAGAAGATTAAATTGGAAGCGTGGAAAGATAATAATTTTGGAAAAAAATATTATTACCCTACAAAAAAAACGTGATAATGTAAAGTTGATTCGACTTTAGAATTAGTTTTTCTCATCACTGTTATGTACTGTTTGCGCAGAAAATTGAAAATAAATATCTGTCAAGAGTTAAGAAGTGTACTTGTTTGTATACACATACATCGTAATATAAAATGGAAAAAATAACCAATTGTATTTCGTTATGGACCTTGAAATTTATTATATGTTATATTGAATATTTTTTCACACTTATAGTTAAATAAATATTTATGACTATATGAAATTTTATATATACATATATATATACATATATATATATATATATATATATATAAAATTTTATGCAATTAATTATTATTTATATTTATTCACACTTCTTATTCAGTATTAAATTATTTAAAAAATATTTTACTACATACTCGTACGTAAATATATTTTTGGAAAATGAGATATTTATATTATTATATTGAACATTTTAATTTTTTTTTTGTGTGAAAAGTTATTTAAATTTTAAAGTATATTGTGTTTATAAATAAGTTCTATATGAATAATGTATAAAAAATAATGAAATAAACTCTGTTAGAATAAAATGAATTATAGAAGATTAAAAACAATATAAGAATAGGGTGTACAAAAAATTATTTATTAAAATTAATATATATGAAATTAATCACTTACGTATTTAACAATTTTAACAATATAGTTTTAATAATATAGTTTTATATATATATATATATATATATATATATATATATATATATATATATATATATATAGGATCATCCAAATGTGACGCCTAGATTTGTGTTTTATTAAAAAAAAACATGTGTATAGGGTGATGTATGGGGAATCATGTGTATAGTTTATTTTGTTTCTTTTTAATAAAACAGAAATCTAGGCGTCACATTTGGATAAGCCTCTCTCTCTCTCTCTTTCTCTCTTTCTCTCTCTCTCTCTCTCTTTATATATATATATATATATATATATATATATAATTAATAACTTTCAGTTTTTTAAAAATTAAATATAAACGGAATCTACAGAATCACGAATACTTAAATGTCTAATGTGTTTACAAATTAGCGACTGTAGAATGCCGTTAGCTCTTTATGTTTCATGTAGAGCATTTTTTATTCCTCGAGTTATAATTGAATCTTCATACCATTCTACATTTTTTTAATGTACGTTTATTTGATGGCAATTTGTTTATCCATAATGTAATGATTTTTCCACGCACAGAACAGCACTGTTTATGTTGTACATAAAACATTTTAACACCTCTGTAGCAATAATTGAATCCTGGATGGGTGGTAAGAGTCGCGGATATACCAGTTACGCTATGGCCTCTGTTGGTGTGTATTAGATAAATGTCTCTATGGATAAAGTATAGCGGCGGATTGGTTCGGTGAGATGGAGTGAATAGGCGAAACGAGTAGTGGGTGATATTGACGTAGTGTGAGAATAGATGGACGTACGCTAACAACAACACTTCCCTAATTAGGTTATCAAGGTGGTGTGTCGATTGGTAGCAATGGCGACGCTTTGCCTACGAGTACAACATTCACTGGGCACTAAAATATCACCGAATAAATTTGCATTTTAGCTTGTCAGTCGGTGTTTAATGAAAGCTACTGAACAGCTATGCTTCTGTAGACTACAGTTATACATGAAACAGCTCGTCACGCTTTTGGGAATTCATTTAAGTATAGTGTATGTGCGTGAAAGAACATTTTTCTGCGCGTTTATGAAAATAACATTAATATTTTTTTTTCTTTTTCAAATAAAATTATGTATGTACGGATAGGTTATGCATCCTCTTTTTTATCGTTATTTTCATTTAGTTTATAATTAATAAGTATTACGTGTTTTATTCTTATTGCAAAATGACTCAACCTTTATGTATTTTGTTCGTAATATTTCATTTTAGAATATTAATTTCTCTATTTTTTTAATGTAGTTAGTAGAATAAAAAAATATTTGATTTACTTAATTACTGAATTCAAAATTTGATAATATTTATATATTCATTATATTATATATATATATATATATATATATATATATATATATATATATATATATATATATATATATATCCTAAATCTTATTGATCATTTACGGTATTAAATGAAAACATAATTAAATAAATATACGATTTTTAGTAAAAATATCTTTAAATAAATTGTAAGAAAAGGGGTTAAAAGAAATAGAATTTTTACTAAAAATTTGTACATTCCATGTGATGTAGATTAAAAAAATAAAGTTTAAAATTAAACTGATATAGGAGAAATTGTTAAATTTAATCGAGAAATTCAATTTATCGAACTTTTTCTTCATTGTTTAGTTCAATATCGTTTCCTGGGCCAGTATTTTTATTGTTTTTTATAAATTGAATTACAATTTTATTTATTCTTTCCATTTGTTTAGTACCTTTGATATAAATGTGGTATATTTATAAGTTTATTAATAAATATTTGTATTAATATATTTTTTAATTGTCTACATTAATGAAAAAATAAATAAAATTTATAAGAATTTTTAAGTATGTTAGGTAGGTCTATACTTTTGTGATAAACTGTATGTATAATTTAAAATGTTATTTAAATACAAATACCTATTATATATTACGGATTTTATTTAACAATATATTTACTTGACTATAAGTTCCATGAAATTCAAAATAAATGTTCTTTATGTATTTTTCCTACCTACGCAAATGTTCGTTAAAAGGTCTTTGCCTTGTAAACATTTTTCAATAGCTCAGAAATTCCTTACTCTATTCACACAGTTTGTGTCGATGTACATGACAATACTTTTTATACAGAATGTATCGCAAGTGTAAAGTATTTCGTTAGTGCAGTTATATGTACATATATATATATATATATATATATATATATATATATATATATATATATATATATATATTATATTATATTACTAAATATTATTAATAAATTTTTTAATGTTTTTTAAAATAATATGATTATTAGATGACAGAAAAATGTGAAAATAAATAATTGAATATCTATTGAGACACGAAATTTAATTTTTAATAAACTAAAATTAGATTATCTAAGCAATTTTATATTTGTTATACTGTGTTTTAATTTTTAAGTAAGTTTTTGATTAAGGCTTTAAAAATCAAGTTAAGAGAGATAAAATGTATTAATATAAAGATTTGTTTCAAAATTGGAAACTCTACTATCGAACTTGTTAACTTAAGCAGGCATAATTTATATATATATATATATATATATATATATATATATATATATATGTATATATACATATATATGTATATATATATATATATATATATGTATATATATATATATATATATATATATATATATATATATATATATATATATGTAACAAATATGACAAGCAAAAAACTGATCATACTAATTAATTGTTCAATAAATGCAGGTTATTATTTTAGAACATATTAAACATCGAATTTTACTTAAAATTCATAAAATACTTTTTAATAATAAAGCACACTGGTTTATTTAAGTGTAAAGTTTCAAATATTAATTTCATACTCTTTGTTTACAGTTTGTGAAGATAATTTTTAAATATAATTGTTTTAAAAAAAGCTTTAATAAGAATAATAAATAATAAATTTTATAAACATATATATATATATATATATATATATATATATATATATATATATATATTGATATCAAAATAATATGGATTCTATTAAAATATCTAATTAAATTTTTGTATTTTGTGACTTGTAAATAAAGTTATATTAGGTACTACATCACTCTTAATTCATAGTATTTATTAGTTTAGGGTAGAATAATTTTAATGTTATATACACTCATAATTTATAATTCCACTTTATTTATATATATATATATATATATATATATATATATATATATAAAAAAAAATATATTAATGAGATTTGAATATGTATAACTCAGTAAGGTATATCACAATTTCAAGTTTGTTGTTATGATTAGTTTCTAGTATGTAGATTGTGTAATAGTTATAGGCAGAACAATTTTTAAAGATGTAGGTTTTTAGAATTAATACATATATAAATACATATATATATATATATATATATATATATATATATAATATATATATATATATATATATATATATATATATATATATATATATATATATATGAATAATAAAAACTATTATCTTTATTAAATTTCATATTTTGTATCTCAGTTTATTGAAGTATGAAACTCCAATTTAATTTTAAGTAAAGTGAAAAAAATTAATATTTTATTTTATTACTTATATTTTAGTTTATAATTGCTTAATTTTACTTCTAATACTATTATTTTTAAAATATATTTTTTGTTTTCAATTCATAAAATAATTTTTATGATTATTTTTGAATGTGAAAGCTATAAAATAATTATTAATTATAATAAATACTTAAAGATTAAAATCTTGTGATTAAATAATTTATTATTTTTCACTATCTTGTTAAGAAAAACTTAATATACACATAATTATAAACTATAGATAGATTTAATTACTTTAGGTTGATATATGTAAATATATTTCTAAAATAGATAAAAGAAAATTTTGTGTGACTTCTTTGTATAAATAACACAAGAAGTCAATTTGCGTTATAAATTATTATAAATTGCAACATATTACATATGTCACTTCCTAATAAATATTCATTTCTTACAAACGATGTAACAAAGTTACTTAAGCAAAGTAGCATAATTTACGAAGTTGCTTGTGTCAAAGCTTTTATATAGAGTTATATTGACGTCGAGTATGAAATTTGTAGTATGAAACTTGTGTTCGGACTTGTGAACTAGTTACCGTTATTTGGAGATAATTGAAAAGTTAACTAGTTGAATGCTTCATAATTACTATAACAAAGACTTGTTTGAATGATTTTAATAAAAATAATTGTTTTTATAGATATTATATACGTATTTTTGTACGTAACTTAAAAAATATCATTATCAGTGAAATATTGTAAAAAAGAAATGTAATCATAAAAGTCTATAAAGTCTATTACTTGGCGAAAATTTCATCAAATGCCATTAAATTTTTTTTAAATATTTTTTCAGAATTTTTTCATTGTTTTCTGTTTAAAATTAATTTTATTCAACTCTCATTTTTACTATATTTCAAAATTTCATCTCTCTATCTTTGATAGTATCTCTTCTTTAATTTTTTTTGTTTCTTAGACACTATTCTATAATTATTTCTGTTTATCTATTATCTTTTTTCTTGTTATGTACTCTGCTGATTTTTATTTCATCGATTTTATTTATTCTATTATATATCAGTTGTTTTAGTCTATTCTCGTTTTTATTTATAGGTTTTTTGATCATGTTTAGAAATTCTTAACATTATCCTTTCCATGCTTCGCTAATTTTTTAAATTTTTTTTGCCTCGATTTTACAGTCAGTGTCCAAATTTCTGATCCGTAAGTACATGCAAGTAATATATATTGGTTATATGTTTTTAGTTTCACCCTCAATAGTATTTTATTCAACGTTATATTATTCATTATTTTAAATATTATCTTTGTTGCTAAAATATTTTATCTAATTTCTAGTCATAGGTTATCATCATATCTTATAATTTTTCTCAAGAATTTTATTTCATCCACTCGTTCAATACATTGGCTGTCTATATATTTTCTTTCTCTACAAATCTGTTAATTATGATTTTAGTTCTGTTCATTTTTAGTTTCAATCTAACTCTTATGCTTTTCTCTGAGAGTGTTTTAAGTAGAACATTTAGTTTTTCTGGTATTTCATTTATCAAAGTATGTCATCAGTAAATAAGAGATGCATATATATATATATATCATCATCATCATCATCATCATCATAACGCCCACATCAGTCCACTACTGGACGAAAGCCACAATGAATGCTAACATTCATTGGTATTTGGTCATATTCACCACGCTGACCAGGCGGATTGGTGAAGATTTTTTTATTCGGGGTTTACTCCCTTCTCGACAGTTATTTTTTACAAGATGAGGTTGTCGGCCTTCATGCTCAACCCTCGACTTGAAAACGAGGGACTCTCCGACTGGGAATCAAACGCAATCTCCCGCATGACACGCGGTGATGCTAACCACTGTACTACCCAGTCGGTTTATATATATATATATATATATATATATATATATATATATATATATATATATATAAATGTTGCAGTAAAATAGTATTATTTTGGTTATTATTTTTAATTCAAACATTTCTAGCATTGGTTATTTTATTATGGAATAATAATAAGAAAAAATATTTTTTAATGGTAAGAATTATTTTTAGTAAATCATGCAGTAATATTAAAAAAATCACTTTAACGAGTTTCTAATAATTTTATAAAGAGTAAAAAATATGAATATATATACATTTAAAGTTCATTTTATTTTTTTATATTTCCGTGTTTTTTTATAGACAATACTTTTTTTTAATATTTTTTCTTTATTTGTCGAGTTAAAATTTAAAATTGTAATTTGTAACCATAATAATTTATAGCTTCTCTTTTTTATAATATCTTTTAATTTTAGTAACCTTCCCTGGATTTGTGTAAACATATTAAAGTTATAAATTTATGTAAATAATTGAGATTAAATGAAGATTTTAAATGTACGTAAATATACGAAACGTGCGTAAATAAACATGTTTTGGTTTAGGATAAGGTTTTAAAGAGATTTGTTGTTTGTTTTAGTATGTTATATGTGAACGGGTTTGCAGACATTTTATAAAAGTGGAAATTAGAAATAAAAAGTTACACTAAAAATGCAACTATTTGAAAATATTTCATTGATTGCTATCGATTTTATTGCAAACGTAGATTAAAATAAATCTGTAAATAATTCTTTTGATATTTGAACTACTTATAAATTTTCATATAATTAAATATACAAGTCAATAAACTAAATGATTTGTTTTAAAATAATGGTTTCTTATAATTATACATTACAGGATGGTGTGTGTATATAAATAGGCTTGTCTAAATATGATGCCTAGATTTGTGTTTTATTAAAAATGTATGTGTATATAGGGTGGTATATAGGGAAACATGTGTATAGTTTTTTTTTCTTTTTAATAAAATACAAATCTAGGCGTCATATTTGGGTAACCCTATATTTCACGTTTTGTGATGTAAATACAAGAAAATGAACTGATAGAAAAAAAACGTTGTATGAATTGTCTAATAGATCTGTCAAATGGTATATTCTGTGCTAAATTATTAGAAATTTGATTGAAACATTTTGGATTAATTACAAAAATTATAATATGTGTGAATATTAAATATAAAAAAATATTCAGAAGTCAATTCCTCTTTATTTGTGCGATTTAAGTTTTAAAATTGAAAATAATTTAAATTTGGCTGTATTTTATTTATAAATCGAATTTATTGTAATTTCTGATTATTATCAATAAAAAAGTTACAAATATGTGTGACAAATTATAAAATTAACAGTAGTTAAACATTAACAATGTTTTAATTGAGGGACGGATTTTATCAGTAATTATTAATTTCATATGATTTAATTGGATCAATTTTGTGTTATGAAGAATAAAATTTTAATTTTTTTTTATTTATATTCTCAATCAATTCATCTGGTCAGCTTGATGACCAAGTACCAGTGATTAGTAATATTCAATGGGCTTTCGCTCAGTAGTGGGCTGATATAAACCGACATTATTATGGTCTGCGTATATATATATATATATATATATGTGTGTGTGTATGTGTGTGTATGTGTGTGTATGTGTGTGTGTGTATAATTATACACAATCGTATGTGTGTTCAAAATCATTGTAAAGGAAGGAAAGATAGTATTGGACGAATTTGAATTCAAATTTATTTGCTATTATATTTTTTAAGAGTTTGAATGTTACAATGAGAAGGTAAAACGTTCCCTATTGTTATTATTCAACCTTTACGTGTCAAACATGTGGGGCATGACAATTGCGATGACTACGCGTACCTTCATCGTAAATATCTAAAAGCTTATTTTTTTAAAAAATTGTTTTTGTTAAAAATGTGATAATTTTAATTTACCTAAAAATTAGATCATTTATTACGTTTATTTTTAGTATCATTCATTTAAAAACCGTTTAATTTATTTTTATATATGATTTAAATCTAAAAATTATTATTTCATCATATTTAATTTTTTAATTATTATTAACAAATTGCTTTTGTGTATATTTTTAGATATTATAATCTGTTTAATTAATGAATATGTAGGTGGTTTATATATATATATATATATATATATATATATATATATAATTATTATGATATTGTGTATGTAGATTAGTTTATAGAAAATATTAGTTTTAGTAAATGAGGCAAATTTTGAAAATGTAATGATGTATGTAATTATGATGATAATAATGTGCGTGTTCAAATAAGTAGTTTTCGAATTGTATATATATATATATATATATATATATATATATATATATATATTAAAAAAATAGATATTTGATAAGATAACAGAGGTTATTACTATAACATGAAAAAGTTGACAGTTAAGAAAATTAATTTTTATATCTCTAGAAATTAATCATAATTTTTGTGATATAAAATTAAATTATACTTAAATTGAAGGTGATAAGGATTTGATCGATTATTTTATTTATACTTAATTGTCTATTAATATGATATTCAAATGTCAAAATAAATGTCTCAATTTTATTAATTATTTGATTGCAAATAAATTTTGATTACTTGATAAGAGGTACTTTAGATCTTAATTAAATGTGTATGTTACATACATGCAAGTGTAAAACATTGTTGTAAACACGTAATAACAATTTTCTACTTATATGTAGTTCTTTATTTCTTGTTGCTTTTATAATAAAGTTGTATAATTAGAAAATATATTTTTTTTACTATCGATAAGAAACACTTGATTTTAAATTGAAAACATGATATTTAAGTTTGATATAAAAACAATTATCTTCAAGTTTAGAATTCCTTTTATCTTTTTAATATAATACAATTTCTGTTACAAAGATGTAAATATAAAATATTTATAAACTTATTTAGTGAAATTTAATTATCAAATTACGAGTATTTTGCTAAAAATTTAATTATTGATTATATACTGATGTGTAACTTTAAGACCATTAGTTATTAATAATTGAAACTGTAATATTATTATTTTTTTGGCCAAAAATATAGCTTAGGACCACAATTATTCGAACATACTAGAAATAATATTTCTTTCAAGTATTTTATTTATAAAAGTGAACATGTTTGTATATATTTCAAACTATATTGCATTGTTATTGAAATAGTATACATTATATTAATTTGAATATGATTTTTAATAATTTAATCAATAAGAAAAATTATTTAATGACAAGAAATTATGATGTAACGAAGAATTATATATATATATATATATATATATATATATATATAAACAAAAGTGAAAATTAGTCTATATATATATATATATATATATATATATATATATATATATATATATATAAAGTGTTTTATATATTGTCATAAAATATTACGTAAAGGAAATAAGAAAGGCAGTAAAATTTTATTTTACAACTTAATCTTATGAAGTTGAAGCTAAATATTTTTAATGTTATATACAAAATTACTAGTTTATTTATTTTATCAGGAAGCTAATATTTATTGTTTATAAATGTTTAATTTTATTTTATTTAGATATTAAACAATATATTAAAATTTTAAACACTTATATTTGTATGTAAAAAAGTTCTTTGCATAAATTGAATACATTTTAATTTTAATGACACTTCGTGACTGTAGATTATAATTTCAAAATAATTAATACGGAACTAGAAAATAATTGAACCATATATAATCATTTTTAAATATAATAATAATAATAATATGAAAAATTCTCATAGGTTATGTAGGGTCATGCAAATGTAACGCTTAAATTTGTGTTTTATTAAAAAGAAACATGTGTATAGGAAAACATGTGTATAGATTTTTTTGCTTCTTTTTAATAAAACATAAATCTAGGTGACACATTTGGATGATCCTATATAAAATTAAAAGATTAATGATTTTTAGTATTTTCATAATTAAATGCAGTAAATAAGATTGAAAAAATGATACATATTTATCAAATTAGAATTATATAAATGATAGTATGTAATTAATACTATTAATTACATACTATCATTATATTTTGTGTAATTAATACTTTTTATAGTATTTATTTATAAAAAGTGTGTGATCTTATATATAATATGTTAAATTGTTTATAGGAACCTTTAATTCGATGATAAAATTGAATTAAAATAAAAAAAATATTGTGTCATTTTTATAACAAAATTAATTGTTTTAAGATGAAATAAAATTATGATTTTTAACAAAATATTAAGTTTGAAGTTAAAGCAGATTTTATAAACATTAATTGGTTAAGTACTTTAAAACGACGTACTTTAAAGATTGAAACGAATTTATTTTTTACTTTCACGAATTTTCAAATATTGCTTTCGTAATAGGTATATTTGCATTTATTATGAAATATATCTGGTTGTAAAATTTATATATATATATATATATATATTGTTTTCTTTTTTAATGAATGAATGAATAAAAACATTTTGATATTAAACATGTGTTATTATTGATTAAAAGATTAAGTATACACCAACAGATGATTTTTATAAAAAAAAATAAATGCTAAAATATGAAAAATCTATTACAATACTAAATAAGATCATTAATATAAATGTTAGTTAGAGGACAATTCTTATTAATTTAGTTGTATACAAATTTAAGTAAGAGTAGTTTAAGATCTGTTAGGAAAAGATTTATTATAAGAAGTTAAAAATATTAAATTAAAGAAGATAATTGCATGAGTTTTACTATTATTTTAATACCATTAAAAGCTTATTTCTGTTTTCGTTTTATTATGGAACTCTTTATTAACAACGATATTCCATCGGGAGATTAAAAAGAAATATTTATCAAACATTGACCTCTAAAAAGTAGTGTTTATGTGGTGTCAGATGACTCGTAAATTTTCGATTTTAGTATTTAACGGTCAGTAAGCTACAATTTGCAATAAATGTAAAAAATTATTAATCTATTTTGTATGAACTTGATGAGGAAATTATTTAAATGTTGTAACGGTTTTGAATATAATATTTTAATATATAAAATACTGAAGCTTATAGGCGGTATTTAATTCGTAAAAGTAATGTTTCATTTTCTTCTGTGTATATGCTTTTTATTATTGATTTTATTTTATTTGTTTATAAGCACATTTATATACACACATACATAATTTATACCCATTGTAGGGTGAAGGTCTCTTCCAAAACTTTTCATCTCTAGCTATTAAAATTCAATCCTTTCTCGTTATATATCATTATTAATATCATAAAATTTTTTATCACTCCACTATTGGGCGTAAATGTCATTAGATTCCTTTAAACGTTATCCTAAGATTGTTTCATTATTTTTTGTGCGCGGTTAATTTTATCCAATCCTCTCCTCTATTATACTTCACGATTTTAACCCTATTTTTTTGATAGGATCTATTTTTAAGTCTCTTCTTGTTTCTTGGTAGCCATTTCATATTTATCTTTGTTCATATATTGTCTTTTCTTCTTGTTAAGTGTTCTTCTCATTTCATCGATTTTATTTTTTTATTATATCAGTTACTCTTGTCTGTTCTCGGTTCCTTTTACAGATTTGTCCTATTACGTTTAGAAATTCCTAATATTATTCTTTCTATTCTCGTTTAAATACATACATACATACATACATACATACATACATATATATATATATATATATATATATATATATATATATATATATATATATAGGTATCTTATTGTTTAATAGTATATTTGTAAAGTTTTGCCTTCTATAATTTTTGTCATGAGAAAATAAAAAACATAATTTATAGAAGTATAACATATAATTATGTATATGATGTTGCATGACTACTAGCTACAAGTTTATTATGTGTTATTTATTTACATATATATATATATATATATATATATATATATATATATATATATGTATATATATATATATGTATGTATATATATATGTGTGTGTGTGTGTGTGTGTGTTTGTGTGTATCTGATGTATATATGATATTTTGGAATTTATTTCATTTGAAAATACTATGTACGAATATATTTTGTTGTTTACATTATTGTTTTTTAAAAAATATACAAAGAATAAATCCTAAAATGAAACACACAACTGCACTCCAATGTAGCTACCACCATCATTCGACATAATAATAAAATGAACATATTCCCGGTAGTAAAACGTGCCTATAAATTAATTACTATACTTTTCGTAACGTTTTTAATTAGCTCAACTATTCGTGAAACATAATAATTTTAAATGTCCTCATTTGTATGTTCGTAACGGACAGTCTCTTTCTCTTTTTG
Organism: Neoneuromus ignobilis; assembly: GCA_029203775.1. Taxonomy (NCBI): domain Eukaryota; kingdom Metazoa; phylum Arthropoda; class Insecta; order Megaloptera; family Corydalidae; genus Neoneuromus; species Neoneuromus ignobilis. Next base: position 30,718,135 of record CP092089.1, read on the forward strand.
AATAATTACGAAAAAGATACGCGTTCTGAAACTGATGTAGGTGTGCATTAACCACGATCTCTAACACAAGTCCCTAACGGATTTGCGTCTCCCAAAATATACATAAATTAACAGAATAACACAGAATCCGTGTAAAGTTTTTCTACAGAAAGAACAAATTATGTGATATGCATGTATTATGTACAGAAATATCGAGAAAGGATTGGGAATAGTAAGAGTCTTTTTATGTGATGATTATAACGTGAATTATATATTACGTTTGAATGAACGAATGAAAATATGTATGGATTCATTTTACAAATAACGACAAGGAAGATAACAGAATCCTAAAAAAAGAATGAACATGAGCAATTGTAAAGAACATTCAGTAAATGCTTATTGTAAATGGAAATATGAGATTTATTTTATTAGATTATATTCATTATTAATTTTGTTTATAACAGATTTAAATTTAATTTTTAAACTATCGATAAATGTTTCAAAATACGTATTTTTATTACTAAAAATGATCGATTATTGAAATTGAATTGAAAATTAAGTCTTTAGTCATTTATTCATTGTACAAAATAGCGATTACACATTCTATTTTTCATTTCTTTGATACAAAGTTTAAATTTGTTACATTAATTTAGACCTTTGTTTACTGATGGAGTTTTAAAGTCCCAATTAATGTCACATAAAAGTAAATATTCTTTTCAGTCCTTTTAGATATTTTCTTAATTTACTTTGTAAAAGTTTATTTTCATCAATTAAATCAGAATTTGTTTCAGTATAATAACTTACATTTGAATAAGTGACAATATGAAAGTATTTGAATTTATAAAAGGATTTCAAAACAAGCGGATTTTTTATTTCGCTCAAATTTGTTAAAAATACCATAGAAATTTAGAAGCTTAAATTTTTTCATTATTAATTTTGTTGAATATATAATTCATATAATATTCATAAATTTATAATTTTTTAAAACCAACAACATTATATCTGATACATTAAAGTATTCTATCCGTTAAAATTTATGCTATTCTATATTTTGAATAATACAATTGTAGAAATAAAATAAAATGTATAAATCTATCTATCTATAATACTCGTATATATTTATATGTTTGTATATTAACAGATTATATTTTAATGTAATTCATGTATTAAAAATATATAAATAAACAATTAAATAATTGCTACCCATTTGAGATATAATATAATACAATTTCTTTTGTTATACTTTTAAGCTGTTAATACTTTTTCCAACTGAATTTACATATGATAATGGGATTTAAATTTGTTTTTATATCTCATCATATTATTTTCATATACGAGTATACATAAACATATGAAAACAAAATATTATATTTATGTATATATATATATATATATAAAAATATGTATACATTTCAATTAATAGTCATCGTGGGAAATTTAACATTTGTAGATAATACTAAAGTTAAATTTTAAATATACTCTTATATGCACTTTTTTCATTAAAATTTTATTGGGACAAGGTTTATTATCCTGTCATTTCAAGCATAAATAAAAAAGTAAGTGAATGAATTTATGTACACATACACATATGTATGTGCGTTTGTGAACAGAATATATGTACTGAAAATTATATATAATATCTTTTTTATAATTAATTAATTTATCTTACTTTTCCATCTTTTTGATGCGTATGATATTTATATATATATATATATATATATATATATATATATATATATATATATATATATATATATATATATATACGAGTACATAAATCATTTTTATAATTATATAAATTTTTCAAATAAGTAGTTCAGAAGTTGAAATGGAAATAAAACAAAAAGTATTTAATTAATTAGTTATATTTTTAATTTTTAAAATATTTTGTGGCATTAATGATGGAATAAAATTTCACTCGTATACCACCACGACTTCGTATGACATAGTGCATTCGTTTAATCCTAATTTTAGTCACTCTTTCCATTATTTTTGTGGTTCAATTTCATGAATTACACGTTCAATGTTTATTTTTAATACTTCTGTTGTATCCTGGTTTATCATAAACCAATGATTTCACATCACCACCATCTGTCACAGTTCTGACTTTCTTAATGGAAAACTCTATACTTATATCGGAATCAAAATTGAAGATTATAATGTGGTACTTTATCTTTCTTTCTTTGTTATTTCAAATAAAATATATTTGAATTCTATTAAAAAAAATCTATTTTATTTTGTTTTCGTATAAAAAATATTAAAATTTCTAACTTCATTTTTTGTTCCATTTATAAACATTTTAAATTTTAACTTGAACACAAATAAATTGATAACAATAATATACGATTTGTTTTTCGACAAAACATTTGCTTTAATTTTAAAAATTATTAATGAAATAAATAGATTTATTATTTTTTATTTCATAATTAAATTTGATTACATAGTTTAAAAATGTGTAGAAATTGAAATAAAATTATTTGTTTTTAATAGTTTGTTAGTAAAACTAAATGATTACTGGTATAATAACATAGTAAGCAGTTCGTAATTCCGTATGCTATACATCGTTAGTATTATATATCATTTTTTAAAGACCAATTTTCTCATACATTACTTTATTCCATTTTGTAAAAAGTGCAGGTAAGTATTGAAATTGTTCAAACTATACAACATATTTTATAAGAGTATTGGTGTCATTCTCTTTGTATAACAGTATATTTTATTCAGTGAATGAGCTATTATTAAATATTACAACAAAATATTTTAAACAAAATAATTATACTAAGGTATGGAATATATATATATATATAATTATTATTTAATAAATGTTTGGTTTAATATGTATATGGATGTATTATTTAAAATACATCATTAATTTAAATTTTGTAATTTTTATTTCCAGTTGACTATTGATTTCGTAATTTATTTCGTAAATCTGAACATCATTTATCATACAATATACACTTACACATGCATATATATATATATATATATATATATATATATATATACACATCTGTAAAGCCTATGGTTTTATGAAAACTTAAGAAGCTTAAATTTGTCAAAGGCTCGACTAGATTTCTCTCGTATGTTGATTTAACATTGTATTACATTTTTAATCTTTCCATTAACTAAATTGCAAGTTAATGGCAATTTTTAATTATTAATGAAAAAAGAATGATATAATTTGATTATAATTAATTGCAGAAGGAAAAGATAAACATAATAAGAGTATAAAATATGAAATTTGAATTGGTTTTAAATCTGTATATATATATATATATATATATATATATATATATATATATATATATATATATATATGATTATAAATAAGTTAATGATAACAGAGATGATGACTTGTCATTAATAATTAAAGATATTAGAGTACTTGCAACAAAGCAATAGGAGTATTAAATTTTAGTTAGCAATGACTTTATAAGTTACCCTTTAAAGGGTCGCAAGTTGTTAACACTCAATTAAGACCATTAACTTGTTGAACTCGGCATTTTCTTTTCATTTGAGAGTTTCCTCGACGCACATTTAAGATTTACGGATTAAGAGCAGACCGACAAATTACCAGCATACCTTAAATAGCGTAAGGATCATTTAACATGGAACAGTAATACATTACACACCCACACACACACACTTTATATATATATATTATTTGAGAGCAACATGTATTTTATTGTAAAGTTAATCAATTTGTTCTTATTTTTGTATCTTTTAAGTTATATATATATATATATATATATATATATATATATATATATATATATATATATATATAAATATAGCATAGTGCAAATGTATTATGTTGTTTATTATGAAATATCGGATTATTCAAAGAGAAACTCCATGAGAAATCCTACATTTATTATTACACGACCTAATAATATTTAAATAAAAAATATTAAAAATGATCGTATTCCAAGAAAGTGAACAATATTTTCAATTATAAAAAGTAGATCTACTTTATGTTGAAACATTAATTGTATATTATTAAGAGGATGAAAGTACATAGATATATCCTTTTTAAAATATTAATCAATAATAATTAATATCAAAGTCTATATGATAATAGACGTCAATGGACATTGTTTGATTTGATAATAGTTTATTGCTTAATAATTGCATTTCTTATTTTTTACAAATAATATATATATATATATATATATATATATAATTTATTTATATATTATTATTTTATTAGTCGAAGAAATTATTACAAAAAGTATTTCTTGCGAAGTGTAAGGTTTTATAATAACAATGTTAGAACTTTGACAGCTGGTGGCAGCCATGTTTGATTTTTTAAGCTCATTTTGATATTTCAACTAGTATAGTTTGGTAAATTATCATGGATCGTTTAACACTTCAACAACATTTAGAAATTGTAAAAACATATACAAATTAATGTTCGGTTCGTAAAACTTATGGTCAACACTTACATGTTTTGTATTATACAATTTATATATATATATATATAATATCTTACTAAATTTATATCTACTTTGAATGTGATGATGTAAAATAGAAATGTGTATTAGTGAAAATGTGACCAGTAAACAAATATTACCGGGATTGATTTGTTTTTTAAATTTTATAATTTACGTGTGAATATAATTGAAAAGAGAACAATTAAATATCTTTTTTCAAAAAAAAATATATGTTATATTGTTCATATGTAGCACATTTTATCATTTAAATTATGAATGCACATACCTATGTAATATATGTATGCATTTAGATATGTAGTTATTTGTTTATGTTGATGAAAACGAGCTTTATTATTTACAACATTGCAAATTTTATTTAAAATTTTTGAAAAATGGTCCTACTTTATTTTTATAGTTATTATATTTTTTAATAAATATTTTTATTTGTTAAATTTTATTTTTTGTATCTTTCTTAATATTTAAAAAAAAAATTCACATATTTATAGAATCATTCTAAACAAATCGTAATTTATAATTACTTATGTAATGAAAATATAATTCAATACAAGTATGTACATACATTTTTTAATGCATTTTTAAAAGAAATTTTAGTTCTTGTTTTTTTCAACGGACTTTGAATTGAATAATTTAAGGTGTATTCAGTTGTAATTTATATTTATATTTTTTATTTCTCAGCTACAATTTTTAAATGTCTAGTTTAATTTTAATTAAATTCATTTACATTTTAATGTTTTAATTTGAAATACATGTGAATAAAACATGTTATTTTAAATCGAGTTCTATATTTATTTATCTATTCTTTAAATTTTAAATGAAATGTTTTAAAGATATTTTTGATAATATTTTTAGAGTGGGTTTGAAATATATAATACTGGAGCATTTTTTATTATTAATCATATATATATATCAATCATTCTGAATTTGAATTATTGACTGAATTTAATAGTGATAGACGCACGCATATATAAATTAAGAAACTATTCATATGTAATATATTCACAATGTGATATTATCCTAAAAGCAGTTAGTTTTAATTTATAAGTTAATAACATCATTTGAGTTTTCCTAAGTTCTCGAATGTTAGATACGAATTTCTTAATAGACAATTAGAATTTCTAATTTTGTTAATATAATTATTTCATTGGATTTAACTGTATCTTATATTAAATCAATCTATGTATATTTATTTCATTTTACGAATTGTAACTTTGTAATTTAATGTAAAATTTACATTGAAAATTAACTAAATGAAGATGATATTTAATAAAAATAATTTAAAATTAAAAAATAATAATAAATTATATTGATAAGTCAATATTAATATAATAAAACTTTTATTACGAGAGAAATATGATCTAATTTGGAAAAATTGTTTAAAGAATTTTTCATTTTTTAAAGTACGTAATTTATTTCGAGCCAAGTTCATCAAAAAAGATAACCGTTCATCTTTAAAAAGATTAATATTCGTGTAAGTGTGAGAAATTAATTTTTTTCTTCATTTTGTCTAACGTTTATTTTTTATAGAAAAGGTCGATTTATAACTATATGAAAATTTAAAAAAGCTGTTACGAATTTTTCATTTTCATTGTTTGTGTATTTTTTTTGTTAAAAAAGGTTGTCGATAAATTAGAAGTGCGTAGATTCTGTTTAAGAGATAAATTTAATGTCTATATGTTTTAATTTTATACTAAGAAGTAAATGTATTATCAGAAATTATTTTTTTATTGGAATTTAATTTACTTCTATTATTTTTTAAATAATATATTGTTAGAAATATTTGTTAATTATATTAGATTGATATATTTTGTGTTTTTATTTCATCAAAAAATATATTTTATATTATTGTATTTCGTATTAAAGAATATTATTTGCATGGATAATTTTTTTTTATAGAAATGAAAATATTTAATTATATAAACTCACATATCTGTAAAATATGATGTTATAATTAAATGTTTTAAAATGATTTTTTTCCTCTTAAGTTCATTTTAAATATTATATTTATATGTTAAAAATTTTTCATAGATTCAATCGAAATAAATCATTAAAATAATTATTATGGAAATAATTTTTCAATTTGTTAATATTATAAAAAACACACACACATACATAAATATATATATATATATATATATATATATATATATATATATATATTATTATACTAACTAAGCAAAAAACAGAATTATTAGTACACAAAAAAATTACTTTTCAGTAATACGTTAAATAGTTATTCTTTATTTGCCATATATAAAAGATACCTGTTAATAACAGCACGTCGTTCAATAGTTATCTGTTTTACTCTATATTTAATATATTTTAATACTCGTCAACAATTTTAAAAGAATATAAACTTCGTTTGAGAGGAATGTGTTTGACAACATGTTCGTAGTAGTATCAGAGAAATTTCCTAGAAGCATGAAATTTAATATTGGAGACTAACTTGTTTATAGAAAGCATTTAATGAGAAAATAAATGCAACTATTGAGTTACCTATCTGATCATTAGCAAAGTGTCTAAGAGCCTTTATAAAGTTTTTAGCAGGTATGCATTATAAATGCTTTCAATCGATATTTGTGTTAAGTATATTTTGATCGAAAGCGTTCGTTGTGTTTTGAATTAATGGTTGAAATATTTAAATACTTAAATGGAATTAAAATGAAATTAAAGTGTATTTTTTTATATGAATGAGTAGTATTTTTTTATAATTTTACATAATATTTTTTATTTTAATTATATTAATAGAAATGTTATGTTAGAACTTTATATAGATACAAATATTATATATATATATATATATATATATATATATATATATATATATATATATATATAAAGACTTTTGATGATTACATGATATAAACACATTAACTTGGTTTGATGTTCATAGAGCCATATCCTTTAATATTTGTGGTAATTAATCCATTGAAGTTATGAAATGACACCTTTGTTAATTGTATAGAAACCAGAAAATTAATTGATTGTTATTGCTGAATATCGAATAACTCTCTCTATATTTTGTTATTGTTGTAATTGATATTATTATATCTGGGCGTTGATTATTGTGTCCAATTTAATTCTTCAAAATAAGTATACTGTAATTTTGCATATAGGTTAAATAATTATGTTTAGTACGAACCAAATATAATTTGTGCATATTGACTTTGATTGCTGGTTTGGAAAATTTTGCTAAACTAAATGTTAACTTCAAGGAAGAATCATGGATCGTAAATTATAAACACACTACATACATTCATTCCAGTTACTAATTTTTAAGGTCAGTAAACATGTAGTCAAACATACAGTGAGAGAATATTTTTTTCGTATTTTTATACATAAAAATTTCAAGTATTATAATTTATATAATAATTACATACTAAGTTGTTCAGTTATAAAATCCATTATATTCTGTTTATGTAATATTTATTTTACGATATTATTGGAATATTATACATTTATATATGTTTGTGTAGGCGTCAATTTTCTATAGGATACATATATATTGTATCAATATTGAAAATTTGTGACCTTTGTTGCATTTCATCATGGTTTGTTAAAATTTATGTCATGTGAACACAAACACAAGTTCTCTATAGGATAGTTAATTATAATAGTTGCAAACATGTTTTGGTGTTTTCGTTGTTCTATAGATTTGTGAAGTCTAAATATTATATATGCATTAAAAGAAGAAATACTTTTAGAAATTATTATTGATTTATTTCTTACGATTTTCAACTGCAATTAGATGCCAGTATAGATGTATTTTATTTATACACACAGATATAAACCGTATAAAATAGATGAGAAATATACTAAAATTTGATATTAAAGCGTTATTTTTCCCATAATTTGGTAAAAGTGTTATTGAAAATAAGTATGTGAGAAAAAAATTGTTACATCTTCGCACGAAAATTAATGTTTATATTGGATGTTTACACATCATAATATTCGTTTTATGTATTGATCAATAGAATCTTATATGGGAGTTTCATAACAAGTTTTCCATTAAATATTCGTTATATTAAGAAAAAAACCTATAAAGTAGGTAAGAATCGACGGATAAAGATATTGTTATTATCGGATATAAATTTAACAGGAAAATAATTTAACACCCTTTAAGGCATATAGGTTTACATAAAAATATTTGAACTTTTTAGTTGATATCAAACAAACTGATCAATATAAGAGGTACGTTTTCTAATAAAAATAAAAGATTTTTCTTAGTTATTTAGAAATCCATTCGGTTGTATTTTGATATAATTTAAAATTTTATTTATATCAATTGTTAAATTTAAAAATATATTAAATATATTTGAAAATTATTTTATTAATATGGGTTAAGAAAAAAGAAAAGTCTTCAAAAGTAAATATTGAACGAAATCTTTATTTCGATTATTTTATGTGAACATTTATTTGTTAGTAATTTGATATATAATTTGGTGATATTTTTTAGAAGAGTGAAATTATGCAGTCACTGCAATTGTGTGAGCCAATTTAAATGCAATTTCTCTCTTTTATTTTATTTTAAGCAAAGGTCTGATAAAATTTAAAGTAATTAGAATTTTTTTTCGTTATAAGAAATATATATATATATATATATATATATATATATATATATGATATTTTATAATACATTTATTTATAGATGTAAATTTATTTCGTATTTAATATATTAAAGCTTCAATATTTTAAAAAAATATTTAATTGATTCTACTGGTTTTAAAATTATGCTTAAATTATTTAAGTATAATTGATTACTGTTCTAATTAATTAATTTGAAATACAATTATTAAAATTGTGCTTCGAGCGAGTATACCATTGAAAATTATAATTAATATATTATTTTCATACTATACCTTAGCATTACGTTTACAATGGTTAAAGCCAGATTTGTGGAGGTTTAGTTGTTTACTAATTTAGTTGTTAATTCTGAAGTTTTTGTTTATCATAGAATTTATATATATATATATATATATATATATATATATATATATATATATATATAAAGTTGCTTATATTTAGTGGCTACAAAATTTATTTTTTAGTTAAAGTTCAATTCTATAAAATTGTCATTTTATCATTATGTATCATTACTGTGGAAATTCATTTGAATACAACTGAATTAACACTCAACATTATAAGATATTATAAAAGTGGTTAATAATCACTTATTGTTTTATTTATTTGTTAAAAAGCAGATCTGTATTTCGATCAGTAGAGCGTTGTATTAAAATTTATTTTATATCCTGTGATATTTAGTAATAATTTATTTGTTGCCTCATTTTTATTTTAAAAATTGTATTATGAACTTGACTTTAAGAATTATTCTAATATAAATTGTATAAAAAAATAAAATTATATATAGAGTTATAAATTTTTGAATGATAATAGGAATTGAAAATCTCATATAGAAATTACAGTTCTTATATAGAAATTTCATGTATTTAATAGATGTTATATAAAAATTTCAATTATAAATGATATGGTAGATATTAAGTGATTAAAAGAGAGTATTGAAATGTTAAATAATATTCTTTAAAAATTATTTTCTTAAAAAATATGCTTAGGCAATCATCTTAACAATATATTTTTAATCTATTAAATAAATACAAATTTCTTTAGTTTTTTGTATTCCAATTTAAATTTGTTGTTTTCGAACCCCTTATTTGAAATCATTTGAAATTGTTTAAGTGATATAAAAGAGAATTAATTGATTAATATATAATTCGATATATTCGTTATTTACAATTTTGGTATCCGTTTGAAAATTTTACTTTGGGAAATAAATTGACTGAAAATGTCTATATCGTATGAAATTTGTAATAAAATTTCATACTATGTAATAGCATAAAGTGTCAATTAACGGATAAGTCTAAAAGTCTGACGGCTTAAACATTGGCCTCTCAAATTGAATGTCACAGGTTCAAACTTCAACTTAATTATAAATATATTTCGTTAACATGAACGCAGCATACTTGTGGTTAGACCCACGCAAAACTGAAAGTTTTAGCAATACAACACTAAGGCAAGGATTAAATAGCCAAATGATTAAAGTAAGTAAATCGGATATCAAATGGACAAAGTTTGATGTAAACCAATGATATTAATGTATATGATTTCAGTTTCATTTAGAAATATGTCAAAATCGTTAATACTGTTACGAATTCTTTTCAATTTTGTGTTGTACTTTTATTTCGTGCTTTATTGCATAAGATATGCAGATAAGATTTTTTAAAAAAGCTATTTTGTCTTTACATAACATCATATATATATATATATATATATATATATATATATATATATATATATATATATGATGTTTTTTTAAGCGTGATAGAACTTTAAATTGCTTATCGAAAGTTTTATCTAATCTAAAAACATCCTTTCATATTTAATTATGTGTATATGTATATACAGGTATGATAAAGATGTTTTTTTTTAGATTAGATAGAGCATGCGATAGGGATTCAATTTAAAATTCTATCACTATTTAAAAAACAGTCTATATATATATATATATATATATATATATATATATATATATATATATATATATATATATATATATATATATTAGACGATGGTAAATAGAATGCTAAATAAAGGAAACTTGCATTGATAAGACTATTTCCCGAAACCAAGACTAAGTTTTAATAATTATAGTACACATAGTGAGTTCAAAGTTGAGGGATAATTACATAATAACATAAGCAAATGTCTATGTTTACTTGACTTAAATAATAATTTCAATGTAGTAGATAATGGTTAAGGGATTGTTAATTTAACAGAAACAATTATGGTAAAGCAGTGTAAAAAAAACTTCTGTTAAATAAACTTCAATAGTATTCCAAATACATTGTTTAATTAAAATATTATTCATTTGATAAATACGTTTGTACAAGATGTAATCGAGATTAGAAACAACTATTATACAAATACATATACATATAAATACATACTGACTTAGTTTAACACATGTACTTTTGTGTGTGTATGTCTGTAATATATATATATATATATATATATATATATATATATATATATATATATATATATATATATTAAACTATTAGAACAACTTTAACGTAACTTACCTCTGGCTTATATACATATATACATATATATATATATATATATATATATATATATATATATATATATATATATATATATATATATATATATATATATATATATATATATATATATATATATATATATATATATATATATATATATATATATATATATATATATATATAATATATAAATGAATACAACACAATTTATTATGTATAATTTTTAATATCAATCCAAATATTAATTTGAATAAGTTCAAAATAAAAGTTATTAAATGAAGTATATTTTATTTGCTTATTTTTTACAATTTAAAAAGATAGTTATTTTATTATTCAACTAAATGAAATTTATTTCAAGGAAAGAAAAACATTTATAATATTTATATCATACAATTATATATTTAAAATGATTAAACATAATTTGAAGTTAATGAATAAAAAATTATGTAATATGTAATTCGTTAAATATTAAGTAATTTATAAAATAATTTCTTAAATATTACACATTTTAATATATATATATATATATATATATATATATATATATATATATATATATATGTGTGTGTGTGTGTGTGTGTGTGTTTTATAAGAAAAAGTTAAAAACTATGTGTTTTAGGGTTTATTAATTCAAAATATATATATATATATATATATATATATATATATATATATATATATATATATATACATATATGAAGTGAACAGAAACATAAAATGGATTAATTTTAATTTGAAAAAAATATGTTGATATTAAATTCTATCTTATTTTATGATTGGGCGTTTATGGTAAATGTCAGAATAATTCAGTGGAAATAAACTACACAACGAAGTATTGAAAGATGCAGGTTGGGAAAACACACACAGACAAAAAAAATAACTTGTTAAACATCAAAAAAATAACTAGTTAGTATTAAACATCAAACCAAAAAAGTAAAATGTGTTATAACAAGAATGAAATGTTTAATATGAAAATGCATGCAATATAGTAAGAAAAAGAAATTATAAATTAAGAATAGAGATTATTGATTAACAATCCAGAAATACAAAAAAGATCAAGGAGAGATTTATGAATTGGAGAAAAAGACATATGAGAAAGTTAATCTGTGTGGAATGGATGAGAAAATCGTTGTACTAACGGAAGTGAGCATTTATTTATTTATTTAGAAATTTATGAAAACTAATATTGAACTTTAACTTTTGTCAAGTTTGATATTTTTTTTTATTACAATAACATTAGTTATTTTAGTATCTCTTACTACAAAAAAGAATATGACAATGAAAAACTAAAATATTATTTTATTAATAACTTTATCATTTGGATCTTGTTTGTTAATATGTAACAATAATTAAAGAATAGTCAAAATTTTAAGTAAAAAAATTTGCACGTCAGTTTGAAGAATCTTAGATGTCTTTAAGTTGAAATCCGACTGTACAATTTTAATTTACATATTTGATAATGTAGTATTAGAATATAAATTTGATAATGTAGTATCACACATGTAAAGTAACATTTTATTGATTAAGTAACATATTGTAATATGTTTAAATATAGTGTACAATATACCTATTACGTATTTTCGTTTAAAAATATTTTTATGCTAATTAAACATCTATATTTCTCTTGTTAATTATACAGTTGTATTACTTTTAGTTATTATTATTTGAGTAATATAAAATTTTATTTTCATTATTTAATTAAATATCTTTTTGTATCTTTAAAAAATATTTTTTAATTTTACTTATTTCAAAATTTATTCAAGACAAAAATCAAATAAATAATGTAATATATATATATATATATATATATATATATATATATATATATATATATATATATGTTAATGTATGTGTGTGTATGTGTGATTGTGAGAGTATATATATATATATATATATAAATTAAAAAAATGTTGTCGAATAAAATGTTTTTAAAATGACATACAGTGATAAATAGAATGTAGAGGTTATTTTTTTTACTTTCAACCAAACTGATTTTTTTAGATATTTGTGGTTATAATAAAATTAATTGAAATTATTACATAATAGTAAATAATAGATATATTACTATAAAAATGTGTAAACTCATTTTTTTATTTTTTATTAATTTTATTTTGTAATAAGGAATATTTACTTTAAACATTTTATAGAGTGTCGAGTAACATAAGAAAAGGATATCAATTTTTTAATGTCGTGACCGTTATCTTTCCTTTTTTTTAATAATTAAATGTACATGGAATAATTATTACCGTGCTTAGTTTTCATTTTTAAAGGATTACATCAAACGAGAAGCTCTCAAGAGATGAAAAATGGTATCATTATTAAAAACCAACATCACATAATAACGCTTGTTAGACATTGTATATAGTATAATGTAATTGTCACATAAATTTTAAGTTTGTTCCTTACAATTATATATATATATATATATATATATATATATATATATATATATATATTATATTTATATATACATGCTTTCTTAAAAAAGTTATTTTTAAAATTTATGTCTATGTTTAGCGATAATAATGTATAAAAAGTTTGTTTTTATTTCTATTGTTATATTAAAGAATAAGAAAGGTTTATATTATTTATTATAAATGTATTTGATACCTTGTACTTTAATTTTTTTAATAAATTTGATTAACTTAGTAAAAATAGTATCATATATAATTAAATAGTATTATACATATATAAAACATATATATATATATATATATATATATATATATATATATATATATATATAAATATTGTAAGTTTGTGTTTAATTAACTTAGTTAATTTAAAGTATTAATGTTGCTAAAGAGAAAAACATGTATTATTTTAGCTTTATACTATTTTATGAAGATTTTCTATGATTTGTATTGTTGTGTTCTGTGTATTGTTAAAAGACTTTTATGATGATTTTATAAAGCATTTATGAAAGCTCTGAATATTGTTTAAACCATTATTCGAAATTTATGATTAAGGTTGGACTTGTTTTAAATTCATAACTCGTTTTGTTTATAATGTGAAAATTTGACTGTTAACTTTAATTATATATATATATATATATATATATATATATATATATATATATATATATATATATATATATTTATATACAAATTTATTTAATATTTTTCAAAAAAACAAAGTTTTGATATGTACTACAAAATTAAATAAATAATTTCAATGGTATATTGAAAACTTTAGAACGAATTCAATCACAAATTAAACTCCATTATTTAGAATATATTCAATATTTACATTTTATACACAAAAAATAATTAAATATTGCAACTTTATTTATATCTTTTACAAAGTAAATTTTTAAAGTTATCTTTCTAGCTGTTAATCTAATATAGAATGAAGAAATAACAAATATGACGTAAATGTATTAAAATGACAATAAAGAAAGTGAAAAGATATATAGATTCATTTTCAGTATTTTAAATGACATATAGCTTATATTATTAAAAATGTATTAAATGGAATAATATTTTTAGTTTTATTGTGAAAATTTTAATCAAACTAAATAAATATGAAAAATCTATATTATAATCTATAACGTAATGTTGTACGTTGACAGACAAAATTAGTAGTGTAGTTGCACCAAAAAATATCTATATTATTTATTTTATAATTAAGTATTTTTTATGAATACAAACATACATATTTTATAAACATAAATATATATAAATATTTATATAATGTATAGATACTAAATGCGATTTGAGTGTAACATAAAATATACTAATGTAAAAAGTAATTAATTTGAATCCGTGTTAATGTTTAATATTAATATTTATGTATCGCGTATAAAATATGTTTGTTTTAACTTTAGTGTTCCTAATTAAGTAATTGATTAAAAACATACTTTTTATCACCTTGAAGTTCGTATCAACAACGCATTTAATATTGTTATATGTATTAAAATTGTTTCATTCCACAATTATGTACTTATAAATTGTTTTATAGTTGTTAAAGATTTTTGTCACTTATTATTGATAAGAAACTTATATATTGATTTTATAGATTTCAATTTTTTATAATATTCGTTTATGTCAAATAATTAATTTTAAAATGAATTTTAAGTAGTTATCAAATAAAAAAAACCTGTTTTATTACACTTTAAAATATTTGTTATATACATTTTTTTAAAAAAGTACAATGTATGATAATAAAGAACAATTAAATGTATTGTTAATTAAAAAAGATTATAAATAAATTAACTAAATATAATGAGTTTGGTATATTATATATATATATATATATATATATATATAAATGTATATAATATTTGTTATATACATTTATATATATACTGAAGAAAAATATATATATATATATATATATATATATATATATTTATATATAGTTTACCTAAGTAAAATTCATTCAGTTTCTTGAACGTAAATGCATGAAAATAATTAATTTGGTTTTAAACAATATACATAAGAGAATGAATTTCATGATCTCAAAATAATTTTCTGGATTAAGAAAAACAATGAATATTTGACATAAGATACGCTAGTTTTAATCGGATACAGCTTTTCTTGAAGTAAGATAATATCGCCAGTGATAATAAAGGAAGTTTCGTATGAAGAAATTATAAATTTATGTATATATATATATATTAGAACAAATTTAAACTTTATCAATTATACCGGTGAAGAATATTTACGATAAAATCATAATATTTTTTTATGATTTATGTTCTTTGATAATAAATTTACAAGAAAATAATTTTAAATTTTAATGTTAATCATTTTATAGAAAAGTCAATTTTCATTTCATTTAGAAAGTGTTTTTGTTTGATTCTTTAGAAACTAATATTTAATTTTTATTTAAAAAAGAATTTAATATATATATATGTATATATATATATATATATATATATATATATATATATATATATATATATATGTATATGTATATGTATTAATATGTATATGTACTAATATGTATGTACTGCTTTATTCACGAACCGATTACATTTCAAACGTACAACTATATAACTTTTGTATATGTAGATTGGAGACTAAGTGTAGTTGATATGAATTAACATTTTTGAAATGAAGAATAAATATAATCTATTAATTGTTTTTAGTTTTAAAGAAAAAATGTAACTCATTTATCTTAATAATGATAATATTGTCAAATTACGGAAATTTTTTTAGAGTTCAGTTAAAAATTTCTTTGAAGTTTTCCTTTAGTTTGGTCAGATTTTAATATTCTTTAGTTTCAGTAATGAATTATTTGAAAATAGAGTGAAAAATTTCTGAATATTATAAAAAGGTTATTGTATTAATTTATTAAGTTTATTAGTTTCAAATACCTAAAATAAATAACAAAAAAAAAGAAAGAGTAGAATGTATAACTATTAAACATAATCGTTTACAAATGTATTATAAATAATATAAAAATGTGTATTGCTTTATGTACGGTGAAAACAATTGTAAATTAAAATGAAAAATTTATTTAAATATTAATTTTATGAATAAATATACATTTTGTACAGTTGAGACACAAAATAAATTTTATTAGCAAATGTTGAATTTATGTTATAAATAAAACTTAGAAGTTAAATAAGTCTAATATCAACATTATATTTTAAAATAAATTAATTTTAGAACTAAAAATAAAATTATTTTTTTTTGTACTTAAGTAATAAGGAAGTATATCGTACTGAAATCATAACATCAATATATGAGAAAATATTGAATAATTTCAATTAAAGATTATTAATAAATATATAATTGTGATAATGAAAAAGAAAATTATTTAAAATTTTACTAAAAAAAAAAATATTTAAAATTTTACATCGCATAACACAAAATGAACAAAATTTATAAATAATAAATTTAAAACCATTTACCCTGTTAAAAAAGTTATAAATAAAAGTATATATAAATTAAATTTTGATATGAAAGTGTTTTATTGAAATGTAATATTTTCTTTTGTATTCTACAAGTATTTTCATAATGAAACTGAAACATTAATAATTAAATGTTTTTTTATATAAAAATTAAAGATTTGTATATGTGTGTGTATATATATATATATATATATATATATATATATATATATATATATATATATATATATATATATATATATATATATATATATATATATATATATATATATATATATATATATATATATATATATATATATATATATATATATATGTATATATATATATATATATATATATATATATATATATATATATATATAAATGGTAGAATTAGTAAATGAAAACGTGTAGGAGTACTTAAACATACATTAGTTTAAAGAAATATTATACAGATACTTGATATAAGTTTGGGAAGTGTTTGAAGTAAAATCGTAATTTTATCAAACGATACGACACACACTATTTGCGGTTACATAAAGATTTCTAATAAATTCAACAGGTTGCTTTCATGCAATTTAAATGTAGAAACCATTGCAATATATATGATATTTTAATATATTCAGATGCGTAAATAATGATATTCAGTTGATGTATTTCATGAATGTATGATACCAATAGGGAAATTGTTGTATTTGAGTTTCCTTTACATAAATGTAGGTGAATATGTTTTTACGTGCAAATAACGCAAAAACATATTTATATAAATAAATAATCAATTAGAATTGTCTTAATTTATTTTCAAAATATACTTTTATCTCAAAAGATGAATTTGTATTCTTTGCTGTAAGAAAGCATAAAAACATCAAACAAGAATAATTTTATACATTACTCATTTTGCTTCATTTCTGTATTTGACTCTAAATAAAATTTTTAATAATTACATTATTAATCATGTTTTTTTATTAAATGTTGATTTTTCTTTATAAATAATAAATTATTTTCATTGTGAAAAAGAGAAAAGCTAAGTATATATATTTTTAAAAAATACAAAGATATAATGTGCGTAGTTGTAAATGAAAAATTAAGTTTTATAAAAAACATCTTAATGTATGTTGAGAAGTTAATTATAAAGAGATAATTTATATTTTCTTTTAATAGAGTATTTTGAAAAATAAACTATTAATTTTTTAACATACGACCTAACTGAAAATTTATTTAGAGTGAATGTAAATCAGAAGAGAATGCAGGTGAAGATTATTGGATTAATTTAGGGTAAACAAACGACTAATCAATAAAGAAAATAGCTTATTTAGTGACATTCAATGTACTTGACTATGATATACGAGTATATATCATCAGATTTAACTGTTAAGAAAATATGGCATCTAAAAATAATTTTCTATTCGAAGGAAAAGTATAGAATAAAGATGTATTATTTAACATTTTATTTTTATTTCGACGTTGTTTAAGTACAAGTATGTACTTTGATATTATTTTACAAGTATGTATTTTGATATAATAAAATAAAATTCTGTTCAAAAGTATGTACATTGTTATTACGAAATCTATTTTTATTTTTATGCCATAAAAATTGTTTTTTTTACAAAAAGAATCGAATCACATATTTCTAAAATTGTATTTTAGGTATGCTTATTTATGTTAATGTGATTTTTAATTAAGTATCCAAATTGAAGTAATAAAAATTATTATAGTAATTAGTAAATATCAAATATTTTAAATCATTAATTTAAAATACTAACTAATATTTTTATTGGAAGATTGTTACATGGTATAAAGATTTATGTGTCAAGATTCTTTTCAATCCTTATGATAAGAAAATAAAGTTGAGTTTCTGATTACTATATTTTCTAGACATAGCTATGTCTGTCTATTCATCATTAGTGTTATATTGTTATAGAGGGTCATCCAAATATGATGCTTAAATTTGTATTTTATTAAAAAAAAACGTGGATAGAGTGGTGTATAGGGAAATAAGTGTATAGCTTCTTTTGTTTCTTTTTAATAAAACACAAATCTAGGCGTGACATTTGGATGACCATATATTTATTTATTTATAGTCAATCATCGAATTATGTCCACGTAGTGAGTTAAAAGATGTGTTTTATTGTGATATATATATATATATATATATATATATATATATATATATATATATAATGCTCGCATATACATATATAACTCATGTTAGTATTTATCAGTGTATCAATCATGTACTACAATACTGTCCGCAGACAGAGACCACATTTCTGACTTGTTTGGTGATTGATGGGTTTGTACATAGTTGTACAACAAATGTAATCGTAATAAGCGAGCCGTGTTTAATTTTGCTTTGTAAACAATAAACCGCCTACGATTTTTTATCACTACGTAATGTCAACGTGCGAAAAATATGTCGCGGCAATTTTTTTAACTCGCTTTTGACGTAATTATATACATCGTTCATTTGCCTACATTGATGCACTGTTACACATACGATAATTCCCTGATTTATTCAATTTTGTTTGACTTTTGATTTTAATTTGAAAATAATTGAATGAAACGAACAGTTTATGTTTTCATTAAAAGCTAATCCATTGTTGGATGTATACATGGTATTACAATGATGGAAGTGATATTTTGTTGCCTCTAGTATGAAAATAGTAACATAAATGTAATGTTTACCTATCTATCTATTTCCATATGTATGTATATATATAGATATATATATATATATATATATATATATATATATATATATATATAATAATGTGTGCGTATACAGTCTGTAATCGTAGTTTAGAAGTTATGTATTGCAAATATTTAAAACTAATGGTGTATTTTAGTTTTTCTCTCATTTTTAACAATATTATAATACTTGTTCAATATAGAAACACCTAAACTTCTTATACTAACAAAATAAATCTACTGAAGAATGTCTTAAATTATTTATGTAGTATAAAAGTAATCATTTACATATATTTACATATAGAGAGAGAGAGAGATAGGCAGGGGGGAATTAATAATAAAATTATTTAAAATAATACAATTATTATGTAAATGTTTCTAGAAAAAAAATATTCCCAGGTAAATGATTTGAACATTGTGTATTTATTAAAAGGGTAACAAAGTTTTTTCAAAATAAACTTCTGTGAATTTTATTTCATGAAGTCATTTCAACTCAGTTGTTTATGTCACCGGACTTAGAACAATAGTTAATCGAAGGGAAACAATCATGTTACAATTTGTAAATTATAAAAAAAATGTTCTTTAAGAATGTTCAAAAGTCACGAGTTTATTTAAAAAGAGTGATAATAAAGTGACATCTAATTAAGAAAGAATTTTAAAGAAAATTAATATTAAATTCGAACATTAAAAATTAATTATTATTTAATTTAATTTATACTCCACAATTATACTTCATTATATAATTTAAATATAGTGTGTAAACTAAATATATATTCTTCGTATATATATATATATATATATATATATATATAGAGAGAGAGAGAGAGAGAGAGAGAGATGTATAGAGGAGGGGAGGGGAGAGAATAAAATATAAGTGAATCTGTGTTTAAAATAATGACTTTTTATTATTAATTACATAACTTAATATTCTGTATATGTTCACATTTTTATTACATTTTAATATATAATATCGGATTACAATGTTACCTATATGGAATATATATATATATATATATATATATATATATATATATATATATATATATATATATATATATAAAACGTAGGCGTTCACGAACAAAAATAGAGATCATTAAAACACTAAACTGTTTATCTCAACTGAACTGTGAATAGCTCAGTCGGAAGGACGTTGTAGAGGATATAGAATAACGGATATAGTTTAAAAAATAAATTGTTGTCGTTCAAATCTCATTGTATGATTTTACAATTTTCGTTAAATGTGAATTGCTATGTTATTTAAATTAAAAAATAATATATGGTATAGTGTATATATATATATATATATATATATATATATATATATATATATATATTTATTTATTTGTGTATGTATGTAGATGTGTGTATGTGTACACGTTTTATGTGTAAGGAATTATTAATAGAATATTGACTATTAAAGGTTGATAACAAATTTATACATAAATCTAAATATCTATTAATTTTAATTCAACTGTAATATTAAACAATTCTTTTTAAACTTAATGTTAAATTATGGCTTTAGTTATAAATAACATTTTTTAACAATAATTTAACGATTTTTGTAAAAAAAATATCAAATTACTATATGTGAAAAGTATCATATGAAGTTATAAGTTCCAGTATTTAGTAAAAAGGCAGCTATAATTAAAAATTTAATTTTAACTGTAAAAAATGAAATCTAAAATAAATATTACAAGAATAATTTAGGTGATCATATTTTTAGTATGTATAAGTATATACATTTGTTTATACTGAGTTTGATAATTTATTATATTTTTTACGAAATCATAAACATCTGTAATAAAACGAAATGGTAGTCATGTTTTAATAAAAAATATTTTTATTAATAGTGTTGCTATACTTAAATAGAAAAAACATATTTTTTCAAAACAAATTATATATATATATATATATATATATATATATATATAAATGTATGCATGTATGTATGTATAATAGCTAAAAAATGAAGATATTTTTAATTCATGTCTATTTTTGTTAAAGAAAGAATTGATTAATTTTGTTTGTACTATTGAGTATTGTTTATAAAAAAAATAATTTTCAAATAAAAGTTTTTATCTTAAAAGATAATATTGTACAAAAAATAAATGGATTTAAAATGGATTATAATTAAAAAAATAGATTAATATATTGAACACTTAAATAAAATAAAACCTTTTAAAAAAAGATAATTTTTTAATTAATTATATATCAGTTTTTATTAGTTAATAGAGTAATAGTTTAATAATATGATTAAAACAAACCCTTTTTTATATTAAATGAATATACTGCAATTTTTTTTAATAATTATTTATATATATATATATATATATATATATATATATATATATATATATATATATATATATGGTTTAAAGTATTGTTAGAAATTACATATATAGGATTTCAGTTAATGTATACAATATGAAAATAAACATTTTTCTTCTTTAATAAACATTTTTTTTTGTGTTGAACTAATATTAAATATAATATAGTTTTTTGATAATGTATCTGTGTTAAACATATTTGAAATACAGAAAAAATGCTTTTGATATTTTCAATAAAATTAAGTATAATTAAAAAATTTAAATATAAATTATTAGATGAACAATAGAATAAAAATGTTTTAATACAGAGTTCAGGAATAATTTAAATGATATATTAAAGAGAAAAGAAAAATCATAATATTACAAAAACTGAAGTTAAATACCAAAGCTTGTATTTGATATCTTTAAAAAGTATCGAAGGTATTGAATGACATATCGTATACACTCATATAACAACTTTTAAAAGAAATTTGTTCTAGTTGTTCAATATGAAATTTGCCGAAGAAATTTTATTACTAGTATTCTAAGACATCTATAAATGGACATCCGTAAGACATTCATAATATGGAAGAAAACTGCTTCAAGTTGTTTTGAAAAAGACAATGTTTTGAAATTGAAAAAGATAATGTATATTCAATATATTTTCATATAATTTAAAGTTTAAATTAAATTGAAATTAATTATTACGTTTTATTAAAAGTAATAATTATAATTTTAATGATTTAAATATAATATAAAAGTTTTCAAATATTATGAAAAGGTTTTTAAACCAATAGATTAATGATGGATTATATTATATTTCATATTTGTAACAATTTCTGTATCCACGAATATGTTTATTTAATATTTTTCATAAATATAATGCAAATTTATATTATTCGTAAATATATATAGATTTTAGTGTGAAGGAACAGAATATTTAAAAAATAAAAGGTAATTATCTGTTTTATGAATATATATATATATATATATATATATATATATTTGTGTGCGTTTTTGTGAGATAGAGAAAAAGAGAGTGCGTGTGCTTTATTAAATATTTAATTAGAGTTAGTATCATAGTAGAGAAGTATATTATTTAAAGTCAAATTATAGTATACATAAATAAAAAATGTGTTTATATTCAATTCAAATTGATATATAACACGTTTTTTATTAAAAAAAAATAATTTCTGGAAAATAAAAATGTGTTTATGTTGATTTTTCATATAAAATACAATTTAAGAAAACTTGTTCTTGTAATGTAATTAACCTGTACTTGTGTTGAATATAAAAAGACAAGTTTAAGTACTAATTTAATTAAAAACTCTTTGCTGAAGGATTTAATTTTTATATTATTAAATAGTAGATTTTTTTATATCAAAAAGTAAAATATTGTATATGAGAAATAATTAATGGTAATTATGTATGTATATATATATATATATATATATATATATATATATATATATATATATATATATATATCATCTTCATATCAGTTTCATGAGGAACTAAAACTATGGTACCATTTACTGGTATTTGGTCATATTTTGTGCTAACTTGTGCTACTGTTTATATATATATATATATATATATATATATATATATATATATATATATATAAACAGTAGCAGCAGACTTTCTATCTATTATTGGATGGTCTTTTCTAAAACTTTTCACTTCAATCGAACCAATGCCTTTTTTCCAATCCATTACGATTAATTTTTTTATGTCTCTCTATTATATATCAATGGGACTTTTTCTGGATCTTTTTTTTATATCTAGGTTCCCCATTAATAATTTTGCTTGTTTATTGTGGTTTTTTCTTCTTTCTATATGAACGGTTTATTTATATTTCAAATTCCTCACTTATGGTATAACGTTCGTAACTTTGTTTTTTTTTTGGTAATTCATTCGGTTCTCTTTCGGTCTATACGTAATATGTATGTTTTCCTTCTTTGTGCCTACTTTTGTCGTTGAATTATTCTTGTATTCGAGCATCGTTTTGAGTGAATTTCTTTAGAATTGCTCCTTCATTCATCTGATATTTTTTGATTGAAATGATACATATTTATAACTTTTTAATATAATAAAGGAACATCAATTAATATTTTTGATAAATATAAATTA
Organism: Neoneuromus ignobilis; assembly: GCA_029203775.1. NCBI lineage: Eukaryota > Metazoa > Arthropoda > Insecta > Megaloptera > Corydalidae > Neoneuromus > Neoneuromus ignobilis. Next base: position 30,742,619 of record CP092089.1, read on the forward strand.
TTATAAT
>CP092089.1:30747625-30752625 GCA_029203775.1 Neoneuromus ignobilis
ATTATAATAAGTAAAGCACATAAAAAGATGTAAATGAACATCATTCGATTGTAATATTCTGCTGTTTGTATCTGATTTTTGGTAAGAAACTATCCTCAAATGATTGTCGATGTATGTCTCAATATATAACCGGAACTAATATAGTTTAATGTCAGAACTCACCTGACAAATGATCAGACAGAACTAATGGATACTATATATATATATATATATATATATATATATATATATATATATATATATATATATATATATATGAGTGTGTGTTTTGTTGGTTGTATATGTGTGTAAACACATATATAAGATTTATAAGTAAAGAATGAATACGTTATGAAAGGATACGTAAACCAAATATTATAGTTAAAATAAGTTTTCTCTATAATCGATATTCACAGTAAGATTTGTATATATCTATGTAAAATCTTTTATTAATGTGGACAATGATGACAACGAATATTTAGTCATATTAGTTTATTAATTTTATGTTTAATGTTTTGTAAATATTATGGTCAGTCATACATTATTAATGTTTATATTCGTGTTTATACATACACACATACGTATGTGTATATATATATATATATATATATATATATATATATATATATATATATATATATATATATATATATATATATATATATATATATATATATATATATATATATATATATATACATATATATATATATATATACACACGAGGATTGTTTGATAAGTATGGTCAATTTATTTATTGTTTAATTTAATTAAATTTTTCAATTAAGTTTTTCTTACTTTTTTACCATACTTATGAAATGACCTTCGTATATGTCATCATCATTAGTCTCTTTTTATGTACAGTTCAATAAAGGCCTCTACTAATATTCACCAATAAATTTTCTCATGTCTATTCTTCTCTTTTTCTATATGACTTACTTATTTCTATTCTAAATTATACATTCCTGTTATAATGTCCATAATTTTTGTTTTGTTTCAAATTTAGTCATTTCTCTTTCTCTCTTTTCTTTTTATTCCTATCATGCATCTTTCTATGCTCAACTTTATTAATTGGAGTCACTGAATTATTCAAACATTTAACACGCATGTTTTATTACCATAAATGATAACAGGTGTGGTGTACTGATCAAAACTCTTTTTCTACACACATAGAAGAATATTTTATTTCATAATTTAAAAAAAAATCCATATTGATATCATCCTATTTTTATTCTCTTCTTTTCGACATACATAAATGTTGTTTTATAAGAAGTTTCAATTACACACAGTTTTTCATTTATTCAGATTTTATTTCTTTTAATTCGATTTTCGTCTGATCTGTAAATTCATTGTACAATACTTTTGTTTTGTTGTGGTTAATGTGAATTTTTTGACTTATTTTGTTTAATTATTCGATTTTTATTTTGAGTTCATGTTAGTTTGCTGAGAAAATTGTAATGTCCTCATCATTTGACTTTTTTATTCCTTAAATTAAGTTCGTAAGTATCTTAAATACATTCAATTTCTTTATGTATTTACACGAAGGATGTAGCATTTCTAATTTTTTTCAGCTATTACTTTCTCCCTAAAATATATATATATATATATATATATGTAAACGTTTAAGTTGATAATTATATTAAAACTATTTTTTAAAGAAATAATTTTCTGATCACTGAAATTTATACTTCGTATAAAAATAAATAATTTGTATTTTAAGAAATTACTTTTTAATAATAATAAAGTTAATTATTAGTGAATTACTTTGAAAAAACATTTTATATTTAAGTAAACTATTTGCCTATAAATTACAATTCATAATTTTAATTTTATTAAGTTATATAACATAATATGAAATTAAATAGTAATAGATAAATTCTGAAATTTGATTCTATGTATTTTATTAGAAAATAAATTATAAATGAAAATTATAATTTCAATAATACTTTAACAGTTAATGATTTAATGCCTAAATGCTGATTTACTATTCCCAAATATGCTTAACATAATTGATTTAATAGTTCGTTGTTCTCTATTTTAAAGGCAAAATAAATTATATTTTTAATTCTGTTACAAAAATATCAATTTATCAAAAAAAGGGTTTCTGATAAAAATTTTTTTATTATTATTTGAATATTTATTTATTCATTGATTTAGTAGATTTAAAGTACATCAAGTATATTTTATTCTAATCATAATAATTGCTTATTTTGTTTTTATTATAGAAAATGGTTTATTCAGTTTATTTTATTTTATCATTATTTTATTTTATTATTACTTTTTTTATTAAATAAAATTTGTATTCATTTATTTATTAAATTGGATGTATATATGTACTATTAATAATATTCTAATTACATTTTTCTCTTTTATTTTTCCGTGTATATATATATATATATATATATATATATATATATATATATATATATATGAAAATACATGCATGAATGCTTATTGTTCCTGTGGAATGTATGTATGTATAACTTTATATAATCATTATGAAATATGAAAACAATAAATGTCTCTGTGAATACTGGAATAGCATAACAACGAAGTTAACGATAGAATAATGATTTAATATTACGGTGTAATCACCACTGATTAATACTTGAATAAATTTATTATATTTTAAGCTATATTAAGAGAAAACCCGGTTAAATAATCCAAATATTAATTTTTTAGTAATTTAAAAAATATTAATTTTGATTAATAAATATATATATATTACTCAAACTAAAACAAATATTAAAAAAGATTTTCATCAAATTATAAGAGTCTAATTTTATTTTAAAACTAATTTATAATACAATTTTATAGGTATGAAAATTATATACAAATAACTTAATAACACAAATAAACGTTGTGTTGTTATAAAAATCGATTTTTTTAAAAAAATAAATATCATGGAATAAATTGAAATAATTATAAAAAAATAAAATTTTCTTTATATTTATTTATATATGAAAATCTGTAGATTATAATATTAATTCGTTTGCAGGAATTTAAAGCAACAACTTGAAAATAAATTGAGTTTGTATATTTTTAATGAAATAATTTCATTTATAAAGTAGTCAATGGAATATTAAAAAATACTCAATGACTTATTATGCATGTTATAATTGAGTTTTATTTACTAACACGTGTTTTCAATATAATTTTATTGAAATATAAATAACTTTTGGTTTCGTATATGAATAAATTATGTAAAATAACAATGTTTAGAGTGAAAATAAACTAAAATAATATTATACTTGATTTGAACCAAAAAAGTGACTATATATATATATATATATATATATATATATATATATATATATATATATATAATATAACTACAGTATACTATTTTCATATTATAATTCGTGTTTGTTGATATTAAATATGTGTAAATTATTTCTACGTGAGTAATAAATATATCAATTTTTTTCTAAGTACATAATTACTTGTAAATTTATTCTATATAATAATTATAGTAGATTTAAGTTTATTTTAAACCAAAAAAATTTAGAAATAAGATGTTTAATTATCTTTCTTTTTTTATTACAATTAATTTTCTTTCAAATTAAGTCGATATTTGTATTTATATATTTCGTATATTTTTCTCAGAATATAATGTTTATATAATCTAAACGTACATTTATATATATATATATATATATATATATATATATATATATATATATATATAATTTCTATTTTGAAGGAAATTTTATTATCGAGTTCAAAAATTTAATAATTAGAAGTAAAAAAATGTTAAAAATATAATTTATATTGTGGAAAAAAAATATAATTTATATTTATATATATATATATATATATTATGAAATTTTAATTACACGTGTGTATGTCAAAAAACGAAAAAACAGTGAAATTGTTTTTGACAGTAAATTACTAAGTAATTAAGAATAAAATGTTTTATGAAATTGACTTTGAAATTGTATTCGTGTAAATGTTTTATAAGAATTTTAAAAATGTTAATTTAAATTAAATGCAATATAAATAAAAAATGCAAATCTGTTCAAGTATAACATTGAATGTTTTACTAAATCGTTAAATTACAGTTCGATGAAACAAAAATACCAATTTTAATATTATAAGAATCATTTATAAAAGACGTGTTACTGTGAGAATTCAAATTTAATTAAATGGTTGTTACAAGTGTATCAGAAAATATTGTATTTATAAGATTTAAGGTTCACGTTTCTAAAAGAAACATACACACACACACACACACACACACACACACACACACATATATATATATATATATATATATATATATATATACGTGTATGTATATATAAATAAAACTAAATCGACGTGTACTTTTGAGAAAATGCGATTATATATTTCTTTTCTTCTAATTAAAAATTACACGAAAAAAAATTTGTAAACAGCAATTTTATGTTTTACTCGTATTTTAAGATTTATTATTAAATTTTTTATTTTATATATATATATATATATATATATATATGTATATATATATATATATATATACATATACATACAATTAGTCATAGTAATTTTAATTTATTGATAATAACTATCAGAATAAATAAATTAAATAATATTATTTTTTTGTTATTAAAAAATAACGAAATAAAATGTTTCCATGAGAAATAAAAAGAAATACAATATTTTAAATCAAATATCTTAAAGTAATTAGCATATTTTGTAGATTAATGATTTTAAATTAAAATAATTAAATTTTAAATCCCATATTAAACAAATAGTAAACTTTTTTAATTTAGAAATTTATTTTTTTTCATAATTTTTCATATTGTAAATTATTTGGATTTGAAATGTGGGCAATTATAAAATCTCACTATTCAAATATTTTAAAGTGTTTTTTGTAGTATGAAGAGTCACTCTTTATCATTATTGAAAAATGAAATTAAAATGGTATAGAAACCATATTTTAATTTCAGCTAAATATTTATAAAACATCTATTTATAGTTAGTTAGTCAGAAATTTTATTAGTAGAATAAATAAAAAATTATTACATTTTTCTGTTATG
>CP092089.1:30757625-30960125 GCA_029203775.1 Neoneuromus ignobilis
ATTGATATCAATCACGAAGTGGAAAATAATGCTTAAAGTATGTTTTTATGAAATAAATAAATTGCTGTTGATTTTATTGAAATTTTTAAAAATGAAAATTTTAGATACAATATTGATAATAATTAAAGTATTTTTAAGATTATAAGTGGTTGCAGCATAAATACGCTTGTTAGTATTGCATTATTCAACAAAATACTTTTACTTCCTCATTTCAAAAATTCACAGTGTAAAGACAATTTTATATGCGTAACCTACACATTTATGTTTATTTTTAACTTCTAAACTTTACGGTAAAAATCTTTAGGGAAATTTTCGTTATTTTTTTCGAGTGACTTATATAAAGTTATCGAATAAATATATAAATGTATTTACACAAAATGGATACAAGACAAAACAATTACCATTAATGTCGATTTTTTATTTAAAAATCTGAAGACAGATGGTTTGTTTCATTTGGGAAAACAATTTTTAAGATTGTTTATGGTCGATAGCGTTTTTTGTTTATAGAAATAATTGTTTACATACAGTTCAATCTATATTTCGTAGTATATAAAACCATTAAAACATATTTTTCAAAAAACACAATCCAAAAAAATATAATTTAATTAAAGTAAGATATCTAATAACATTTAATTTATACTATCGGCGCTATTTATTAAAATAGAATGTTCGACTTAATGATTTTTTGTAGTCATATTTAACTTTATTTTTAACATGGATGTTACGCATAGATAATTTTAAGAAATTTTTTGTAAAAGTTTTTTATTAGTCTGTAAAGTATATTAGTAATTAAAAATCCATTCGATTTGATTTACGAATTATATTTCAATTAACATTTTGCCAGTAAATAAATTATACACTTGAACAAAAAGTCTTTGTTCTTAATCCTGTTTTTTGCTTAAAAAATGAAACTAATTTAATAATTAGATTACTGAATTTAAAAATAAATGTTATTAGACTAAATAATAATAAACAAAATACTTTTTGTTATTTTTTTTATTGAATTAAAATATGATTTCAGTGTAAAATAAAAAATCTAAAAACAACATCTATTAAATAATATAATATATAAATAATATATAAAGGCAGAAATTACATCACTGTTACTTTTTTTATTTTAAGTAAATAGTTACCGATTAAATAAATAAAAAAATTACTTTATGATTTATATGTGATTTGAATAATGCTTTTATTTTAAAAAAAGAAAGTAGTAATGTGTTAAACAAATCATTATTAATTAAGCCCACAGTTACATTTTTATAAAAAATAATTTATAGTGCATATATATATATATATATATATATATATATATATATATATATGTAAAGAGAGAAAAAAATTGTTTGTTTTTTCAATTTTATTATGAAATTTAGAAATTTAATAAGACTAAATTTATTTTATTCTAAGTTGAAATATTTGAATTTAAAATTGAACTTATTTACTAATTGTAAAAGTTAATGCAAACGTTATTATGCTCATTATTTCTAAAATTCTTTGTATTATTTACACGAATTTTAGTAAAAACAATATTTATTTTATTCTCTACACCTTTCTAATTTTTTTGAAAAAAATATTCATATTATTTTCAAGCGTTTAGTGAACAGATTAATGAATTAAAAAATTGCAAATTGAATATTTTTTAGTGTTTTTATTTTTATCTCTAATAAATTGACTGTTCATTACTGACTATATATAATACTATATTTATTATGTTCTATGTTGGATTATTTATAATTGCATTATATTCAAAATAATATATTTAAAGTATAGTTCAATATATTTCCCTTAAGAATTAACAAGTGTTCATTATTTTGTAAAAAAAAGTATTTGTTAAAATTAAAAACAAAATTTTATAATCTGTGACAACTTTCATTAATATGATCCAAAAATTTATCTGGAAAAGTAGTATATTTTTACGAATTAATAAACACCTCAAAAACAACAAATTTTAAGTAACAAAATGTTCAACAATTGGTTATCGTTCACTTAAATTCACTCGTATACATGTATAAACAATTTCTACCTTTTACTGAAATCGCATTAAAATGCGCATAAATAATTAAAAGTAAACAGTAAATTATTATTGGGCATTTCCATAAAGAAAATTTTGTATTGTTTAGAGTAGTGATTGACTTGCAAAAGTTACATACATAACCACAACGACAAATAATATCGTATATTGTAAAATATTTTAGTTGATTAAAAAAATATGATTTACCATATACTCTGTTATACGAATAACTATTTAGAATTATTGTTATGATATAAATATTATTATTTAGAGCATCATTTTTAATTTGATATATAAGTTCTTAAATAAATCATTATTATTCATGACATAACATTTAATTAACTTTTATGAATTATTTCAATTATTTCTTCCTTAAAAATAAATTAGAGTACTTCTGAAAATCACTTTGCAATCTAAATAATAAAATAAATTTTCTTATTAAATTGAACGCCTTAAAAAAAATAAAGTACAGAATGAAAAAGTTGGAAGAATAACTTGTTTCAACTACGTAGATTATATTAATTTATTTAAATTAGAATGAAGAAAAAATAATTTTATCATGAAATGAGAATATTTTGAATTCCATTACATGCGATAGATTTAAATATTATTTGATATGTTTATAAACAATTCGTATAATTGGAATAGTTTAGTTTTTTATATAATATTGATTTACTAATATCAGTATATATAATTTTAAATCAGTATAAATGTTATATTGAAATTAAATTTTGATAAATATATTAATATTGAAGTAATTTAATTATTATTGATCATACAAATTATTAAATTTCATTCAAAAATATATTTCTCAGAAATATATTATGTTAAATTTTTTTATTGTTAATTATTATTTAAATGCGTGTATTTTATTTATTATTATATAAGTATTAGGGCAAAAAAATTCACATAAATTATTATTTTTTTAAGATTAACCAATTTATATAAACTTTAAATGTACATAGATAAAATGTTTTTATATATTTAAAAAAATTTGATTATAGATTAAAATCTATTTTTTATATTGAGAAATTCTGTATTGAATAACTTATTTTCGTACGAATTATATTTTATGAATACAACAAAACATTAAATATGTTATAATAACATGTATTATTTTATATATATTATTTTATAAAATTATCACTTACTAGATTTGAATAAACTAATTTTTTTAATCATTTGAACACTTTTATTTATTAAAATAGTATTTTATATACACAATTAATTTACTATAATTTTTAATGTAAATTGTAATATCAATAACTTTTGAAATTTAAAAAAAAAACAAAAATAACTTCAAGTTAAATTTATGTTATATTATTTTATTCTTAACATACAAAATCTTAATTTAAATTTCTAAGTAATAATTAGATTATGCTTTAAAATTGATTTTAAAAAGAATTAGTATTAAAAATAAATTAAAACTCGAATTGTTTGGTTACTCATTACATTCTTAAACATTTTATATATGAGATTTAGTATTTAATTTTATTTAAATATTCTTGAATTATGTAATTAAAAAATGTGTAATGATAAATCGTAACTATTTAATTATTGAGATTTTATTCAATATTTAAGGATGTTAATTTTGATAAAAAATATAAAATATTTTTTTGCTGTTAAAATTCCACTAATCAATAACATCTCAATTTTTATATAATCAATGTATAGATTGTTTGATATTTACTTTACACAGATATTTTATTTAAGATTGATCATATGTATGCATTAGTTTATAATTAAAAGGATCCCAAACTGTAAAGTTTGAAAATCTCCGTTAAATTACTCGACCTTTATGATTAATTAATAAAATCAATTCATCATTCTGTCCAATATTTGTAAAATAAGAGAGTTAATAATGTAATTAAAAATAGATATTATCTCTAAATTTTTAATTAAAGTATATCAAATTATCCGTTAAAAATATTATTTTGGTTATAGGAAGTAATAATTGAATTTCAGTTTATAAAATTTTCATAAAATCAGTAACGAGTTTACGTTCGTTTAAATTTTTTCATTTTTTGTAACTTTACAAATTTAATAACAAGTATTTTTTTTAAAAAAAAAATGTTACTGTCTGATAAGCTCCATATTTCTGTAACAAATGAAAGATTTTTCGCCGAAGTTTTTCATTGTCAAAACATTTGAGATAGAAGATTTCTTAATAAAAAATGACATGACCTAAGTCAAACTTGATCTCATTTCACATTGGTCATCTGAACGTGTAAAACACCTGATTACAAATGTCTTTCAGAAACACGTAACAAGTTGTAATAGCTTCGTGATGCGTGACTTGTGTTGTTTTATTCAGTATATTTCAAATAATTTCTATTATAAGTATTGTAATTTTCTATTATTCTGTATTCATTTCATGAAATATATATGTTTATTATAAAATTAAAATTTTAATATATATATATATATATATATATAGACACAAAAAATTCTTCATAATGGAGTGTAAGAGAAAGGTATTGAATCGATTGAATTGGAAAGTTTTGGGAGAGAACTTCATCTAACAACGGATGGAAAAAGAGTGATTATATATATTTATATATATATATATATATATATGTGTGTGTGTGTGTGTGTGTGTATGTGTGTGTGTAGAAAAATATAAAGAGAAAAGAAGTAAATATTTTTTTATTAAAAACGATTCTTTTAAAATTATTTACAATTTTATTAGCAAATACCTGCTTTGTAGAAATTTCTTTTAAGAATTTTATATGTTCCTTTATTTGTATGAATTCTAATGAGAAATAAGAATAAGAATTCAAAAGAAATTTATATCATATATAAAAAAATATTTCATTTATTTCAAAACCTTTATGTCATTAAAAACTATTTTATATTTTAAATGAAGTATATTTAAAAAAAAAATCTATAATATAATTAAATGCTTTATATCAAAAGAGTTTTAAACATATGAGAGAATAAGTTTTATACTTTTAAATAATTATATGACAAAGAATAAAGTTAATTATATATGTATACATTAAAATATTAAGTTACTTTTGAAATTTTTTTTGTTAATTTAGTTCTTGAAATTGATTTTTATTTTCTGAATTTTCAGTTATTTGAAAAATAGTGTTTGAATTAACATATAAGAAATTGATACATTGGGACATAGTTTAATTGTTAATTAAATTATTATTTCTAAGATTTTGTTATGTATGTAGAATTTTAACTTAATTAATTTTACATATTTGATTTTGATATTATATTTTTTTAAAAAATGTTAATTTTATCTTTCGATACACATAAATAATTTACATAAATGATTTTTTAACAATCAATATTAAATAGATAACATATATACACACACATACATACATACATACATATAATATATATATATATATATATATTTAACATTTTTTGGATAGAATTAGAAAATTGAATTGGACTTTTATTAACTTTTAATTAATATAAAAGAATTATTTAAGTTAATATTAAAAATAAATATTTGATAGCCAAATATATAAATTGCTATTATTGTTCATTTTTGACTTTTTAAATATTTTAACGTTTTATAAGTGTTTAGTTTCTTTTAAATAATATCTATGTTTTATGGTAATATAAATCGTACAATATTCAATTTTCTTTATTTACATTAACTTTAAGAATACTACCTTAGAGTAATACTTCGTGAAAAAATATTTATAATTAAATTAAAATTATTCTTAGATTTTTTTATTTTCATTATACGTTGTAAATAATTACAAAGTGAGTTTATATTTAGGCATAAATCTCGGTTTTCAAGAATTTAAAATAGAAACTATTATTACATAATAATATTTAGGAAAATTATTTTAAATTATAAATTATAAACTATTATATATCCCTTTTTTCTTGAAGTCATTGATTTGATTTTTACGATTAAAAATCATGTTCAAAATTCAATTATTACATTATAATCCTTATCAGAGGCAATATTAATTTATTTATCCCCAAGAGAAAAATATTAAAATCGCTTTAATTCCCAGGATAAAGATATTACGGAAATTAGTAGTGTATATACACACATCCATATATTTATATTTTGGTGTACATTCATACAATCTTTAATTTTATATATATATATATATATATATATATATATATATATATATATATATACTATTTATTTAACTAATTTGAACGTTGTATAAATAGTCTTGAACCGGTAAAAAATATAAACAGAAAAATGTTGAAAGTATTGTTGTTAATTTCATAATTTTTAAAATAAAAATTATCGATACGAAAATTAAAGGTTAAAGTTATTCCAAATATAGGACTACATATATTAATTTCTTACGCTGATAAAAGAATATGTTTTATTTATACATAAGAAGAATACATGTCAAATATTTCATATATTATATATAAATATAATTGGTTACATTCATCACGGTATACACATATTTTAATAACAAATAAAAATATTGAATTCAAAAGATGTTTATTAAATATTAAAAGAAAAAATAAATAATAACTGAAACAGTGTTTTAAGTTATTAACTCGTTATATATATATATATATATATATATATATATATATATATATATATATATATATTTTGAGTGAATGTGAATATGTGTTTGTGTATTCGAAGGCGTGGGTGTATGTAAAATATAATATGTTGTTTTCTTTACGTAGTATACATACTGTAAAAAAATTCTCTGAATATTTTTTTAAAATTTTTGAATGTTTATATTTGAAATCTTTTATTTATTTCTCAGATTAATTGATTTGTTTAGATAGAGTTTATTTAATTTTTTTTCATATTTTATTTAGTAATTAAAAGAAGATGAAAATAATACAACTTATTTGATTTAAATATGAAAATGGACAACTATTTTAATGAAAAAATTAATATCATAAGTTAGTATAAAAGTAATATATATATATATATATATATATATAGAGAGAGAGAGAGAGAGAGAGAGAGATTTTCCCAATAAGAATGTCAGATCTTTGATAGCTAGTGGCAACCAGGTTTAAATTTTTTAGACTCATTTTGACATTTCAACTTAGTATAGTTCAACAAATTATCATGAAACGTTTAATACTTCAACAATGCTTAGAAATTGTAAAAACTTCAATCGATTTATTATAACTAAAGTTTAATGAGTCCATTATTTCATGAAATGGACCCATCAATTGCCCACCAAGATCATTTGATCTAACTCCATTGGATTATTTTCTATGTGGTTATGTGGAATCATTGGTTTATGCTGATAAATCACAAACAACAGGAGAATTAACAATAAATATTGAACATGTAATTCATGAAATGGAACAACAATTATGTGAAAGAGTGACTAAAAATTGGACTAAACGAATGTCCTATGCAAAGTGAAGTCATGGTGGTCATATAAGTGAAATTGTATTTTATCATAAATGCCATAGAATATGGTTAAAAAAACTAATTAAATAATACTTTTTATTTTATTTCCATTTAAACTTTTGATGCGCTTATTGAAAAAACCCTATATATATATAAGTTTGTATATACGTGTATATGAACTATTTTATAATTTGTATGTATTATGAAGAGTAAGATTTTTACTTTGTATTAACGACTAAAGAATATATTTTTTTATTTGTGAAATATTACAACAATTACTGTGTATTAAAATCTGGAATTCTATTTTAAAATATTATCGGTTAAATATATTATATTTAATGTGAATATCATAGAAGACATTCAGTTCACACACTATTCACTAGTAAATTTACTAATAACTATTTATCTTGCTTTATGTAAATGTAAACGGGAGTAAATTAACAAAGTTTTGTTTATCTTAAGTCAGTTATAACACAGATTAATTTTTAATTCGTTAGTTAATATACAATTTTTTTGTTTATTTAAACGATGGAATTAACTGTTCCTGATACTGGTGATTCGTGGAAAGTATGATTTTTTAATTCGTAATTAAACGAAGAAGTGTAGTATATTCTGATTAAAGATACTTTAGTAGCTATACCATTAAATGAACATTATTTACAAGTAAGATAGTAAAATAACCAATGAATTGTTAATAAAGCAGAATGATTTTAATTTCATTCATTTATATTTGTGACTTCATTCTTCCTTAAAATGTAACAAGGCATATTTAATTAGCTTTTAATAAAATACATAACTAGAGACTATGAGTAAACTGTCTTTGCCTTATACTTGATAATAGTTAACTATTATAATAGATCATCTATTTTAATCAGCAATAATTTTATTCATTAATCTGTAATTAATTAAATCCACTAGGTGTAATTCGTTTGCAAGAAAAAAGAATTATTATAATTTCAAAATAAAATAAAATAAATTCAATAAAATATTAATTTATAGCAATTATAAAAAGATTATTAAAATGTTATCATACCATTAAGTTTTATAAAAAAATGTTAATTTATTACACTATATGAAAAATGTCATCACTTAATGAATTTAGTTCAAATGTTTGATTAATTATAAATTATTATGAAAGATAATATTAAGTTGCAATTATTTAGAATGGTTTATAAGTAATCTAAACTATTTATCAATGTTCAAATGTGACTTTAGTAGTGATAATAATATTCGAGTGTAAAGTTCAACAAGTGAAAATGAAATGAACTTTTTTTATTATTTTTATCATCATTATGGAATATAATTATACCGAATATGTTGAAAAGATATTTAAATACTGTTTCAAAAATTAGAAATTTATAAAAGAGAACAGTTTGAAAAGTTATTAAAAACATTTAATGTATTTTGAATTATTATTTTAATTATTATACATTTCTGTACGTTTATAAATGTCAAATAGAATTATTTATTGATTTATTTTTATAAAATATAAAGTATGATAATTATTTTGGAAACAATTTTATGTATTTATAATTGAAATCATTATTTTAATATACGTTATTTTAAAAATAATTCATTGTTTATTTAATAAACACACATACATATATATATATATATATATATATATATATATATATATATAAATTTTTACATTTTTTCGTTATAAGCAAAATTTCTGTTGTTAATTAATTTTTACTTGAATAAAATCACAATTGCTCAAAGGGAACTCTGAATTATAGATAATTTGCTGAAGTAAATTTAATTCATTCGAAATTAGTTCATAAGCAAACTTTTATTTTATTTTATATTTTGAGAAGTACCAGTATTGCTAAACAATGGTTTCAGTGACACAATCTTTGTTTTTGCTATTAGGAGATTTTTGTTGAAAAATGAATTAAGATTATAAATAAATACAGAAAGAAACTACAATAATAAATATTTGTAATATTAAATATAAATTTGTAAAATTATAATTTGCAATTATACAATGAAGAAAGTATGATTAAAATTTTTTAACAAATTTTATATGGCAATTGTAATTTTTACATATGTAAAAATAAATTTGTCTGAGACTTTACAATACACTATTTACACGTAGGTGAAAAAAATGTTAAGATTTTATTATATATATATATATATATATATATATATATATATATATATATATAAATATTATATTCATATGTGAAATTTTCGATATTAACTAAAAATAGCAATAAATAATTTTATTTCTATTTATGTTTTAAATTTTAATATTTAGTTTGTGAAAACATACATGTGCTAATTTCTTATATATATATATATATATATATATATATATATATATATATATATATATAAACAAAACTGAAATGATAATTAATAGATTTGTATAGAAAAAAATATATAATTAGAAAGCTTATGCATTAAAAAAGTGGATGAAAAAAATACTTTGAAAAAATTATTTGATATGATGATGACCTATGGCCTGAGATTAAATCGAGAATTAGAGACATAGGCAGCACTTGGAACAATTTATAATGTAATGATGAATAAAATACTATTGAACTTGAAACGGAAAGCGTGTAACCAATGAGTATTATCTGCTTGTACTTACGAGTCTTAAACTTGGACACTGAATTCAAAAATAAAGTATTTTTTTTACAATTCAACAAAGTAGAAAAGAAAAAAATGATAAATGAAAACTAAAACAGACAAGAGTAACTGGTACAAATAGAATAAATAAAATCGATGATGCGAATGGCGACTAAAAGATAAAAAGAAATCAAGGATGAGACACTATCACAGATGGGTGGATGAAATTTAGAAGTAAAGTGAAGCTTGGATGATATTAGTTGCGGACAAAAAACAATGAAAGAATTTTGGAAAAACATTTAAGAAGATCTAATGGTATTTAATGAGACTTTTATCCAACAGTGGGCAGATATTTTTTTCTAATATATCAGTATATGTTTAACATTAAATAATAACTAAGTTAAAACCTAAAGTATATATTTTTTATCTAAGTATATACATATAATTTTCTACTTTTAATCATTATTTTAAATTTATTAAAAAATATATATGAATTTATATTTTTTAAATATTATTTAATGTATTCATATATGTAAGAATTTATTAAATGAAATGTTTGCACATTTTTCCAGTTATTTCTTCCAAAAATATAAAAATAAAAAATCATTAAATAATTCAACAACAAACAGTAAACGGCAACAAATTTATTACTATAATTTTTTTTATGAAATTCCTAATTTCTTTTTTAAGTTAATTACGATTTTTCAGCAAAATTACATGTTAGACTCCTATATATTATATTATAATGAAAACTTTAAACAATATTGTTTATTATCCACAATTTTATGCTATTGTGCACGATAATCAATACATAATTTACATAATTTTTCAATTATACAAATATTCGCATAAATTTTTTTTTATACAATATAAAAACAGAGAATCACACGAGAAAATTTTATTTTACGAATTCAGTATTATTTAGTTCAGTAGGATTTATATTTAGAATAAAATAATAAGTTGTCTATATAATTAATATCAAACATGAAAATTAAAAATTGATTATTTCACTATGAATGAAGAGTATTATATTTTAATAAATATGACAAATTAGTTATATTAAATTGCAGAAAATTATTTAACAATTTTCGTTAAAGTACATTTTAAACTAATGTTGTTTAAATGTTCACTAATATTTATTATTTGAAAAGTAACAAAATAAAATAATATAATTATAATTAAAAAAACATGTAGGCATTATTTAAATATAACATTTTTATAAGTAAATATTATATATAATTTAAAAAACCTCATATATTTTAAAAAGTAAGCATTTATTGTTTTATATTTAGACGAATATTTTTTTTAATAAAATAAAAATTAAACATTATTGTAATAAGTACGAGGGTCGTTTGATAAGTACGGTAAAAAAGTAAGAAAAACCAAATTGAAATATTTAATTAAATTAATTAATAAAATAAATTAAACAATAAATAAATTTACCATACTTATCAAACGAATCTCGTATGTTAAAAAGTCTTGTATTTAAAAAATAACCTTTAAATATAATTTCAAATAAAAGTAAGTTTTGAAATAAAATAAATAAATATATTCCAATTGATTACCTCACAATATATTTATTATTGCTTATAAAATTAACTATACTTAGTGATTTTCACTGAATTAGTTTAAATGTTCATATTATTGTATTATTTTTTAGTTTTACGAAATACGGAATATAATTTTTAGATAATAAGAATATAAATATAAATATTATTTTAAATATTTTACGTTTCATAAAATTTATTAAAAATGATTTAAATAATCATTTTGAATAATGTTAAAATTAATTATTATCGATATTACGCATATATAAATAAATAATATACATTCATAAAAATAGTATGTAAAACTTACCAAAAATTTCTGTCAAATTGATGTAAGCTGTTGATATAGACGTTGAAACACGTTTAAACAAACTTTTACGCGAGATTTGATGATAAACTTTAAATATTTAAATGCAAGAAATATAACGATGTAAATTGACTTTCTTTAAAGTAATTTGAAGCGCGAATTTTTGTTTTGGACTCTGAAAAATCTAAAAAGGAAAAAATATTTTTTACTTCAATAATTATTTAAATTGTTAATGACATACTTAAATTGTAATAATGTAAATTAAAATTGTTCTATTTTTATATTTTAATAGATTTTTATATAATATTGAAAAGTATAATCATATAAGGGAAAGCAGAAGAAACTTTAAGGAAATATTTATTTTAATTATAAAATTATTTTATAACTAATTAAATAATGAAAGAAATGAAGAAATATATTTTTTTTTAATTAATAAATTTATATTATTTTGTATTTCATAAAAAAAATCAATTATTTTTGAATAAATATATTTTATCACAAATTTTTTTTATTAACAGCACGAACGACTTTTATAGAATACCAAATAACTTTATAATGAAATGAAAATTTACTGAAAAATTTTCTTAAGCAGTAGATTCACAACAATTAAAATAAACTTTGAAAAAAACCAAACCTACTGTATAAATAATGATTATATTGTATAGGAAGCCACAGGTTTGCAATAATGTGTACGTAATTTTCTTACGGACTACGATAAAATCTCAAATAAGAAAATGAGCGTACTTTCAGCGTTGTGCTTGTTAGTTGAGTCCAAAACGGAATGTTGCGCCGTGCTGGAAATCCGCTAGTTTTGTACTGCTCGATCTTTGTTCGTGGGGGTTTATCCATTGCGATTCATCTACCCCTGAGCATGAAACGAGCCACCCCTACTCTCGTTAAGGGTAACCGAAAGGTTAGCAAATGTGGATGATAGAACGAGAACGATGTATTTGTCTCATTATGATTGTGTAAATTGTTCGTTCCAAATGTATTTTAGAATGACACATACCACTCATTTTATTAAAAAACATTTTCTTAAACATTATACTTCGATACCAATCAGATTGATTACCAGTCGTAATATATGAAATTTTTATGCGTTATTTCATTTAGCTAAAAGATTACTCTTTGTACACTTATGATAATCTTAAAAAAGACCCACTCACACACTTTTTAATATTTATAATTTATTGTATATATATATATATATATATATATATAAATAAATTGTAACTTAATTTGTTAGGAATTTCAAAAAAATTATATAAATAATGATAATTTAATTAGTAAAAAAATAAATAATTAAAAATGGATAAGTTCAATTAAAGTATATTAGTTTTGTTGTTAACTTATTTTGAGTTAAAAATTTTATAAATTTTTGTGCCTATGGAGTAAATTATATATTTTAATTTTATTTCGAACTGTCTTATTTTTTTAATATAATTGGTATATTTTTAATATTGAGAATTACTGAAGAATTTAGTGATTCTCACAGGTTTTTTTAGTTATAACGCATTATTTTTGTACATATTCTCATTAACTGTCTGACAATAAAGTGTTCATTTTATTAACATAGAGTAGTATTACATAATTATAATTTACTATAATCATATAAAGATTTAATTAATTAAAGATATAATTGGAAAATAATAAACAATACACTTTTATAAAATAAAATAGTATCAGGGAGTGATTCATTTGTAAAAACTATAAATTAGAGTTCTAAATAAATTAAATGATTATAAATATAAATATAAATATATATATATATATATATATATATATATATATATATATATATATATATATATATATATATATATATGGTGACCCCCATACTAAAAGGTTTAGACATATATTTACTTGCTAACTATCATTTATTATCTTTTACTACTCTTTAGGTTCATTTTGGGACTCTCTCTCTCTCTATATATATATATTTATATATATATATATATATATATATATATATATATATATATATATATATGTATATATATATATATATACATACATATATATGTATATATATATATATATACATATATATATATATATATATATATATATATGTGTGTGTGTGTGTGTGTGTGTGTATGCGCGCGTGCGTATGTGCATGTATGTATGTTGGATATGTGTGTGTGGGTGGTTGTTTATGTTTTATACGAAAAGAGCATTAGCGAAATATATAAAATATTATTAAAGAAAACATCTAAAAGTCAAAAATATCTATAGTAAAATATTGATTATATTAATATAACATTTTAAATTCAGCTATTGCATTTTCTATACAGCATTAGATTTTACAAGATCTTTTAAACTTTTTCGACAATTACTTCTACAATCTCATATGTTTAAGTACAGTGAAAATAATGTATACATTTATTTAAAAAATGTATAAAATAAAAGTTTTTAATCTCTTTTTGAGTTTTTATATAAATATGTATATATATATATATATATATATATATATATATATTTAAATGCTTTACTAAAATTATTTTATAATATAATCATATTTTAAGTATTTTCTTTTTTAAATATCTTTAACATCATTAATATTTACACTGGCTACAAATTAATAATCAAATAAAATGTAAAAATATGTTTGAGAATATTTTTATCATTTGTTAACAAAATACAAAATGTGAATATTTTAATTGTTAATATATAAAAAAACTTAAATATTAATATACTTTTAACAATAGTAATGAGTAGTTGGAAATTAACATTTTTTTTTGTTTGTCTCTTAATTGCAAAATTATAAAAGTAATGATAAAAAAGCCAATAAATTAATTTTAGAAAAATCTTAATAATTATTCTTTTCAATATAAATATTTTTTTTCAATATATATATATATATAATATATATATATATATATATATATATATATATATATATATATATTTATGTATGTTCAGAGAATTATATTTATTTGAAATTAACTTCATGTACTGATGGAACATTATTCATATGATGTACGAGTTTAATAAAAGCGTAGGTTATTGTTTTGTAAATAAATATGACTTTTACCATAATCTACACTGATTATTTCAAGATTTGTAATATTTTGTCTTTATTTTATTTTATGGATTTACGTGCGGGCAAAGCTTTATTGAATATTTGATATTCTTATTGTAGCTTTTTATTTAGTTATAAATACGTGATCTATTATATCTATTTATAAGAGTATTTATTTATATGGATATTGAAGAAGATATTAATCCCGTCTCACTTTGTTATATATATATATATATATATATATATATATATATATATATATATATATATACCACACATATATATATATATATATATATATATATATATATATCCGACATAAAGAACCCAATATTATAATTATAAAAAAAAAATTATTTAATGAAAAATATCAATAATAGTCTTTTTTAAAATAGTCCTTATCTTGTATAATTACAAATGATGTTGTTTTTTAAATTATTATATAATAATATAAAAAACTGATGAAAATTTCTTTGATTTCTGCTTTTATATATTTTATAGTTTGTTTGGAGAATAATTGTTATTTATGTATTAGTTCGTAAGCTGTGTAATTATAGTTACAAGTTAATATCGAAAATTGACACAAAAGACTATCTGCTAATATAAGATGATCATATGTATTATATATATATATATATATATATATATATATATATATATATATATATATGTATTATCTTCATACATACCAGATGATAATACGAATGAAGATGTTATATATATATATATATATATATATATATATATATATATATATATTGTATTCTGATATTTTTGTCGCTTGTTTAGTCAATTTCGTAACTACTATTACACTAGACCAGACTTCATCTTTAGAATCCAATTTAGCTTTGCGATATTCTGAGTATTGAAGAATACAATATGATTTTAAACATCGAACGATTCATATATATTTTCTTGTTGACATATATGATCTTTACGATAAACTTCATTCAATTAAAAAGTTTATATCGCAGATTTTTCTCAAGAAATAGATAAAAAACGATATTAGTTTAATGTTCACTTTTGTCAACATTTTCCATGTAATGAAAAAGACATTAGTATTTAAAATAATGTTTACTGGTACTGACTAAATATGTTGAGTATAATAAGTCAATTTAATTTTTTAATAATTTTTCAAATTTAATTTTTTTGGTGTCCGTTTCTCTCTCTCTCTCTCTCTCTCTCTCTATATATATATATATAAATCACCATTCAGTTGTTTGTGATTATACTCACTACGATGACCAAGCATTTGGTGATTTTTTTTCATTTAGAGTTTACTCCTTATTTCGTAATCATTTCAGCAGCAACAGTAATTTTTAATCTACTGCCGGATGTAGGTCTTCTTAAAATGTTTCACTTCGACTGATCCAATATTTCCATTTTTCAGTGCATTTTAATGAATTGTCCTATATCACTGTCTTATTTATCCATGAGTCTTTTCCTAGACTTTTTTAATAACTAGGTTTCTAATTTTAATTTCTCTTATTCTCTTTTTCTCTACCTACCTATCTATCTAGACGTCACAAATCTATATAAATTTTGGCTTCACATTTAGTTCACCCTATATATATATATATATATATATATATATATATATATGCTGACTAAAAAAAAAAATTAAAATATGTATTTCAATTCGTCGCTTAATTTTGCAGTCACAAATATAATAAATAAATTGTCCTTGTTCAATAATTCAAATAACTTAATAAATTACATAAAACAGAATATAAGAATATAGATTAATAAAATTAGTTATTATCGAGCTAATGAATTTTTTAATAATATTATTTTGTATGTGCTTTAAAAAAATATATTGCATTATAATAATGAAAAGAAAATATTTAAATGTTTACCAGAAATTGTCACAATACACATTATATTATTTTTAAACAGTAGTAGAGTATAAAAAAATAAAATCAGATTATAAACAAAATAATATTTCGTTACTGTAATATTCATTGTTTATTTTCACATATATTTTATTTCTGATTGAAACAACTTTAAGAAAAAATTTAAAAAATATGTAGGTATCTAACTTTTCAAAACAAAATACATTTTTCTTTAACGGTAAAAGGAAGATAAAAATAAAATAGACCTTTATTAAATCAACTGTGTATGTATTATCTTTAAGAATGTATTATATATATATATATATATATATATATATATATATATATGTATGTATATATATATATATATATATATATATATATATGTATATATATATATATATATATATATATATGTATATATATATATATATAGTATATGTACGTCTTGAAACTTTGTTCTTATAAATTATAAAATGTTTCGTTTCGTCTGAATATTATGAATTTGCGCAAAACAAGAGAAGTGAATTTTGCAACATTAAAGCTTAAAACCATATAATAAATCTATTGTATGTTATGTCAACGGTTATATAAAAAAATATATAAATATAAACATGCACATACACACATGTATTAATATTCATATATATATATATATATATATATATATATATATATATATATATATATTTATTAGGTCATGTAATATGAAATGTCGGCTTTCTCATCAGTTTCTCTTTGAATAATCCTACATTTTATATTATACGACCAAATATATAAATATATATATATATATATATATATATCATTTTTTACACAACTATGAAATTTATATATTAATGAACATTTTCATATATACAATATATAATTTCATATAACTTATTTTTCAGAATAAATCCCATAAAAAAATTAAAAAGATATATTAATGTTTGTTTAAAATTGATATGAGGAAGTCTATTTATACAAGCTTATTTTCTAGAGGAAGTAGGTAATAAGATATCGAGATTAGAATATAAGCGAAATAGTTTCTGAAGAAGTATATTCTCTTTCATGATTTTATAATAAAAAAGTGACATTGAATGGTATTTTATATATATATTGTGTATATATATATATATATATATTCTGAGAAAATAATCTGATAGGCAAATAACAACTCTTGTTGAAATAAAATTTGTATAGATAATTCATAACCCATATATTACCCGAGAAATAAATACCTACATATATATTAATTACTAGTTCTGATATGTTTCGATACTTATTTCCCATCAGCAAGTTTTTCAAACAATTGTTATTGACAATAGAAAGTTAATGTTTTATACTATAAGGAATTTGAAAAAATAAATCTTTAAAACAATATTTTTGAAACTAAATTAACGTCTTTACTTTATACATATTTTAACAAATCCCTTTTTGATGTTTAATGTCGAAACTAACTTGTAATTAGTAAAAGAAAATTATTCCTAATTAATAACACATGATTAAACACATTTGTATAAAATAAAAATAAAATATATTTTCAAAGAAAAAATAGTTAATTTTTAAATATATACACATTTTATACATTATATGACAAAAAACTGAAAATTTTCTTTATAGAAAAAACTAATTTATATGACCAAATATTTATTATAACATTATTAATTGTTATTTGTATAAAGGAATTCTTTTTAATATGAATATTATTTTCTATATTTTAATAATTATTTAATTATATATATACATACAAATATATATATATACAATATATATATATATATATATATATATATATATATATATATATATATATATATATATATATATATATATATATATATATATATATATATATAGGTGACCTAAAAGGAACTGAAGGATTTGGACATTCATTTACTTGCTTACTATCATTTATTACACTTTTTTATCCTTCAGTTTTATTAGAACCATGCTATAGTTGTATCTATAAGTACATATGTATGTATGTGTTTATATATGTATTTGTGTATAATATATATAATTTTTTAACATTCTATATACAATATTGATTCGTTTATACTTATTAGAAAAAATGAATAATGTAAAATAATTTTAATTATATATATATTTTAAAATAATTACCTTCTTTTTTTAATAAATTTCATACAAAAATTATATTTTATTATTCTTAAATAATGCGTTCTTAGTATGATTAACAATACAAATTACCTGGATTTAAAGTAGTAATGAAAAAGTGAAAACATCTTAATATTTCTTTACTTAGTCGGATTATAGAGGAAGTGCATTTCAAAATTAATAACTCTCTTAATGTAATAAATGAACTTTATTATCTCGAGAGAAGTTTGAAATATATTCATAAATTATATTATGTTGAAGATTGAATAATCTATTCAACAAATAATTTGTATTTTGACAATTGCATTTTATGACAATAAAGTTATTGTAAAAGTAATTCAAATCATAAGTTTTAATGAAATATAATTTAACTGATAGCTTGAATATTTAAACATAAATGAATCACAGATTCAATGATAATACAAATCGATTAAGTGGTTAAAAAAACATAAAAATTTAAGAACAGCAAATAAAGTTAAGAATCATCATATAAAATTTAAATTAATTAAATTATTTATGTGGTGTAAAAAATATAAATATTATATAACATAAATGTGAACAAATAATAAATTAGTTTACTTTGAAAAGAAAAGTCATTTACACAATATATTTTTTTTTAATTTTTGTTTATTTTATATATAAGTTTCTTATTTATGTCTGACGTTTATTATATATTTCTTAAAATATATGGTTATATGTGAACGTTTATAACATAAACGCTCACATACTAAATTTTATATTTGTTAAGAACGACATATATGAAAAAATACGTAACACCTACGAAACTTTGTTGGTGTGAAAACAAAAAAAATGGAAAGAGAATTAATAATGTGTGTGAAAATCAGTTCTAGAAAAATATCACAGTATATAAATATTGTAATTAAATTATATGATGATAGATTGATACTCAAAAGTCATATTTCAATTTATATTCAATCAATGAAAAAAATGTAAAAATACATTTTATAAAATATGATCAGTATTTTTGATGAAAAATATATTTAGTTATTTTTAGATTTTGAAGTAAGTTATAGTTTATTGTATTTACAATATTTGTTTCTTTAACTTGTTTATATATATATATATATATATATATATATAATATATATATATAAACAAATAAAAAATAAATAAATAAGAAATTATATAAATAAGAACTCAACGCTATTTTTAATTTATAATATAAATATAAATATTCTTTTATAAAAACATTTTTTTAGAAAATATTTTTTTAGCAAATTACTTCTATATTAGCAGAATTTTGTATTTATTCAGTTGTTAATATTTGAAACATGTTTTAATTAAATTATAGATATATTAACATGAATAAATATTTTTAACAAAAATAAGATAAAAAGTACCATTTTTTTAAAAAATCACAAAGAATTAACGTTTCATAAAATCGTTATTAAATTATCTATTTTTAATTATATTTTTCCAGATCTTATTTTAAACCGACAGAATTATACAAACTTCATTTTTTATATAATTAAAATTAAGGCTGTATAACGATAAATATTTTATTCCATATAAATCTACATTCGTTAAAAATGCAATATTTTCTTTTAAATAATGATGTATATCGTATTTTAATAAATGATTGTTCTATGAGAAATTTGTTTCCAGTAAAAAAGTAAAATTATTGTAATAATTAAAGTCAAATTATCGTAATTAAAAATAATTGTTTTGATATCTATTAATTAAAATAATTTCTTTGTATTTAAAACAATAGTATTACGTCAAGTTAATAAATAATGACATTTTTTATATCTTTCTAATATCTGTTTGCAGGATTCAATTTTTATATTGTAATAATAATACTTTGGCATTTCATATTAGGAATTTATTGTTAATATTTACTGATTGATAATTCGTTTACATGTCTTAAATTATTGTAGTTAATTCATTGGTTTAAACTCAATTAACGTTATAATTAAGTATTTAAATATTAATCACGAACGAGTAAGTCCTACAGGTATATTAAACCATATTCGTCCTTGTTGAAATTGAAGAGATGTTTGTTTTCAACTGTTTGCTTTTATTTTATATAACTTTTACTGTAAAATGTTTTTTTCGACAATTACAAAATACAACGTAATTTACAAAATCGTTAAATATAGCAATGTAGGTATATGTTATACTTATAAATATTTACAATTCAAAAAGATTTATATTATATATATATATATACATACAAATACGAGGGTCGTTTGATAAGTATGGTAAAAAAGTAAAAAAAACTAAATTAAAAAAATTAATTAAATTAAACAATCAATAAATTTACCATACTTATCAAACGACTCTCGTATATGTATATATATAATAGTAGCCATTAAAATCCAGTCACTCTAGCAACACTTTTTCAAGCAGTTTCAGCCAGTAAAACGAGGAAATCCCTGTTGTTTGCATTGTTTTTATGCAAGCATACATAAATGACACTTTTTCTTTCATTCTGTAACATGTGGTTGGTAAAATAACATTGTAAATGGAGTTAGAGAGTGTGAAAAGTGTAAAAATGGCAAATATGAAAAAAATTGTCCTAAGAAGATAATCTTAATATTTTGGCATTGTCGAAAAAAAAACTAAGTGTTCGTAAAATAGCTGATAAAGTCAGATTCAGCAAATTGTCCGTAGATTAAATTTTAATTTTTTTTGCGAAACATGCTCTATTAAGCGGAAAAGTGGATCCGGAGCTAAAATGGAAACAACGGCTCGCCAAAATCGCACCCTAATCAAACTGTCTTTGAGAAATCATTTCAAAATTGCAGTGGATAGAGGAAGAGAGTTTGTGAATGCAGGTAGATTGAAAATAAGTACGCGAACTGTTAGAAGAGGACATACTGAATATCAAAGTAATTTAACGTTTTTAAATAAAATTTATGTTAAAAGTGGCATGATAATGTAAAATAAAAAATATATATATGAAAGAATTAGAACATGAACAGGCTTAAAACTGAAACAAAAATGAGACATTACCATAAAAATTCGATCAATGTATAGAATTTATTGTCACAAATAAATGTAAAGAGAGTCAAAATGTTAAAAAAAATTATAAGTTGCTATTAAATAAATGAAGTATAAATGCCAAAAATGTAAAGAAAATATGTAGAAAAATCTTGAGATAAGAAAAATGAGAAAAGTTTTATCTAGAAATAAATATATATATATATATATATATATATATATATATATATATACACGTGTGTGTTGTGTATATAGTTTATATAAAATGTTCATACGTTTGAAAAATAGATCATTGTGCTATTTATCTGAAATATATATAAAAATTGAATTTAATTTTTAAAAGAAACAATACATATGAATATGTTGACTACAGGATAATATTATATAAAAATAAATATAAATAATAAATTATTAAAATATATTTAACATCTTACTAAGAAGTAAAAAAGATTGAATACATTAGTAATTTTTTTTCATTTTGTTTTGATACTTATAATTATTTCTATTGGTTATTATAAATTTATTTAAATATAAAAATAATTTTAGAGCAGACGACAATTAACGAACAATAAAATAACTTCATATTCAATAAATATTTTTATATATATACATATACATATATATATATATATATATATATATATATATATATATATAAAACTTAAATATGATACTCGAGAATTTTAGTTGTATACTATATGTAATCAATAAAGCAGAAGCTATGCACATGACATGGTTTTAAATTCTAGATTGAAACCACTTAAATAGAAACGTATTGCGATCAGCCGGTTGTTCATGTCAGTTCAAAAAACTATCTTCACATTGATAAAATATTTTTAAAATGTTATTGTATTCTTTTTTAATACTCTTAAAAATATATGTATATATACATAAATACATATATATATATATATATATATATATATATATATATATATATATATATACTATTTATATAAAAGTAAACAGATAAGGTTAAAAATTTAGGCTGAAAGAGTTAAACAAACTTTAAAACTATTTAAACAAAAATTATAATAAATGTCGAGAAATTGTTTATATGTAAATAAATCATTATTGTTATATTGAATAAAGAAAATCATTAATTATTTTTCATAATTCCCAATTTTCATAAAAAATTAGGAGAAAAATTAATATAGTACAGTAAAATAAAAAAAAAATAAATAAAGTATCAAAACAACCAGAAAATAAAAATATAAAACGATGGAACAAAGCATTGACTATAAAAAAATTCAAATAAAATATCTCCAAAAAATTTTATTTTTATTTATAAACTTGTTTTATATTTACGTTTCAATAAAGATGTTAATCGAAGTTCGTTTCGTGAATTGTACGAAATTATAAAAAAATGTAATTTTTATATTCAGCCGAAAAATTTTAATTAAATGTGTTTTAATTAAGTTAATTCGATGACAATAAAAATACCTTGCCGAAAACACCAGATTAATGCAAATACAAATTATATTCGAATATCTGAAAGGTAAATTCATTCGGCGGTAAAAGGTTTGTTAAAAAAATAATACAATTGAAAACTGAATTTTAATTTACTTCACTGGATTTTGTAATGTAACTAATTGTTCATTAATGTAAATATCATTTGGTACTGTGTGTTGTAATATTGACATCAATAATTTATGTATGTGTATTATATATATATATATATATATATATATATATATATATATATATATATATATATAGTGAGAGAGAGAGAGAGAGAGAGACTCAAATGAGACTGAATGATAGTAAACAAGTAGATATATGTCTAAATCATTCAGTATCATTTGGACCACCCTATATATATATATATATATATATATATATATATATATATATATATATATATATATATATATATATTAGAGGATGTAATTCAAAAAAATTAATATTAAAATAGCGAATAAATTGATTATCAATTTCATTTGAATTATTGAGAAAGTATCTATTATGACTGGCTAAAATATGTATGAAAATTATTTCTATGTTTATTTAAAATATATGCTTTACACATGCACACATACACACATATACACACATACACACACACACACACACACACACACACACATATATATATATATATATATATATATATATATACACTTGTATCAATTATCAGATTTTTGAAACAATTGTAATTTTTGAATAATATTATGAAATTTACATAAAATTAGTTTCTTTTAAAATGTCACCATTTATTAAAAATGTTATTAATTTTATGATCAGATATTCTAAAAGTGAACTGTATATTTAAAAAGTAGAGTTATATTTATATATTTATGTTTATTAAAAGATTTTATTATTTTTTATTTATATAATTAAAAATATTTTTAAAAATAGCTATTAATAAGTTCAATGTTCTTTTAAAAAAATAATGAATATATAATGTTATTATTAAATTAAAAATTAATATTTTTCACTATTAAATTTTATGTTTTATAAATATGGATCCAAGGGTTATAATTGGATGCGTTTTAAATAATTTCCGTTTTTGCAAATTTAATTTTTAATAAAAAAACAACAATTGTATTTTAATCAATTATATATTCGTCATTGTTTGCAATGACTTGTTGCCATTTGCTAGGTAGCTCTTCTATGTTTTTTGACTAGAATTCCAATGATTTTGATTTGAAAAAGTTTTCGACGAACTTTGAAACCTGATTTTCATTCGAGAAATTTGTGCCTATCAAATCGTTTTGCAGTGATCGGAAAAAAAGTTAATTGGATGGTGCCAAGTCTGATGAGTATGATGAATGAGAAAAAATTGACCACCAAAGCTCCAAAATTTTTTCTGCATTGCTCTTGCTGTATGGGGTCTTGCATTTCCATGGAAGAAAATAATGTTTTCTTTATTGATAAGCGTAGTACGTTATTCGATTAAACTTTGGTGAACACTTCTTCCCATCACAACTTCTTTCCTTCTTAATTTTAAATTTTCAGTGCGATAAAACTCTTAATTTTTCGTTAAAGAATAAATTGATCTCCTTTCAAACATGAATCTCTATATTAAACTATCTTCCACTAATGTGGTTTTGGAGACTTCGAAATAGATAATAGCCTAACGATGCTAGATCAGGAGAATGTAACAAATGTGTCATAATTTTCCATTCAAACTGCTTTAATTTTTAGACAGTTTTTCGTATCGTGTGAGGTTGGCGTTGTCATGCTAAAAAATTACACCTTTTCTATTAACCGATTGCTTTAACCAATCTAGTAGTTCACAATATAACTCTTTCGTGGTAAATTGATTAGTTTATAATTGATAATTTCATCCATATTCCACCAAATCGATAGCATAATCTTCTTTGGATAGAGTTTTACCTTCAATCGTGAAGATTGTGTCTCGTTGCAATTAACTTATTATCTTTAACATTTAATATTGTTAAAACAATCCATTAAATGCTCAACATTTAAACAACCCATTTTTCGTCACCAGTAACAATTCGACAGTCTAAAAATATTTTAAATTATATCTTTATTGCATTCACATATATTTACACACTCATAGGCATATATATATATATATATATATATATATATATATATATATATATAACCTTTTTTGTTATTTTGAAATAAATTATTCGAGTATTTAATATATTTATTTATAATAAGATAAAAATAAAAAAAATATTAATAAAAACAATTGTATAGTCGTAGGTTTGAACCTTCTTAGATTTCGCCCACAATCATTCTGATATCAAAGGCATGTCTATGATATTATTTAATAGCAATAATATTACGCATAATCGAACTCATGAAATCAAATACATAGACGGAGTTCTATTGAGTTTTACTTGAGTACATGCATATTCAAGATACAGTATTCTATAAATGTAAGATAGTAGGAATACTACAACTTTACAAATGAAATATTTTCTTTAATTTTTTTATTTATATATGTATTTCCAATTATTTTTTTATCCTATTTTAAAATATCTTATTATATTTTATGTATTTTCATAACAAACTATTTGGTGATATATTAATCAATTATATGATCAGATAATGATTATTTGTATATATATATATATATATATATATATATATATATATATATATATATATATACGAGGGTAGTCCCATAAGTACCCGGCCTAACCTGGAGATGGCGGTAGTTGTTTGAAAAATATCACTGTATTAGAAAGTACACAATCAATAAAGCATATGTTTCAAGTTTGAGGACGCCACGTTGTTTAGTATTTGTTTGGCAGCCATCAATAGTGAACGTTTTCATTGAATTTGTGAAAATGGGGAAAATTGGTCATCGTTACGTGATACAATACTTTTATTTGAAAGGCCTCAGCCCAACCAATATAAAAGCTGAACTGGATTCTACTCTGGGTGAGTCTGCTCCTTCGTTTACAACAGTGAAATATTGGGTAGCAGAGTTTAAACGAGGCCGTACGAGCTGCTAAGACGAGCATCGCAGTGGTCGACCAAATGAGGTGACGACTCCAGAAATGGCGAAGAAAATCCATAAAGCGGTACTGGATGATCGTCGACTGAAAGTGCGCGAGCTAGCAGACATAGTAGGCATTTCAAAAAGTGCGGTACATCGCATATTATCTGAAAATTTGGACATGAGAAAGCTGTGTGCAAGATGGGTGCCGCGTTTGCTCACACTCGAGCAAAAACAGTGTCGTGAAGATGTTTCAATTGAGTGTTTAGCGAAGTTTCACAGCAACAAAGCAGAATTTTTGCGCCGTTTCATAACCATGGATGAAACATGGGTCCATCACTTCACACCCGAGACAAAAGAACAATCAAAACAATGGACTGAAAAGGGAGAACCGGCTCCAAAGAAGGCGAAGACCGTTTCATCTGCAGGCAAAGTCATGGCGTCGGTTTTTTGGGATGCGCGTGGGATAATTTTCATTGACTATCTTGAAAAAGAAAAAACTATCAACGGCGAGTATTATGCGAACTTATTGCAACGTTTGAGCGAAGAAATCAAGCAAAAACGGCCGCATTTGGCTAAGAAGAAAGTGTTGTTTCATCAAGACAATGCACTAGCTCACAAATCCGTTATTGCAATGGCCAAAATTAATGAATTAAAGTTTGAATTGCTACCTCATGCACCCTATTCGCCAGATTTAGCCCCCTCGTATTATTTTCTGTTCCCAAACTTGAAAAAATGGCTCAGTGGTCAAAGATTTCCCAACGATGAAGAAGTGATGTCGGCAGTTAATGGGTATTTTGAGGAGCAAGACAGTTCTTATTATAAAAAGGGATATAGAACTTATTGAACATCGCTGGGAAAAGTGTATAGAGCTGAAAGAAGATTATGTTGAAAAATAAATATATTTTTTTCCAAAATTTTTGTGTTTTCTTTGTTGGGTCGGGTACTTCTGGGACCACTCTCATTTATATAATATATATATATATATATATATATATATATGTGTGTGTGTGTGTGTGTGTGTGTGTGTATATAATTTTCATTATTATTATCATTACCTCATCAAAATAAATTCTAAATTATTTGATTTTATCGTTATTGGGAATGAAACATAGTGCTTCATGTACCATCCGGAAACCAAGTATTAAAGTACAGATAATATAAGTAATTAAAAATCATAGTCTAAAAAAGTGCTGAGAGCTTTTTGATGTTTTAATATAATTTTTGTAATAATATTATGAAATTGGCATCTTGTGTTCATGTGTTCATATGAATACCAGTGTGTATATTATATATATATATATATATATATATATATATATATATATATTTCTGTATGTGTGTGTATGTTATCATCAGAGACATTTTTAAAATTAATTACCTTTACCTTAAACAAAAATAATTTGCTTACGGCATAATAAAATATAACATCTTCAACGCCTCCATCATCAGTCTTGATTTGTAACTTAATGACTCAAATAAGCATGATACATGTCCATTCCGCCCGTTGATTCCCCGAACGTCAGTCACCGGACGTTCTGTCAACATTATAAAGCACAGCCTAACTTAGACACTACATTCAACACTACCTACATCTTGCAAGACCGCAGGGTAAGTTGTTTACCAAAGTTTACTTGTCAACCATTAATGGTGTATATAAATATGTGGAAATGTTATATGTAATCATATCTAATATTTGTATTTAGAGTTGGAAAATATTAAAAAAAGATGTTCGATTTCAATTGAGTATAATTGACTACCAGAAATAGTATTTTAAAGATTATTTTGAAATTATTTATTTTGTTATTGGTATTTTCATCAAATATTTTTATCTAGTTATAAATAATATTGATATTTTTTGCTTGTAGATTTGTTAATCTTATTTTAAAATATGCTTTGTATTTAATTTTTTAATAATACGAAAACATATTGTATATTTTATGTTTATCGTGTATTATATTCAACAAGAATCATATTTTATAGCAAATTGGGTATTATTAAACGTATAATGTTTTGTGGTTTCCACATTCTTCTATTATATTTATATTTTTATGCCATGTAATACAGAAATAATTGTATTTTTTATATATACTTGTAGTACATAATATATATATATATATATATATATATGTATACATATTATACGTTAACAATATGCGTATTTCATTTTTCAATAAAATTTTACTGTTAAAAAAGAACTAACAACATGAACATTTGTATTACCTTATGCATGAATAAAGATTTTTATTTTAAAAAACAAATTTATAAATAACAAGTTGGAATGTATATTTTCTTGATGGAATGTAATAAAATATATTTCCATAACACACAATAATATTGTATTAGTAGGTATTAAAAAATCATTTCTAGATATGAAAAATGTAGGTGTTTAGTAGCTTCAATTTTTGATCATGAATTTACTTTCTTTTTTATTCGAATTATATATTTTTGTGGAAAATGATATTTTAATAAATACTTGAGTAATATTTTTTAACTAAATATTAATAAAAAAATTTAAGGGAACTTTGAATGTAAATATTTAAAGTTGGATATGTATAAATCAAATTTTTACATCAGAAGAACATTTTTTAGAAGGACGTAACATTCAAACCACATTATTAAATACATGAACATGCTTTTATACATACATACGTACCCACACACATATATATTTATATATATATATATATATATATATATATATATATATACACTCACACTACACTATATATATATATATATATATATATATATATATATAATATAAATATATATATATATATATATATATATATATAATTTATAAGTTAATTCTTGAATTAAAATGTTATTCATTTGACATTTCGTCGTAAATACATACAAATTATTTTAGCATAAAACATCAAAGTGTATTCAACACACCGTCATTTAATCTTAAATATGTGTTTATCTGAAATATGCGTTGAGTGTAGTCAGATTCTTGGTAAGTCAATTTGTGAGTTTGGCCAAGTAATGTACCAAGCGAATACGTTGTCTTAATTGATTTACTATATCCCTCTTAACTGTCAATTCAAAGATTGCTTTTGCGACTTCATTGATGACATTTTGCTGGAAACTTTTGCTGGGAACAGTTTAATAATGCGTTTGTTTATAAATTCTTACTATTTTTAATTATTAACATAAAGTTAATCGAAATTATGCGATTATATATATATATATATATATATATATATATATTTACAGTTAGTGAAATTTATTATGAAATTATTAAATATATATCTAAATTTATTTATTTTTTTACTGAACTTAGTTTTGAAGTAAATTGATATCGTTATTTATTAATAGAAAAATCTTTATATATTAAACGAGAGAATGTCAATAAAAAAATATTTATAAAACAAAAACAATAACTATATAACATACTTTTAAAAACAATTTATATCTACGTTGGAAGAAGTATTGAAAAAACTCAACTGAGAATTCGAAGGAATAAAAATAAATGGAGAAATATTTAATCACTTAAGATTTGCTAATGACTGTTATTTTCTTGACATGTCCAGGTGAATGTAAAAAAATAATAGAAAAATTAAATAAAGTAAGTCAAAAGATAGATCTTATGATAAATCTCGTTAAGACAAAAGCAATATTCAATAAATTTTCAGATCAAGGAAGAATCTAACTAAAAAGAAGAAAAATAGAAGTTGAAACTCTATATATTTGTTATAACTTGTTATCAGTAAAAGAATATTTATGGGTTAAGTAAACAAGTGAGTAAAAATGGAATGGCACCAGTTTGGAAAAAAAATTCACATATTATAAATTCGGATATTCCCCTTTTGTTTAAAAAGAAAAGTTTTTGTTTAATGCATCCTACTTGTTATCATATACGGCAGTAAAACATGGATCTTGAATTCCAGAATAATTCAGAAGCATGAAAATATGTATGTTGAGAATACAATAAAAATAAGAAGAAAAATTAATGGATAAAAAAGAAAACAATATTTATGAATGTTCTAGCAAAAGTGAGACGTTTGAAATGGAATTAGGTCCGTCATAGAACAAGAAGAGATCATTGATGAACAGTCAAATATAAATTGTAAATATAGATATATAAAAAGGTTCAGGAAGAGACCCATGGGATGGGACAGAAATTTAAGGAAATTCGTCGAAATAGAGTGAAAGATAAAAATATTGCATCGGTCTAATCAGAAAATTATGGGAGTTGCTCTCATTCAGCAGTGAATCCAGAGCTGATAATAATTATATATTTATATATATATATATATATATATATATATATATATATATATATATATATATATACTCAATACTTCCTATATAAATAAAATGTTAATTGAAAACATTTTTGAAAATTTTTTTTATTTTTCTTTCTGTACGATATAATATAATGATAATGATTATATACGAGGATTGTTTGATAAGTCCGTGTAAAAATAAAAACTGCTTCATTTTTTTGAATAAATCGTTTTTATTTTTCAACATAGTCTTCTTTTAGGCTTATACACTTCATCCAACGCTGCTCTAGTTTGTTGATCCCTTCCGAATAATAGGATTTGTCCAAGTCTGTAAAATAGTCATTCGTTCCTGCAATCACCTCCTCGTTCGAATAAAATCTTTTTCCCGCGAGCCATTTCTTCATATTAGGGAACAAATAATAGTCCGATGGAGCCAAGTCTGGAGAATAAGGGGGATGTAAAACGATTTGGAACCCTATTTCCATTAGTTTTGCGGCCACAACTGCTGAGGTGTGAGCTGGTGCGTTGTCGTGATGAAAGATGACTTTTTTGTGGGTTAATCGGGGACGTTTTTCTTGCAACTCGGTTTTCAAACGATCCAATAACAATGAATAATATGCACCTGTAATGGTTTTACCCTTTTCCAAATAGTCGATAAAGATTATTCTTTGCGAATCCCAAAAGACAGTCGCCATAACCTTCCCGGCCGAAGGAATTGTCTTCGCCTTTTTCGGAGCAGATTCCCCCTTGATAACCCATTGTTTAGACTGCTCTTTGGTCTCAGGAGTGTAGTGATGTATCCATGTTTCATCTACAGTGATGAAACGACGCTTAAAGTCCTGCGGATTTCGCTGAAACAGCTGCAAACCGTTCTTGCAACACTTCACACGACCTCGTTTTTGGTCGATCGTGAACAATCGCGGCACCCACCTGGCGGATAGCTTTTTCATGTCCAAATGTTGGTGCAAAATATTATGTACCCGTTCACACGAGATGCCTATAGCACTAGTAATCTCACGCACTTTCACTCTTCTGTCATCCATCACCATATCATGGATTTTATCAATGATTTCTGGAGTGGTGACCTCAACAGGGTGTCCAGAACGTTCAGCGTCTCTTGTGCTCATATGGCCATTCCGAAAATTTTGAAACCACTTATAAACCGCACTAATCGAAGGTGCAGAGTCACCATAATGTTTATCAAGCTTCTGTTTAGTCTCCTGAGGCGTTTTGCCTTTAATGAAGTAGTGTTTAATCAACACGTGAAATTCTTTTTCGTCCATTATTTGACATTCACTCGATTTCGTTGATTCCAACGATTGTCAAACACAAAGGAATAGACCGATATGGCTGAAACTTGATGTGTGTTCTTCTAAGAGGTGCTACTAATTAAAAATAACCTCGATATGCACCAGTGGTGCCATCTTTCGGAATTTACACGAACTTATCAAACAGCCCTCGTATATATATATATATATATATATATATATATATATATATATATATATATATATATATATATGTGTGTGTGTGTGTGTGTGTGTAAAAAAATGTTTAAATAATTAATACGGTAGACATAACAGCTGTTGTTCGTAATGAAAAATTTATATTTATTTAAATTGTATTCATATTTTATAAGAGATACATATTTTTACATATGTAAAATCCAAACAATAAAAATGTTTTATCTGGTGTATATAAATAGCTTTTATTACAAATCCAAACATACACACATACATATATATATATATATATATATATATATATATATATATATATATATACATAAAATATTAAATGATTTACTGATTGTTTACGAGAGAAGAAAACAATATAAAAATATAATGAAAGTCAAATAAAATAATGATTATAATTGTTTGTAATTTATAATATATAGAAAATAAATTCTCGGAAAGTGTATATCTAGCATTTATTCCCTGTTGATTCAACTGTACACTCAAACAATATTTTTGTTTGTTCTATAAACATTAATTATAATTTTTTTTAAAAAAAATCTGTTTCGGTGATGCGTGATCATTTTGAATGTAATCATCGAAACAGATTTTTAATTAAGTCATGCACGAGGAAAAAATTATGATGCTAACTTTAATATCGATAGTAATAGCAATGAAGGAGTAAGAGAATTTTATTTTCAATTTTCTTTCTTTTTATATTCTTACACCATACAAAAGAAAGAAATTAATTATTTATTGAGTAAACTGTCATTTTTCCCATATATTATATACTTATGATTAATTTTTGTTATTTAAAACACGGTATGAATTAAATTTATTTTTGGAAGATACTTGTTTTTAAACATCATTACTGATGTGTATGTTCATAAAAAATAGAAAAGATTCAAATTGATCATTTTATTCCTGCTACTCTTATGTAAAGTATATTTTTATTAATACAAATAAAACAAATTCTTTTTTTAAAAAATACTATTATTATAAATTGAAATAATCATAAAATTATTATTATGAATATATAAATTTGAATATATAAAATATTTTTGTTGAACATTGTATGTAATATCATAAATTTTTATATTTATTGCAATAAGATTCACTTTAATAAGTTAAAGTCGTATGCATCATATTAAAAAATATCTTTTTCATTTAATAGAACTTTTTTTATAGTTTATTTTTTATAGTTTTTCCTTAGAGAACTTATTATTTAATATGAAATATTTAATATTACAATACACTAGTTTCTAAAAATATTCATAAAACAAAAAAATTACATCCAACAACTTTAAATGAACTTCATATTCACAATTACTTACTTTGTTTAAAAATAATAAAAATGTTAAAGTATATTCTTTCTTTAACATTTTAAAAAACTGAATTAATATTAAAGAAAATAATAATGAAAAATGGCAATCTATTATAGTACCATATTATTTTTTTAAAAAAAATAACAGCAGAATAAACACAAAAATATTATAAAGCGCAATACAAATTTATACAATTATTTGTTTATTACTTTTTATTAGGCAAATATAAATAAAAAGTAAATAAAAAATTATAAATTTGTATTTATCAATAGTTGTGATTTAATAATATTATTATAACTATAATATTTTTTTATTTGTTAATACTTCACTTGTATTATTATATTACATATATATATATATATATACATATATATATATATATATATATATATATATATATATATATATATATATAATGTGAAAATATAAAGACATTTTTTAAAATAAAATTAATAAGTTAATTATTTATTAAGGCCAAAAAATGTAATATTTTATTTAGAAAAAGAATGATTTATTATAGTATTCGTTAAATATAAGTTAATTATAAAATTAAAATGCTTATACTATTTAAATATAAACAATTCTCCTTTAAATGTATGCGATTTTGGGGTCAAAAAAGATGTAAATCACTTCCAAATCTTTATGAAAATAAACATACGCTTGCACGTACATTTTCATACATTCAACCTTGTATTAAACAATAATATACATACCTACTAACACCTTATAAAAATATTTTTCGTAAATTGCGTGTTTATATATATATATATATATATATATATATATATACTTGTGTATATATATATATATATATATATATATATATATATATATATATATATATATATCAATGGTGAGTAAACCCCGAATAAAAAATCTTCACCAATCCGCCTGGTCAGCGTGGTGAATATGACCAAATACCATTGAATGGTAGCATTTATTGAGGCTTTCGTCCAGTAGTGGATTAATATGGGCTTTATGATGTGATATGATATATATATATATATATATATATATATATATATATATATAATATAATTTATAATATCGTTAATTTCAGTGAACTTTTAAGAG
Organism: Neoneuromus ignobilis; assembly: GCA_029203775.1. Classification (NCBI taxonomy): domain Eukaryota; kingdom Metazoa; phylum Arthropoda; class Insecta; order Megaloptera; family Corydalidae; genus Neoneuromus; species Neoneuromus ignobilis. The sequence continues at coordinate 30,791,820 of CP092089.1, forward strand.
CTTATTACTAAAATAAAATTAAAAAATCCGTGAATTAAATGGATTTAACTTTTATATCACATTTCTGAAAAATTGTCTCTAAAAACAAAAGTTCCTCGAAATACTCATTGTGAAATATATTTCTTACAATATAAAATGTTTCATAAATATTTTATGAAAATAATTTGATAAATTATTGAATATAATTGGAAGTGATATCTGTCAAATAAATAACAGATTACTTTTTAATTGATAAAATATATTATTGTGTATAAAAATAATTATGTTTGCTGACATTAAAATATATAATATTTATTTTAAAATGCTAATATTGAGATATGATGTTTTTTAACGAATATAATGTTATATTTTATTAATTTTATTTCTTTATTTTATTATTTATTTAACTATTGACCAATTGTCTGCATCTTAAAACATTTTAATATTTAGATTATTAAAAAAAATTATGAAAAATGGAAACATGAAGATCATTATTTTTTACATTTTTTTATTTCAATTTTATAAATTTTTAGTAAAAATATTGTTTGTAAAAGTATTTTTTATTGTTTATACAATATTAAAAATTAAGAAAATGTATTTATGAAATAAACAAAATTAAAAGCAAATTAATTTATTATACTTTTATCAAATTAAACACTTAATATTTGTAAATGAGTGAAAATATATTGAGAATGGAAAAATATTTAATTGAAATTAAAAGTACTTCATATTGATAAAAAAAATTTCATCAAGAAGTATTTTATATTTTTTTTCACAAATTGTAATAAAAAGTTAAGCATACGATAACGGCTTTGTTAAAACATCTTGCCACACGAATAAAAAATATTGTCTATATTTTTAACTTACGAATTTGTATTTAGCATTTTGAATAATTTTGTATTCATAAACATATTCACGTACAAATATATTTATATATATATATATATATATATATATATATATATATATATATGTATATATGTATGTATTTACTTTAAGATTTTTAATCAAACATAATTTCAATAAAAATAATATTTCTTTTTATGTTTCTGTTCTTCTTGTTAAAAATAACATGAATATTTAAAGTACTTGTGATATGAAAATAAATTTTATCTTTGGTATTTTATCACTTAATCATAGTAACAGATATTTGTCAATTTATTATAAATAAAAAAATCGCTTATTTTATTGGAATAAATTTGTTTACAATATTGAAGTAATCGTTATGAAAAAATTGTTAATAGTGAATGTCTATATTTTAATTTTGGTTTGAAAAAATTTTCAAACATGAATTTGTAAGAAATTCTCTTATTTACACCATTATTTTTTCATTTTTATATATTTTTATAAAAATTCTATAGTCTATTCAATGGATACAATCTTTTGTTGCAAATGATTTTAATCAAATATGTAAAACAACGACTGCATGTGTAAGTTATAAATAACAACGAAAGTAAATGTTATTATTATAAATAACTTAGTACATAAAAAAATTAGTTAATAAAGATTAATTAATAATTTTTTATTATATAGATAATAAATTTAATTAAAACATTAATATTAATTATAAAATAATGTTACTGTTTATATTACTTTTTTATTGGAATACAAATCTTAAAACTGATCAAATTTTACAAATATATATATATATATATATATATATATATATATATATATATGTTTAGGTATAAAAATTAGTCTCATATTGAACTAAAGCAAAACAAAAGTAACACACGAAGAATTTGAAGATCAAATGAAAATTTAATTAAAAATAGTAGACATGGAAGGATTTAAAAATTATGTATATTTATAAAAGTTCAATAAAATAAAATAAATGTTTATAAATATAGTAAACAGGAAAATCAAAATTATATGGTGTTAGTTTGAAAAAAAAATTACACCATGAAGTCATATATTTCTCTATATTTAAAGAAAAAATATTTTGATCAGTACAACCTAATTATTCTCATCTATGATAGAAAAAACAAATATTAAATACTAAAAGAATTATATTGCTTTAAAAACACAGACAAGAATGAAAAGATGAATATTAGAAATTATACATTGGACAAAAAGAGAAATTAATGGATTTGACAACAGACAAAAGTTATAGACATTATAACAAGAGGGAAAAATTTAAAATTGAAATGGGTTGGTCATATAGTCAGAAAAAAAGAGGTACAATAGAAACAATTAATGGACCGAGGACGACCGAGGAACTGAAGAACAATAGAAATTATTACTATAAACCTAAAAATATAAAAATTCCAAGAAGAGATCAATCTTTGTTAGACTAGATAGAGATATATGAAATTTAATTGTTGTGGAATGAAAGAGAAAGGAATTAGATTATTCCGAAAGTGGAAAAAAATATATAATTATACTTTTAATTATATTTAATGGCTACTATTGGATAATATCTAAGATAGTATTATCTACTTAAAAAAAGATACCTATGTTGAGAACTTTCATCACCTTTTCATTTCTATCGTACATGATTGCTATATTAAGCTGAAAAAAGTTCTTTGCACTAAGGACTGTTTTATATAACAGAGTTGTAATCGATCTTCGTGGCACACGCCAACCTATTTAAAATTAGTACACCACAACTTTATTCACGTATAAATATAACATAATTATTCATAAAAAATACATAAAATTAATCCGATTTATAGCGTAAGAATCTCTGATTCTAGTATTTTTTTTTTGGGTATATATTTTTAGCAAATATTTTTTGAAGTTTATATATAATTTTTGAAATATTTTGTTCTTTGAATATATAAGTTAGAAATTTCTTTTATATATAGGGTCATCCAAATGTGATGCCTAGATTTGTGTTTTATTAGAAGGAACATATCTATAGTTTCTGTTTAATAAAATACAAATGTAGACGTCACATTAGGTGACTTTATATTTAAAAACATTAAATGTATGATATTAAATATGTTAATGATGCATAAACCTTTATTTTAAATACATAAATGTAATTATGCTGTATGTAATTATCTCTATGATCTTTTAACAAATCAAGGAATTATGATAATTTACGTCAGATTACGTATAATTTTTTTAGATTGAAATGTATAATGTTATATTCAGCACTCTACTATAATTTAAAATATATTTTAATTTTTACATTTTAATAATTAAATGTTTATATCTACAAATACATAATATAAAGATTGAATTGGACGGGTCTTAAAAGAATTTCCACAACTTCCATTACTTTTCATTGTATAGAGAGTCTAAAAATCATAATAATTATTTTATTGTATCTACCTTGATTTTATTTAATCTTTATCACAATTTCTTCATCAATTGGATCCTTTAAATATATGACAAATTATCAGTTATTACAGTCTAATGAATTAAAAAAATACTTATATCTAAAAGTTTAATTTGTTGATTTTATTCATAGAGATTTATTTGAATTATGGATATTATTTTGCTAGTAAAGGTTGTCTAATATTGTAAAAATAATTTCAAATTTTTTTTTCTTATATGACTCAATATATTTAAAATTAGTTTAATTAACTTATCATGATTTATTCGTTTATATCACTTAAGATATCACTTAATAATGTGTCTAGAAAAGTTTGAATAGTAATTAAGATAGTATTTTTAACAATTTGATTTACAACTAAATAATATAGTATTTTTATAAGAACTACGAGGTCAAACAATTAAGTAATGCGACCGATTTTTTTTCTCGGCCTGTGGTAACACTGCGAACCTGTAACTCCGCCACCGTAATAGCAGATCCCTACTCTCTCGATTGAGACCTTGACCACCCTCGTACGATCATTTCTTCGCCAGCTGTTTAGTGTTTTGTAACAACGCGCGAGTAGTGCATGTCACGAAAATGGAACAGAGAAATTTATTACTGGTTATTATTGGTGATGAAAGTTATTACTAAAAAAAAAAGTTATTACTGGTGATGAAAATTACTTGGTTCTTTCAATATGACCCCGAAACTAAACGACAAAGCCAACAGTGGCTGTCCCCTGGAGCACCAAGGCCAAAGAAGGCGAGAATGAGCAAGTCCAAAGTGAAAACCATGTTGATTTGCTTCTTCGACAGCAAAGGGGTGATTCACAAAGAGTTCGTACCACCTGGACAAACCGTAAATCAAGTATTCTACCGCAATGTGCTCGAAAAATTACGAAAAAGGGTGCTCAGAGTGCGTCCAGAGATCGCGAAGACTTGGGTTCTGCATCACGACAATGCTCCCTGTCACAGTGCGTTCAGTGTCTCTCAGTTTTTGGCGTCTAAAGGCATCACAACGTTACCACAACCGCCCTATTCACCGGACATGTCACCCTGCGACTTTTTCCTATTCCCCTATATGAAAAAATTCATCAAAGGTCGACATTTTGACTCCGTTGAAGATATCCAAGAATCTGTGACGAGGGTACTCGAAGAGGTCCCACAAGAAGTGTTCCAGAATTGTTACGAAAACTGGAAAACTCGCTGGAATAAGTGTATAGATGCGGGAGGGGACTACTTTGAAGGGGATCGCAGCGATGTACCTTAATTTTTAAATATACTCGATTTTTGAATTTTGTCACATTACTTAATTGTCTGACCTCGTATGTGTTTCCAAGAAGAAAAATGAAAAATCAAACTTTGATATTAAATGAAGTAAATTATTTTAATTAAAATTTTAAAATTGATTATAAACTCAAAAAATAAAAAGAAAAGTATATTATTTTTAAAATATTTTTTAAAAATATTTAATTTTAATAATTAATATAATTCTCTTATTATAAAATCTGCAATTTATATTTGTTTATTATTTTCATAGTAATTTTCATTTTAAACATAATTAATATTAAAAAAAGTATGTGATTGTCAAGAGATTTAACGTTAAAAATTTCGAGAAATAAAATAGTGTTAATTATTACTTGAAATCGCATTATAAAATTCCTAAAATAAATAATTAAGTGGTGTTACTGAAATTAATAAAAAAATATTTTAATTAGCTAATTTAAACACGAGAGAATATAAATTATGTTTTTTATTGTCTACACAATAATTTAAACATATAATCGATTTCATAATTGTTTCACTGTGTGCTTTTTTTTGAATATAAAATTAATACTATGAATATCAAATTATTTATTACAATATATAAACATTTATACACATGTGTGTGTGTGTTTGCGTGTATGTATATGTTTACATATACATAAATTAGATATTGTTTATTGATGATATTAAATATGCATTAAATAATATTTGTGCATGAAATTTTGTCTCGTATCTGAACATGTTGTTTACGGTCTGATTTTAACATATTATTTCTTATGTTTACTTTAGATTCGATCGATTTTACCCAAACATATTTCAACAAGTTACGAGTTGACTATATTCAACAAGTTAACTAGTTGATTATAGAGAATATAAATGAATTTAAATTCTTGAAAAAATCGACATTTTTCAGCTTCAAGAACGTATTTTTTATAAAAAAAATGTTTAATAACAAAGATTCTGAATAAATTTGAACACAATTGTTGCAAAAAAATATAATTGAACGAATGTATATAATAGCTGTTTAATTATTATAAAATGTGTATTAAAAGCAAGTACATTATAAGAAAAATCTTTTTTTATAGATTTTTATCATGCAGTTAAAACAGTTAAGATTTTAATATATCTATCATTACTGTACAATAATTACAAAAAAGATTTTATTTAAATAATATCTAATTTTCAATTGATATTTCATAATATGATTTGACCAAAGAAAAAAATATAAAAAAATACCAATAAATATATAGAGTCATCCCAATGTGATGCCTAGATTTGTGTTTTATTAAAAAGAAATATGTGTATAGTTTATTTTGTTTCTTTTTAATGAAACATAAATCGAAGCTTAACATTTGGATGACTCTATATAATAAAAACATATTTTTACAAATATACAAAAATAAGAATTAAATAATGTATCATATTTTCTTTAATATCCAATTTAGTAAATATTTATATTTAACAATAAATACTACTTCTGAAAACATTTGTGTAATTTGATTGAAATGTTTAAAAACGTTCCGGTAAAATTTACAACATTCAAAAACCTACGTAAAATAAAGCAGCAATTCAGTTCCAAGAAAAAATATTATTTTCGTGTACACGTACATTATTTGTCATTTTTCTGGTAAAAATAAAATCATATAGATATGAGAAGAAAATATACATATATTGATTCAAAGAAGTATACATTATATATATATATATATATATATATATATATATATATTTATATATATTAAAAAAATTGTTAATAATACAAATATATATGACATTTATATTTTTTTTATAAAAATTTATTTTATAATATCTAACATTTTGCTTTTTTGAAAAAAAAATTGTTAAAAATATTAAATATGTATACAAGTCTTTATGATGAACTTAAAACAACTGTTATACTTACAAAACAGGATAAAATTATATTTATTAAAATTAAGTTCAATATTTACTACAAAGTGTACGACAATATATATATATATATATATATATATATATATATATATATATATATATATATATATATATATATATATATATATATATATATATATATATATATATATATATATATATATATATATATATATATATACTATATATATATATATATATATATTATATTCTTTTCATCCACTAATAATATAACTGTTACTTTTTCGATTCGCTTTATCCCTTTCTTACATATTTATTCCCTAATATCCTTATACCGCATGTTGATTCGTCTTTTTCTCCTCTATTTTATATTTTTTCATTCAAAGTTCACAATTTCCGTTGTCAGCAGGTTGTCTCTTCTTGCAATTTATTTCACCCACTTTCACTTCAGAATTTTTACTCTTTTTATCATATTTTTTATTCACATTTGCTTTTCAATTAATATAGATTCTCCTCATAATTCCTAGAATATGCATGTTTACATATCTGTATGTTTTTTGAAGACTGCAGTATTTTGATACTTAGAAATTATGTTTTGTTGCTAACGATAAAAACTAGTATTGGTTGAATATTCAATAGGATTTAATATTTAATTTAAATATTGAGTTATTTTGTCTATACACATTTTATTCCAATTTTATTCCATAGTTACTGGTGACTTTACTATCTAACATTTTAATTTCTTTTTTCATTGTATAATTCATTAAATAATATTTCCCTCTTCCCATTATTGACAGTTTAATTTTTACTTGTTTTTATTAAAATTTTGCTTGTATTTTTTATGAATCTCAATTAACGACTTAAATAATTCTTTTGATTTTACTTTGATAGCAAGTTATTGAAATTAATTTTTATGCGTTCTTATTGTTTATATAATTTGACTAAAAAGATTATATTTTGATGTTGCTAATGAATTCGAAGTATATATGTGTATATATATATATATATATATATATATATATATATATATATATATATATATATGTACATATATATATATATATATATATATATACATATAATATATTTTCATAATTTGTGTACAATTGTTATTAATTCTATATAACCTTAAATAAAAAAGTAATTTTACTGTTAAAGAAAAGTTTGTATTTTATTAATTCAATGTAATATTTAAAACCATATACTTTTTTGTGTTTATTTTGAATCAGAAAATCTATATACAAATTTATAGAATATCATATTGCATAATATAAATATATATATATATATATATATATATATATATATATATGTACCGAATGTGTCAAAGAAAATATTCAAATTATTAATCTGTTGTAAAAAAAACATTTAATTAAATTATTATTTAAATATTTCTAAAAATTTATTTGGTATTATTTTACAAAATATTATTTATTACTAAAATATTTAGTAATGCTTTTTAATGAAATTTATGTTCGAAAGGTTTTAATCTATTTTAATTCTTATCGAAAAATCTAATGTTTTGCATATAATTTTAATAAGAATGAAAATGCAAAATCTCATATTTAAAATAAAATACATACTGTGAAATGAAATGAAAATGAATGTGACATAGTAATTTAACTTTGTGGGATATATACAAAGTTCTTTTTATGTCTTATGGTGTAAACAAATAATAAAAAGTTAAATTGTAAATTTTTACATAAAATATCTATAAATTTGTCCATGTTTATGATAGACATATCTTATTTTTAACACTGTTAAAAGATATTGCAAAAATTGAAATTAATTGATTATTTAAAAGCTAATAAAATTAAGAAATCATTTTATGATAAAATAGATCAATATATCGAAAATAGTTTGACATTTAAAAGGCTTATATTCTAAAAATTAACAACCAATATTAATATAATTGCAAAACAATATAATTACATTTCTAATTAAAAATATTATTCATACTTGATAAAGAAAATACGTTTAGGATATTTGACGATGCGTCCTATACATAAATAAAGTAAAAGAATAAATATTTTTTTTGTAGGATTGTTGTATGTATGTATATATATATATATAATTTTCAACATAAATGTGATGATTTTTATATCATTTTAAAATAAATTCATTCCATGTCTTTTAACGCGTGATAAAATTATTACACAAATATATTATTTTTTTATTTATATAAATAATAAAAATAAACAGATCTGTAAAAAAATGTATACATTTGATTTTAATTATCTTTTTGTCTTATTATATATTTTTATTGTAGCATAAAAGATTATTATTTTTAAATATATAGTTTAGTAATAACATTTAACGCATAAGTGACATGTAATTCATTTTTCCTAATTGACAAATTCTTTAAATTTTTGGTTAAAATATACAAAATTGAATAAATATAAAAATTTAGTGGAAAAATATACATATTTGATTTTTTTCATTTTTATGTATTCCATTTTATATTTTAAGTTATATATATATATATATATATATATATATATATATATATATATATATTTATATTAAAATTTATATATCTATATATACAACTTTTTTAAAAAGACTATATTTAAACATTTATTCTAATATCACTGAATTTAAATAATTTACTTATAAACGTAAGAGTTTTGAATATAAATTTATATATATATATATATATATATATATATATATATATATATATATATATATATATATTTATATATATTATATATATATATATATATATATATATATATATATATATATATATATATATATATATATATATATATATAAAATTTTAATTTTTAGTCTAGATCATTAATTTTTAATATTATTAATTTGATGCTGTATAGTAGATAACGATTTTCTTCGATAAATAATTAATATTAGAACTTTTTAACAGAAATGAAAAATATGTATTTAAATTTTTTCTTGGTTACTAGAAATGTTTAGAATAATTTCTGTAAAAAATTCAATTCAAATAAATGATAAAACTTATTAATCATTCATTGTGATAATGTTATATGGATCACTTAAGTTGATTAACTATTCTGTGCGTTAATGGCTCTACTATGATAGTATTGAACTGAACATATATAAGCCCCTATGTCACTTTGAATAATACGCAATGCGTCTTAGAGACGCCAATAAGGGTATAAAACTTATTTTTTTATTGGTTTATTTTTAACTACAACTCAATTGTTATACGTTTATATAAGAATGTACGTACATATATACACAACATATATATATATTTATGTATATATATATATATATATATATATATATATATATAATATTTTTATTTTTTAAAAATATTATACTTGTCAATTACATATTGTCTATCTTCTTACCTTATATTATTTTATTTTTTTATTCACTGTTTGAACACTGTCCTTGAATATTCTAATAGTGTAAGCCTATAAAAATAATAACTTAAAATCATACAACAAAAAAATAAATTTATTGTAAAGTTTAATACTTATATATTGATGGTAATATCTAGACATGTATATTTACTCAAGCTATTTTCACATAATCTCAAAATGAATTTTAATTTTTTCACTTTATACCTAATTAAGTATTTTGATATAAATATTTATATATTCATTCGCTAAAAATAGTTTAACTAAAAATAAAAGTATAGTTTAATGTACATTTGATCTATTATATATATATATATATATATATATATATATATATATATATATAACTTTGTGTGTATATGTGTACGTTAATTTTATTTCACTTAAAAATGTATGGTTTCATTTTTTAAAGTACTTAAATAACTTAAATATCTAAAAATAAATATATTTATTTTTAGTAAATATGTATATTTATAGTCTAAAACATTTTTTATACTTAAAACGTTTATCTACGAACATGTACACAAATTTTACTCGTATGTTCTCTTTTCTTTCACATATACACATACTCACCCACCCACCCACACACACACACACACACACACACACACACACACACATATATATATATATATATATATATATATATATTATAAATTTTATAAGTAATTAAAATTATTTACTTCTATATGTTATCGATTCATAAAAATAAATAAGGTGTGCATATATTATATACACACTAGCAAGCAAAAGTCTGCGCACACACATTCTATCTTTATTAATATCAACTAAAACATAAAAACACTATTGTTGAAAACAAGCAACTATTTTTTATTTTTTCTGTAAAGTCTTAAAAATTAAAAAACTTTAACAAAATACTTTTTAAATATTAATAAGATAAAAAAAGACGAAACAAACGAAATTTTTAAAAAAATGTCAGAAAAAGTTTGCGCACACCTAATTAAAAACTAAAAAAGACTTAGAATTTTAATTTTAGTGTGATGTCTGGTAATTTTTCCGTTTTAAAAATTATTCCAATCTTGTTTTCATAGATTGCACTAGTCGTTTAATTTTTCAGAACTAATTTTGACCCATTTTTCGATGACAGTAGTCTTCGACATTTCTTTCGATGTTATTATGTGATTCCGAATTTTATGCTCAAGTAAATCTCATAGATATTCTATGGTGTTTAAGTCAGGAGGTTGTGCGGGCGTGTGCAACTACTTTGGAACATTATAAAGTACCTAAATCTTCACAATTTCGGCAGTATGTTTATGATAATTATCTTGTCGGAAATAACAATTACGGCCTAATCCATTTTTTTCGCACTTTTTTTAAAATTTCGTTTTAAAATATCGAGATAGTCGAACTTACTTACTGTTGACTATAAATTCGATATTACCAACGCCGTTACTTAACATACAGCCCTATACTATTACTCGATCACCACCATGCTTCTCGGCGAGAAACATATTTTTCTTATCTAAAGCTGTATTAGTCTTTCTCCAAATGAGCTTTCGTCCTTTTATGTCAAATATACAAAATTTACTCCGGTCAGAAAATATTATATTTTTCAAAAGTCCTGCGACTTATTTACATGTTCATTTACGAAAGCAATGCACATAATTCGGTTCACTTTTGAAATGACAACTATCTTTCTTGCGATCCAACTACGGTACCCAGCTTTTCTGAGAATTTTTCTTATCATATCATCACATTTTTTTTTATCAAATTTTGTAAGTGGATACTTTCACGTGTTTTTTTTCACGTGGATAATTACAGAACAACTGATGATCGTGAATTAGTCTTAAATGTGTTTATGATACAACTTTTTTTCTTTTCAGATAACTTTGAACGGCGGCCACAACGGGGATTTGATATTATGATACCGGTTGTTTTAAAAATAAATATCACTCTATAGATTGATGAATGCTGTCTTCCAAAAATTGTTTTAATATTTCAGTAGCTAATTTCTTCTTCCCATAATTTTATAGTTATTTTTCATTTTGACATACTTATTTCCTTCTTTTTAAAATTACATATTTTATTTTCCTTGATATTCACTTGTATCACCTATTTGACAAAAACTATAGATGAGAATAACAATCTGCATTGAATTTTAAATAATCGTTTATCCAATTGTAGTGCTATAATGAAACATTCTAAGAATAATAAACGATAAACGCAGCCGTGCGCACATTTTTTCTTGCTAATTACTGGGGGTTGCAGCTGTTTTTGTTATTACATTAAAATTTACGCAATAAAATTCATTATGCTGCTGTTGACACAAACATGACATTCCATTGTAATTAAATAATTGGAAAAATTAATTATATTTTCTTAATTTATTTCAAATAAACTATGATAAATGTAATGTGCGTAGACTTTTGCTTACTAGTGAATATATATATATATATATATATATATATATATATATATATATATATATATGTATATATATATATATATATATATATATATAATAAATAGTAAAATACAATATCAAGTTCATATTTCTTGAAATATAAAAATTATTACATAGAATTATTTCAATATTCTTAGGTAAAAAAATAATTTGCTAATTGATTTATTCATACAGTTTAAAACGAAATATATACAAAAATGTTGAAATAAATAGCATGATCATTATACAAATAAACTAAAATTTTAAATGGAAAAATAAAATATTAAAAATTATAATTATAGTAATTGTCAATTTTTGTAGAAAATCTCTTATTGCACACACACACACACACACACACACACAAACAAACAAACATATACACATATATAAACGTATAATATTTCATTTTTTCACTCATTTTCAAAATAAACTTATAACTTGTTTATATAACTTAATTTATATATATATATATATATATATATATATATATATATATATATATATATATATATATATATATATATATATATATATATATATATATATATATATATATATATATATATATATATATATATATATATATATATATATATATATATATATATATATATATATATATATGTATGTATGTATACCTATACCTATTTAATAATATTGTCATTAGTAAATATCATCAGATATCATCAGTAGGTAAATTTCTTTTGAATTGCGTTCAAATCCGTATTTATTATATTTTCACAATAAATGGAAATTCCATAATTATAACCTAAGGAATGTTTATTTACTGTAAACGTTTGTGTTTCTATTTTCAGTAGTCGGACCATATCGTGAAATTGTGTATGAAAATTTAATTTCCATAGACCTTGTTCGTTAATTAACTGACACTGAACTGACAATATACAATGATTGTAAGTGGAAGCTAACGTATAGCGTGAGAATACTGTTCATTCACAAAAGGGTTGTGTACACTAATCAAAATCGCAAAGGGTTAAAACATTCTCTATAATCAGTTTGTATTCATTAAAAGATACAATTCAGAAAAAGTTTTCCATCAACAAGTGATTGTGTCATCTACAAGCAAATTTATGTGATTTTTTTTAAGCAAAATCATACGAAGATCGTAAATATTTTTTTAATTGTTAGTTTATAAGCAATACGTATAATTTTCAGAGAAATTTTTAAGAATGTATCTTTAAAAATCACTCATATAATTTTTAATCGTTTCCATGGCTTTATTTCATTTTTAAGTTTTTTGTGCTTATTGAAATATTCAAGAATTATAAAAACCTATTATAACTTAAATTTGGAAAATGATGAATATAAATAATATATATATATATAATTAAATTATATATATATATATATATATATATATATATATATATATTCTTATAAAATATTAAAGATAATTTATATTAGATTCACTTTTATGATATTTTAATTTTCAAGTTTCTAACATTTTGCATAATTTTAGCAATTTTTCTAAATTTATCATTAAGTCACAAAACATTAGCTTCTAAACTAATACTTTGAAAAAAATATGACATTTATTTATAAATATACATACATACATACATACATATATATATATATATATATATACATATATATATATATATATATATATTTCAAATATATTAAAAAAAATAATTACAATCAAAATACACAAATATATTACAGATGTATAAAAATTATATTCAATTTGTTATAACTGTTAAAGAATATGAAAATAGATGTTAATTATATCTAAACATTTCAATTACTAATTTTTTTTAATAATATAATTGAACAGTAAAATCATATTCATAAAAAAGAAATATTTTAAACAATCAACAATGTATAAAATATTATAAATATAGAAATCATTTATTAATAAGTATTTTTATGCACAATTATAAAATATAATGAAATTAAATTATATATCTACCATTATTACTAAAAATTTCTTATTTATTTTTGATTATATATTGCAATATGAGATTTCAACAACCATAAATTCCAAACATATTTCTACATAACTAAATAAAATGGTAGGCAATAACGTACGGAATATAATAAGCAATATAAAACGCCTACATTCAAGAGCAAGATAATTGTAATACATTATGAATCAATGTCATATCACATGCTTTCCATAGAAGAATTAAAAATATTCTCTCTATTAAAGGAAAATAAATATTTCAATTTTGTTACTTGAATTTTTTTGACATTTGCAAAAGTAATGTGAAATTATAACATTTCTATATATATTACAAAAATAGAATCGAATAAAATTTATTTTACTTCATGATATATATATGAAACTGAAAAATTTTAAATAATAAATTTTTTGACTATTTGCAGAAAATATATTTTTATAGACTTGCATGTATTTTTTGAAAAATTTAATGTATAGTTTTATACTTAGCCATACTTCAAATATATATATATATATATATATATATATATATATGTGTGTGTGTGTGTGTGTGTGTGTGTATTTCTACTCTTGATGTATATGTATATATAAATGTATACACAAAGCCAAGTAATAGCACAATGACAAAACAAAACGTACTCTGTTTGAATATTTATTATTATTTCATATATACGAGTACATTTCATTGAAAAATTTTATGACTGCCTTTATTCAATTATGAAGCTTCTTATTTTACTTTCTACTTCATATCTGATTTATGTTTTCCCGATTTTCTTTTTATGCTTCTAGATTTTTCATTACATTTATATTTACATTTATATACATATACATTTATATATATATATATATATATAGAGAGAGAGAGAGAGAGAGAGAGAGAGAGAGAAAGAGAGAAAACAATTAATATGAAAACGAATAAATTTTATGCCAATAAAGTTTTCATGAAATGATAAAAATGAATAAATAATGATTAAAAATATTAGTAGTTTTATCTTTTAGCAAAGAATGTTACTTAAAAATAAGCTTAAAAAACATTTATGTTATTTAATAACGTAATTAACAATATTGACTTTTAATAAACTGAATGACGCAAACAATTATGAAATTTTCTCCGAAAAAATAGATAAATATTATTTAACACATTTAAAAAGTATAATAAATTATAATTTCTATTTAAATTCATATAAACAATTCTAAAAAGTAATATAAATGTAAATAAATAATTAGAAACAAAATTCAACTCTTATATTTAAAAAAAAATATATATATCAAATAATTTGCGAAACTGATGTAGCGTTGCGAAATAAAATAATAGCACACGAATTGAATTCTCGGAAAAAGTATTGTACACAGAAACCTAAATTTAATAAGAAAAACTAATATTTGCGTACGTTTCTAGTTCATAAAAGACAATTTAATGACAGCAACATTGTGATCTATATATGTTTGTATTTTGATCGCATCGTATGACTGTATTCCTAAATTAACTCTTCACTGTACGTATGCATATATGAGACATAGGAAGAAAGCACATTGGCTTGTAAACACGAGGTGTGGTGTAAATCAATATTATCTAGTTTTCGAATATATATATATATATATATATATATATATATATATATATATATATATATATTATTGTTATTATTAAGGATACAAATATTATTTAAACTAGAAACTAAAATTTTAAAGTTAATCAATTTATAAATTTTATCTCTTTCTAAGAATTTCATTTCTCTTTGAAGAAAGATCAACATCATTTATATTATAAACATTATTATTGTAAATATTTGCAAAATATATTTTAAATAAATAATTGAAACATACGAGGGTTGTTTGATAAGTATGGTAAATTTATTTATTGTTTAATTTAATTAATTAATTTAATTAAATTTTTCAATTTAGTTTTTCTTACTTTTTTACCATACTTATCAAACTACCCTCGTATATATATATATATATATATATATATATATATATATATACATAGATGTGTGTGTGTATGTATGTATGTATATATATATATATATATATATATATATATATATATATATATATATCATTTTAGTTTTGTAACAATAATTTTATTAGTTGTTACTAATGAATTAATAAAATATTTATTATGGACTTTGGACGAGGAAAAAACAAGACTGAATGATATTCTTTTGAAATTCAAACGATCCTCGTATAACGGGTTATACGCAGTTGCGAGGCGCAAAAACGACATTTTTTTAGGAATTTTTTTTAGAAACAGTATTTATTTTGCAATTACAAATTATGGTTATTTGAATAGATCCTACTTTCAAGAATAAAATAACATGTCGATCATAAAAAAATATTGAAGTGCACCGCTCCTGCAGACGATGTCCCGAACGACCTCCAAAAAAAGGCGCTTGGCGGTAATCTCCATATCGGTGGTTTGGATTATTTGAAATCAAAAAATATGGTCAATTCTTTTAAAGGATAGATTAATGCAGGTATTGAACATAGGAATAATAAAAATTTTCATTTTTGACAAAATGGCGACTACTTGAAAAAAATTTTTCGTTTTTTACTAAAATTTTCGCTCCAAATTGTTTAAAAAAAATAGTAATAATTTTTGAAAACCTTATTCCTTCGTTCAATACCTGAGGAATATATTTGAGAAGATTATGTGAAAATTTGAGACCGATCGGTTCAGCCATTTCTGAGATATCGAGATCACCGTCTATGAAAACACCGTTTTGAGATAAACGCGTTTGAAGTTTCGGAAGTAGTTTACACATAGTTAAAAATTACTTACAAATTCAAGTGTATGTCCGAAAATATTTATCGGATTAACTTCAAATTTTCAGAGAATATACTCAAATATATGTGCATTCCGAAAATGTAAAAAAATCGATTTTTTGAAATTTCTAACTGCGTATAACCCCTTAAAACATATGTTAAGAAAGTAATAATGTACATATTAGATATTGTAAAATAAAATACTATAGGCACTCTTTTAAAAAATCAGTAATGACTATATTTTTTAAGAATGAAACTTACCTTATATGTTAATTAGAAATTACATATGTTTAGAAAATTTATTTATTCTAAAACTAAAATAAAAATATTTAGTAAAAATACAAAATTATTAACATAAACATTTTATATTCATATTCCAAAGTATATATTATGGTATATATTTAAAGCACTATTACCATTATATATATATATATATATATATATATATATATATATATATATATATATATATATATATATATATATATATATATATATATATATGCATATGTGAACATAAATATCCAAAACAAAAAGAACGAATTACGTTTTTATGGCAATAAAAATGCTATCAGATAACAAAAAACAGTGAAACCAATTTTCTTTTCGCATCGGAATACAAGCGTAATCTGCAAGGGTGGTCGGTTATTTCCTCTAAATACGTTTTTGACCAATATCTTTATGTGAGATTAGAAGGCGGAATCGAATAATGATCAGAATGTTGCGTGACTTGGAAAACAAAACATAAACTTTGATTGTTGTTCGTTTACTTTGTATAATAAAGCGTTGGCGTAAACGATAGAATGTTTTGTTGTTCTGTAACAATTTTTGGAAAAAGATAATTTAATACAAATAAAAGTAAAAATTAATGCTTTTTATATACATATATATATATATATATATATATATATATATATATATATATATATATATATATATATATATATATATATATATATATATATATATATATATATATATATATATATATATATATATATATATATATATATATTATATATAAATAGAGACTAAAGAGACTAAAGTATATTAAATGATAGTAAGAAAGTAAATGTATGTTTAAACCCTTTAGTCTCATTTTGGCCACCCTATATATAACGTATAAATACTGAAGATTCACTCATTAAAATGCATTCATATTTTTAAATTTTAAAATACTTTTCTTTTCCTAACAGATTCAAATAATCTTATTTTTCTCATTCGTTGGTGTTAGAATTTTTTGTATTCTTTTGGTCTTAATTCATTTGTATTCTTCATGTCCAATCATTATTTGGTATAATTAGTTGTCTCACAATAAATATTATATGTTACATCAATTTAAAATCATATTCTTTCTTTTAGATTCTAATTGTATTTGAAGGCTCTTCAAAATGTTTATATATTAAAAATTATCAAATATAAATTAATTGCATATTTTTTTAAAAAAATTGTACCTTTTTGTATCAAAATATTATATTAAGCTTATACAATTCGGTTGATTTATTTTTCCCTCAGGCAGGTAAATATTTCGGCAGGAACGTATACTGCAATTTCTTCTGTTACTTTGATAATTTATAATACTACTCTATCATTTTTTGTTCTATTCTTTTTTTGTACATGAGATTTTTATCAAATAATGTGGAGTGAATTTAGCTTGTTAAAAATATTTTTTTCTTAAAGATCTTCTTTGCAAATTTCTTAAATTTAATTTATAATTATTATTTTATTAAATAGTATTATACAATTATATATATATATATATATATATATATATATATATATATATACATATATAATTCATAAAGACCATATCAATCCACTATTGGACGAAAGCCTCAATGAATGCTAAATATATATATATATATATATATATATATATATATATATATATATATATATATATATATATATAAAAGTAAATTAATAATGGTTTTAGCAGAATTCTAATGTACTTGAATAAAATACATTGTATTATTAATAGAGACACTTTAGTTCATAGTAAAATATATATTATATTCTTGAGTAGTATTTTGAGTATTAATATTTTAAGGATATTATATATATATACATATATATATATATATATATATATATATATATATATATAAAATACAATAAACCAATTAAAAGTTTTAATTAATTATCCAAACATTACTATGTTAGGGAATGTGCGTGTGGGTGCTGTGTGTGGATAAAATGTTATATTTTTATGAAAAAATATATGAATTAGTCATTTTAATTTTGAAAATTATTTTTTTACTTATATTTACACTGTATACAATATTTTCCCTGTTAGAATAATATTTGTGAATTACAGTGTTCTTATAATTATTAAATATTCTCATTTTGTTCACCTTGTTAGCATTCAAAACAATATTAATTTGAGCTGATTTTTCATTTATCGGAATAAGTGAGTTTTGTAATGCTAAATTAAATGTAAACAAGTTATTTGTTTGCCGAGAAAAGAACTTAACAAAAATGTATAAACAGATTTATTAAAATTAGTAGATCTAAATTTTATTTGCTAAAATATTAATATTCTATTTTGTAGTGTTTTGAAATTGTTTTGCATTCTTTGTATTTATATTGTTGTATATCTTTAATACTGCAATTCTATTAAAATGTTTGTTGCTATTTTATTGAACAAAAACAGCTATACGCGTTTTGGAATTAATAAAAAGTTTAATAAATATTACTAATATTGTATTATTAGATATATTGATAAAAATTAATAGATAACATATTTTCATCACAACCAAAAGTCATGTTTAATTATTGTACTCTAATTCACGTTCTAATTTACTAAATACATTAGATTTTAAATTATAAAATTTTCAAACAATACTTATTTTTTATTTTAAATATATCTGTACGCACTTCATTTGATATCTAAAAAAAGTTCGATTTATTCTTTAACATAAAATCAAAAGAGTTTTATCGCCAGAATATTAAAAATTTAAGATTAAGATGAAGAAGAAGTTGTGAATAACAATGAAAAATATATTTTGGATTAAAATTAAAATGTCAATTTCTTTGTCACATTTTAATTTTTTTTTAAATCCACATATATATATATATATATATATATATATATATATATATATATATATATATATATATATATATTTTTTTTGTACATATGCGAAATATATATATATATATATATATATATATATATATATAAGAAATATAACTTTTATATGCTATACAAATATTTTTCTTTAAATATTATATACTACAATATAATTAACTAGTAATATAATAAGTCCAAACATTTCAACCAATATCATTTAAAAAAAATGGTAAATATTTACTATAATAATTATTGAAATATAGGTACAACAACATTTATAAATTATTTTTTATTTTAGAAGATGTACAAAAGTATATATTCATAAAAATTTCATACAAACATTTCAAATAAAAAAGCTGCTGAATTCTGAATGACCTTAAAAAATACTTTTACATCTAGAAATATATCTCCCATTCTCTTACTTTTTATTCTATGGAAATTTTTCAAATTGATATTTGCATTTTATGATTGATTTCGATACTTTTTTTGTTTCAATCACATGTTCATACAACATAATTTATATTCTACAGAACGAAAAAATTGCACTTTGATATTTGAAATTTTTAGTAAAACACATTTACAAACTTTATTTTACATATATATATATATAAATATATATATATATATATATATATATATATATATATATAACATCATCACATCCAGCTTTTTTAATGAATATTACCATTCACTAGCATTTGGACATATCCACTATGCTGACCAAGCGAATTAATGACGATTTTTTATTCCAGGTTTTCTCCTTTAGGCAGGTTTCTTTCACTAAGGTTAAAGAACGCTGCCTGCCTTTTATCTCCGACCGAGATTCGAACAAATTTCTCAGGCGGTGATGCTAAAATATAATAAAAAAAATATAAGTATAAAATATAATAAAAAGTAATAACGATTAGAATTATTAATCGTGTTTCAAATGTTTATATGTAATAAAATATTTTTTTCGATTTATTTTTGTTAAAATAAATAAAAAAGTATATTTGAATATAATTCGTATTTTTTAACAAACATTTAAAAATTAATGGTTTAACTCATTTCCTTTATTGCATTTTCATTATATCATTGTTTATAAATTAAATACAGACAAGAAAATACTAAACTAAATATTTAAAATACACATGTGATATATTTTTTAATTTTTAAGGAAAGAAATGTTTGAATAACAATTCTTAGAATATAAATATTTATATATTTATATCGATATATATATATATATATATATATATATATATTTATATATATATATTATATATCTTGTATTTATGGATAAGAAACTTAAATATAATTCATTTAAATAATATTATATTTGAATATTATTCGATATTAAAATATATTTTTTTAAATTTCAATTTTTTGAAATTTGAAAAATTATATTGAATAATTAAGTGCAATTGAATAAATCGTGTTTTAGCAAGAAAAATAAATAGAAAAGAATTGTTTTATTATAAGAATGTCAAAAATTCCCATGTAATATCCACAATTTGTATCTAATATAGAATAACTAAATATATACTTATATGGTTCAATTTGAATTCATGACCAATTAATATAAAATTGTTGTTAATATTTTATAAATGGTTTATTTTGTATCTAATTATTTTTTCAATAAGGATAGAAAAATTAGATATCTTTCAAACAAATAAGAACAATACAATTAAAATAAAGTTATCAGAAATGTTCGTTATTTTTCTAATATTTTCACTCCATATGTGTGTATATACAGGTCCGCCCTAGGGGGATCGGCCGTCAGTGCGCAAAAATATTTCGGCTGCCCCCATTCCCGAATTACACTTTTTCCATTGCAGACTATTGAATGATATTTATTAACTTCTAGGAAAAGGGTAATTGGAATTTTCAGAGAAATGTGTTAGAAATACAATGATAGTATGTCTTTGTATTCGAAAATGGTCTTTCAGTAAAATGTAGTTAAACGCTATAATCAAGAAACGCCGAACAGATCAAAATTTTACATAAGGGCTGAAGTGGGTAGACAAACTTAAAGAATGTATTGTTTCAAATATCTAAAAATTAAAGGTAACTGAGAATTTTTTTTGGAATCGGTCGCTCATATGCATTGTACACATTGCACATAAGGAAGAACAAGCCTATATATATATATATATATATATATATATATATATATATATATATATATATATATATATATATATATATATATAATGTGTGTGTGTATTTGTGTCTGTATGTATGATATAAATTATTAAGTTGTTTTTTTTTTGTCAATGTTTGTTATTGATTAAACTAAACTTTGAATAAAAAATAATAATAATTGAATTGCATTTGCAATATTATATCATGTATCATATATTGGATCATGTAATGTTAAATATTTGTTAAAATTTCACTTTAATTTAATTATATATTAAATTATTAAACTTCTTTTGATAATTCGATATTTCCTTATTGAAATGAATTATTTTAATTTATTTCTTAACTTAACAGTTAATTCATAATAAAATTTATAATTCCCAAGTATTACTGATTTACAATAATAAACATTATAGTATTTTTACAAAAGAAAAATGTTTAAGTATCTCTGTTTTAAGTTCAAAATCATATGGCGCGTATAATATTGTCTTTTGATGATTATTCTATATAGCTGTGCCAACATAACCTCAATGTTGTTTGTTTCAAATAAATGTAGTTGAAGTTTAAATATATATATATCATTAATAATATGTCAGTTGAACATTTTGCACACAATTTATCTTCTAAAAGTCGAACAGAAGATGTGTTTATTAATTTGGAAATTGACTTTGAAGGAATGCCCATTAGTGAAAATATATTGAAAGGATTAGAAGCATGTAGATATAAAAGACCTTCTCCTATACAATTTAAAGCAGTACCACTTGGAAAATGTGGCTTTGGTATGGATATTGTAATTTTGAAACAAAGTGTTTATGTATTTTTGAAATAATTCTGTATTTAAATGAAATCTTTACGTAGCCTAATAGTATACTTTTGTAATTTATTTATTGTGTTAATATATATTCATTTATATATAAATGTATTTTCGGATTCATATTATATATTTTATTATCAATTTTTGTAGTAAATTTATTTTTATATTTTAATAAATCTTTTTTTTATTATTTGCGATATATAATTTTTTGAAGTAATATTTTATTTCTTATGCATAATATTATATAGCGACAACTAATAAAGTTTTTAAATTTATTTGGATATACCAATTTTACAGATCTTATTGTACAATCAAAATCTGGAACTGGGAAAACACTTGTGTTTGGAATTGTAGCTTTAGAAATGCTTCAAGAAATCAACAGAAATGTTCAAGTTTTGATTCTTACACCTACAAGAGAAATTGCAGTTCAAATTTATGATGTGTTAATTGCTATAGGAAGTTATATAAAAGGTGAGAAATTCTGAAAAATATTTAATAAAAATGTTTTTAATTTATTGTTAAATGTATGTAATGATTAATATTAAAAAAAATGTGTAAATTAAAAAGTACTGAAGTTATGATTAAATATTTTATAAAATTGAACTAATACATTAAAATGTTTTTAAAAAATATGTTTATTACTATTTTAGATTTATCAGTTAAATATTTTATTGGAGGACTGCCAATTGAAGATGATATTAAAAATTTAAAAAATTGCCAAATAGCAATAGGTGCACCTGGACGTATAAAACATTTAATTGAGAGTGGTAATTTGAAATTGAATAATATTAAATTGTTTATTCTTGATGAAGCTGATCAATTAATGCATAGTAGTTTTGAAACTGATGTTGATTATATATTTAATAAATTACCTAAAGATAAGCAAGTTGTAGCAGCAAGTGCAACGTATCCAGATTCTTTAGATGAGTTTACTTCAAAATATATGCGATCTCCAATACATGTCCATCCAGGTGATGATATTCCTGTCTTATTAGGTTTGAAGCAGTTTATAAGCATTGTTCCATCACATAATAATATAATCAAACAAATGCAAATAAAAACAGATGAACTAACACGTATAATATCAACAGTACCTTTCAAACAATGTTTAGTATTTTTTAACTATCAGACTAGAGCTGAGAGTATTAGTAATAAATTAAATCAATTAGGATGGCCTACGCTGTTTATAACAGGCAAACAAGATCAAAAGCAACGATTAGCAACAATAAAAAATTTGAAAGAATTCAAATTCCGTGTTCTTTTAAGTACAGATTTAACAGCAAGGGGTATAGATGTTGAAAATGTGAATTTAGTTATTAATTATGACGTCCCATATAATGGGGCAACATATTTACATAGAATTGGAAGATCTGGTAGATATGGATCTTTAGGAATATCTATTAGCATTGTTGGTGACAAGAAAGAGAGTGAAGATTTTAAAAACATGCTTACTACTATCAGTGGAAATGAATTTTCACTCTTAAAATTTCCAAATAAAGAATCTATGCCTGATGATATATGGAATTGTGATATTGATAAATTTGAAACATTTACTAATAAAGATACAGGTAATTTGAATGGAGAAAATAAACAAAACAATCATAAAATGGTAGAATATAAAAATGTCAGTGAAAATTGTAAAATTGATAACGTGTCAGAACAATCTTGCCTGTTAAATACTACTTCTTCAAGTACACACAATTGTAATGGAGTATTTATAGATAATAATTGTATTTCAAAGAATGAAATTCATAATTCTGAAGACAACATAGAAAATAATGAAGTTATTAAAAAAACAGAATGTATTTCAATTATTTCTAATACTACATCGTCAGAGAATAATGACAATTCAAAAGAAATTGAACAAAATGAAGTTTTAATACAGAATGCTCTACAATTAAATTTTGAAGAAAAACCTCTTGTATCGAATATTTTAGATCTCTCGGGATTGATGGAAAAAAAGAGTCGTCCAAAATTTAATTCATTTGATTCAAATTGTCACTCTTTTCTTATGAAAAAAGAAAATAGAAATGAAGAATGTATTGAAAATTTAACTGAATTTGAAGATAAAAAATTATTAGATATGAGTAAACAAACTTTCAATACTAATCAGTCTAATAATACTTTAAAAGATGATATGAATGATAGTTCTTTATGTACAATAAATAGTCAGTATGAAAAATATCAATTTTTATTAAATTCTGAAAATAAATTAAACATTAATGACATTGACGTATCTTTAAAACAACAAACTGAAATGCAGACTTTTATAAACAATTCCGATATTCAGAATGAAATTAAGAAGCATAATCATAGTGTACTTGATAATTTTGAGAAGGAGAAATGTAATGTTGAAAATACTGAGGGTTGTATATCTTTAAATCATAAAAATATATCCGAGTCAAATTCTTGTATTTTAGTTAATAAAGATTTTGAAAGTTTAAATACAAATCGAAACTTAATTACCAAAAATGATGAAGAACAAAGTGAATTGAAAAAAGAAATGCGTAATTCTATAGCTGAAGATAAATTAAAATCAAATCATATTGAAATCGATATAAGAAATACTGAATATGGAGTACCAATGTTACCAGATTTATCTACAACACCACAAGCAATTCGAGAAGAAGAAGAAAAACATAAAATATATTTAAGAAATAAGTCATTGCTTGAATTAAGTAAAGTAATGATTAAAGAACAAAATCTAGATTTTAAGTCATTTGATTCATATTGTAAATCCTTTCTTAATAAAGAATTAAGTAATAAACTAGTGAGGGAAGAAACTAGCATTTCAGAAAATGCTTGTAGTAGTGTTGATCATCTTTTGAAGTTAATTAAAGAAGAAATAAATATAATTTATTCAAATGTGAAAAGTAAGTTTCAAGATTTACATTACAAAAGTATCCTTAAACAATTGAGTTTAAAAGAAAATCTTTTGAATGAAATATATATGAATGAAAATAGAAATGAAACAAGTACAAAACAGTTATGTAGTACAAGTAAACATTTGTCTGAAGAACCAGATAATAGATTAAATGAGAATATTTCTAATATCAAAGAGTTGAAATATTCAAAAAGCTATAAAAATAAAAGTGCACTTAAAAATACAAAGAATCCATATGATTTAACTCATAATTCTCAACATGAATCTCAGAGTAATTATTTGCAGGAAAGTGAAGATAATTACATACATAATGAATATTCAAGAAACCCTGAATTTCTATCATATGACTCTAATAATATAGATCAACATTATTACGACAATAGCAGAAATTACAATTTTAATTATAATACTAACAAAGATCATAATTCAGATAGCAATATAGATGATTGGTATGATATGTGGAGGAGACAAGTATTTCATATAAAACAATATGTAAGAAATACAATTTATTTAAGAGAAATGATAAATATCAATAATTATTATTGAATCTATTGTATGATTTTATTTATACATCATACAAGCAAAATATAAACATAATACTTTATTTGAATTTTATTTATTGCTCACATTGTTTCAAAGTAATGTATTTAATTTTCTTCTTTATGTATTATGTTTTAATGTGTGTGTAAATAATATTTTTTTATGTTGTAAGAATATTTTTGAATTTTATTATTTATTACACACATTATTTTAAAATAATTTATTTAATCTTCTTAGATTGTTATTATAAATAATGTATTATTTTATAGCATTAAAAATAAAAGATGTGATTTGTCTCATTAGAAAAATGTGCTTTGTTTAAATGTATATATGAAGAAAATACTTTTTTTAATCTTGTAGATTAAAACTGTTTAAATAATAAATAAATATCTTAGTAAGTTCTATAAAATTTCATTTTCTATTTCAACTTAATTTAAAATTTATGATTGTTAAAGATGAGATAAATAAAAATTAACAATTGTAAGTAATGTTCTATTTTAGTTGTAAAAATTAATAAAATATCAGTAATTAAAAATACTGTGATAAAAAATAAAATGTGAAAATAATTGTTAGTTCATCAAAAAATTATAATGCAAATTGTATCAATTTTTTGGAATTATTCCAATATGTTACATGTTATTAAATAGTATTTAATTTTATTGTTGTACTATTATTTTTTTAAGGCTTCTTTTAAGTGTTCAACTAAGTAAAAATCCGACAATAAAGATTTAATTTAATATATAAAATTTATTTTTTATACAGCTAATCATTTCTCTTCTGCTGTAATTTATGCTATTAGATTTATATATATATATATATATATATATATATATATATATATATATATATATATATATATATATATATATATATGTATGTGTGTGTGTGTGTGTGCATAATTTTATAAGTGTAGTGGTTTGATTGGTTGAAAATTATTTATAAGCAAAGAAAATTTTTAGAAATGTTAACTAATATTTTTCTATATTTCATCATCCCCACCCACCAACTATTATGCACTTTTGAAATTTTGTCAGTTTGTGCGTAGTGCGCGTTCTGTATGTTAATTTCGAATTTTGTTAAAATGAGTGCCCCAAGTAATCCTATAATATTAAAAAAATACAACGCAATACCGATTTATATTGTAGAAGATCACAATGAGGTATTGGTTTTATTACATTTAATTAAATGACAATTAAATTTTTATTAAACAATTTTCAAAATAAAAAACATGCGTCTAACCTAACATTTTTATACAGGTTTTGCCTTTCATTTACCGTTGTATGGGGTCTAAACACTTACCAATTAAAGGAAACACATTCATTCATTTAGATTCTCATCCCGATATGTTAATTCCAAAAAATATGAAAGCAGATACAGTTTATAATAAAGAAGAGTTATTCAGGTCAGTTATAAGATTTGTGTATTTAAGATTTATATTATTTTTTTTTTATAAATTACTTTATAAACTATTAATGAAATGTTATTCTGGCCATACTGTTAATTTTTAAGCAAGATTAAATATCTTTTAACTTTCCTTGTTACTTGTTATGACAGCCTTTACCCACGTTGTTTTATTGATATAAATGCACATGGTTTCCACATGGATTCACATGTTTTTATTTTAATAATTCTTTTACTATTGTATAGATGGCAATATTTGATATTGCTTGTAAATTTATTTCTTTTTAATAAACATACAAAAATATTTTATAAATAATGAAAATTAATATGAATATTTGTTTCTGTTACACTAGAGTAGATATATTGAAAGATTAATGAAATAAATTTCATTAATTGTTAGTTTACATTTCTATACATAGATGCTGAAATTAATTTTTTTACACTTTATTATTTATTGTTAAATAAGTGCATTATATAAAAATCTTTGTGTAAAAACATCATTTCGTATTAATGTAAAAAAATATTTTTTTTATATTTAATATTTTTAAATATATTAATATTTAATCCATTAGGCTATATAATACTGATAACTAGAATTCTGGTTTGTACCTTGGATGCTAATGATTTATGTTTATTGCTATTTTTAAAAATCATAATAATGTTTGTGTTTAAGAACCTATAATTTATATTTTAACACAATTTATTTCACATTTTATTAAGATTTGTAATATGCTTTCGACTTTTTTCTTTTTTATTATTAATTTTAAAAATGAAATTGAGAAATTTCTAAATTTATTATAATTGTACAGATTTATTTATATCTTAAATATTAAAATAATTAATATTTATATTATGTTTATATTTTTTATTTAATAATTATATATATATATATATATATATATATATATATGTATGTAAAGGCTTTCTTAAATGTTACAAAAAGGAAAAAAATAATAAATTGTATATTTAAAAATGGAGGAATGCCAAAAAACCTACATCACCCAAACTGTAAGATTTTATAAGGCATTTTTAATTAGTATCGAATTGTTAGAATTTGAAGAAAATGTATAATTATATATATATATATATATATATATATATATAAATGTGTATATAAATGTGTAATAATTACAAAAAAATGACTTTTCCATCTTGAAATTATACTAATCTTTAAAATGCAGAATTCATTACATATTTTTATTGTAAATTTTATTTGAAATTGAATGTTACTCAAAAAAAAATATAAGTAATGGAAATAATATGTATGTCTAAGCAGTGATTAAATTCAGTCATATGTAATTATACATTATTTTAATAGGTATGATTTTTTTTAAAGAACGGTAATTGAGTATGTTTTTTGTAAAAAGCAAAATTGCACACTTGCCCTATTACTTGTACTGGAGTTGTAAATTCTTAAGAAGAAAAGTTATCTTCAAGATGTAAGCTGTTAATTTCTATGGTCTACTAGTTTTATAATTTATTTTAAGCAATAAAACTTGTTGACCGTCTTGTCGTATCAATTATAGTGTATAAATCAATGCACTTAGATAAGCAGATGTGCAGTAATCAAAGAATTGCGTTCATTTAAGAGCACAGAAATTTATGTTCACTACTTTATTAAAAAGGGTAAAATCCTTCTTATGGTCATTTGAAATTGTATTAAGTATTAAATCATTCTCAAGAGTCCATTTCAATATATTCATTATAAGTGAAGTAAGCGAGGATTTGTTTACTTTAAAAATAAAGTAATCATAGAAAGCCATTAGCATTACACAGTTTAAATTGTTTCTACATATATTTTTAGATTGCTTTATTGATTTGTAGTTATTGATGTAGATGAATGCCGATAGTTAAATGTGATAAGTAAAAAAAAAGTAAATATGCCATTGATATATATTTATAATAAATTTACATTATAAAAATATACAAGTATTTGTATCTTATAATGTTAATGTATTTTTATTAAATTACTTTTTAAATAAAAAAATAAGTATATAATAAAATTATAAGTAGTTGAAACAGTTACTATTATTTAAACGTTTCGTTTTAAATTGAAAAAAAATGTAAATAATATTTAAGGTATGGAAATTGTTTGTAAACAAAATGAAAATACGTTTATGTGAAAATTGTGTATACAAATATTTATTAGCAAGATAATATTTTTGGTTAAAATTATAAACAAAATTATTTTTTAGAACTTTGTTATAATTTGAACAGTAGTATAAATAAAATATAATGTTTATTGTTTATTATAAGAAAATATTTTTATTACTAGTAATGATAAAAGTCGCACTTACAATTATTTATTAAAGTTACAAAACAGTAAAAGAATCATTTTCAAATATAAAAAATATGTTTAAAATCACTTATAGTTAATTTTTGGTTTGTGTTTATATTATTGTAATTGATTTTTTTAAGTAATTATTATTTTTTTCATTTTTGCACAAACAATAACCCACTGTTTGTTTTAATTTCTGTTGATTTTGCCACCAAATATATTGATATTAACATTATCGATTTAAACAATTAAATATGTATATAATATTATTTTATTTTTTTTTTTTAATTTTACATGAATATAATAAGAAGAACGTGAAATATGCCATGTTATTAAATTTATGCAGTTATTTATAGAAAAATGAATCAATAATAACAGTAAATTTAATGAAAAGAGTTAAATCGTTAGATATTAATGATACTTAACTAGTTTATTTAAACTAGTTAAGTATGAGTTAATATAAGTATGAGTTATGATTATCGAATGCTTTTTTCTTTGTTTCTATTTTATTCGTTTAACATTTCCAACATGCAATAAATGAGATGAGTTTGAAAACATTTAAATTTATTATAATAATAATTTCTTAGAATTTCAAGAAAGCAAGAAATCTTAACGTTGTGAAATAGTTGTAAGTGTTTTTTTTTTAATTCAATACAGAGTTGTTAATTTGGCATGATGTATGCAACAAGAATGTATATGTGATTATCTATAGATGATTAAAAAATAACTTTGTAAAATAATTTATAATATTTAGAAATTATTATTTCTTACTCATAAATAAAAGTTGAAATTATAAGGTGTATAATTGAAGATAAAAGTATATATTGGTTAATTTTACTTGTTTTTCTCATACTTTATTTTAAAACCTAGAGCATTTTTGTTATTTTATTTAATTACTTTTCTGTGAGATAAGTCATAATATAGCTCAAAATTAAATTACAATATTAAACATTAATCTTAAAGGAAACGAGTCAGAAATGGAATCATTTGAATGTTATTGGTTTTTATAGGAATGTATCAAGTTTTAGATTTAGAATTAGCTATTTACATTAGATGTAATAAAATTATATAACATAAAAACCATTTATGTATTTTTATTTTACTGGAAACATCTATGTATATGTATAGGTTGTTATTTGAAAAAACGGGTAATGAATTATTAAACTATAATAATTTCAGAGTTTTTATTCAGAAATAGATTGATAGATACTGAAAATTATAAGTATATATACATATATATATATATATATATATATATATATATATATATATATATATATATATATATATATATATATATATATATATATATATATATTTACAGATATAGTTAATTTTAATATATATTAACATAATTTTTAATCGGTTTATTAAACTTAATTTACATTTATATGTTGCATTCGTATTTAATAAAATAGGTCATTACTGTTATATTACAATTATATAAACATATAGATATACAAATAGACTTGTACATTTTTTTATTAATATATATATATATATATATATATATATATATATATATATATATGTTCATATATAAATATATATTTTTAAATTCTTAAAAGTATATGTGTGTATCTAAGAAAAAGGTCATAATTATATAGCAGACTTCCTGTCTTTCTGTGATCATTTCATATAATAAATGTAGTAGCCAATATATTAAAACCCTATGTTTAAATCAGAGATGAGTTCAGTAGATAATGACCGTTAATTTGCCGAGCCCCCCCAAATTAGAATTCTTAAAATGCTGTTATGAACTTTATATGTGTATGATAATATAAAATTTAATCACGTGTACACTTGTAAACACGTCTGGCTTCAAGCCAAACCAGACAATAATTGAACACACTATGTTTCAGCATCATTTCATAAATAAATTCACATTTGTGATTTAGTTCATCGACTGTCAAAGACACCATGAACTGGATTTTAATGTTGTTGCCACCCACATGATGTGTATGTGTTTTTAATATGTGATCAGTGCGTTTATAGTAAATTTAATATGATTTCAAGTCGACACTTTGTGATTTATTTGACTATTGTAGTGCTTTATAAATGTTTAGTTAAAAATGTTTCATATTTAACTTAGTCATTTATTTAAATAATATCATTATTAAGAATAATTATATTTTATTTTATAAAAAACAATTACATTTTCTATATTATAAATGATTTATTTCATATGTTAAGTTTTATTTCAATTATGTAATAACAGTTTTATATTAAATATATATAATTATATATATATATATATATATATATATATATATATATATATATATATATATATATATATATATATATATATATATATATATATATATATATGTATGTCTGTATGTATGTATTTTTTGTAAAGATAGGGTTACTTATCAATTTTTAACATTTTAGATTTTATTAATTTACACAGTTTAGATTTTGGAGTTCTTGATATTATATAAATTTGACAGAAATAAATTTTGTTTTCATCAATTATTATCTTTAATAATTAAATATGTATATAGGCATTTTAAATTTATTTTTATTAAATTAGTTGTCTATTTTAGCCAGAATGATATTTAAAATGTAATAATATAATAGCATTTTAGTGTATATATAACAACTAATTTTAAATAGAATTCTTTTACATAAAATTTTTTAGGCGATGAAAAAATATTAAGATATAAAGTATAAAAACCTACAACACTTTATAATAAGAAACTCACCATTTTCATCCATTAAACTGTTTTTGTAGACATAAACAGTGAAGATATAATTAATTAAGCAATATTATAATGTTCATGTATATATATATATATATATATATATATATATATATTATATATATTTATATATTATATATATATATATATATATTAGGTTGGCAAGTATCTCCCTTCCGCTTTTTTTTTTTTTGTACATAGCTGCGAAATTCAAAAGACCAGAAGGCGGAAGGGAGATATTTGCCAACCTAATATATATATATATATTCTGAAAAATAAAATTTTACTTAATATATTTTTTCATATTGGGCATATGTTCTGAGATTTTTATATCAGCCAGTTTTTTGGATTTATATAAAATACATTTTCGTATTTTTTTTTAAAAAAATAGCTTAATTTCTTTCTATTTAAAAATAATCTTGCTTCACGTCTGTTTCTGGGTTGATGTGAAAATTTAGTTTCCGGACTTTCCGAAGATTTCCGGGAATTACCGAAGTACAAATTTTGTGAAATATTAAAATTAAAAAAATGGAAAAGAGATTTTCAAGTGAACTTTTCAGACAGATTTTCGTACAAAATAAATTTTAATTATATTGTTATTTATATATATATATATATATATATATATATATATATATATATATATATATATGTATATATATAATAAACCTAGTCTACACAGAAGCATTAATATATTTTTTTCAACGTTTTATTTTTCATAAGTTATTTAATTGTTAAATAAAAGCAAATTCTGAGGATTGACGAGCGAAGCGGGTAAGGGGAAGAGCCACCTGTTTTTTTAAAAAAATATTAATTGTTTTTTAAAAAAAATATTTAATCCAATGTAAAGTAAAAAATAAATGACAAATTATGTTTGATAAAAAAAATATCTATTTCTACTTCGATTTATCAAGAAGACATGGTTTGTGGTATTTTATATATAAAAATGTCAATAGTCATATTTTTTTATGTTTTTAAAAATATTGTCTATAGAAATTGTGTAGTACAATATAAATATAATTACATTTTGAAAGAAATTACTAAACGTTGTATTTTATAACTTGTATAATTTACGATGAATAAAAACAGTGTTTCTAGTTTTTGATACACTTTAGTTTGCACAACTTTGTATTTTAGAAAAATGAAAATTTAAGAGAAATATGCATACACTACTATTGCGTTATTACATATTTAAAATGGTAATGAAATTAAAATGTATTGAACTTAGTTAACATTTTAAAAGCCTTTTAAATGTATGGTTTCATTTTATGACTTCTGTTAAAAAAGTATCGTGTAATTTTTCAGTCACCACTTTTTTAATTGATTTCAAATATAATATACTGTTTTGAATACCGATATTATAATTACAGTCGATATTTTATTTTTGATAATTTAATTGATTACAAATAATTTTTTGTTCAGTATAGATTATTTTTAAAAAAACTAGTTGTCTATATTATTATATTTCTAGCAAGCACTAAATTGATTAGTTCTTGTTTAGTTTTCAAAATCAAGTAAATAAATTTGTGCTTATTTGTATTTTTAATTAATGTTTTGATTGAAAAAAATAATACATGAATACTTTTCTATTATATAAATATGCGTTATTTTATTGAATAAGTAAGTTTAATCATGATTAATTTGTTTTCTATTAAATTGTATATTATAATAAAGAATTCAATATTTATTTCGTTAATTAATTTGTAACAGTAATTGTTGTTTTTTTTGATGTTTTATTATCTTATTTCATCATCTTGTATGACTTTCATTTCATCATAATTGATAGTTTCTTTTCACGCAATAATTCCTGGAGGTCATTTACGGAGTTATATAAAAAAAGTAATGAATGGATTAAGTATCCCAGATTTAAGTGTTCTATTTAAAATACTTTGATTTTTAAATATAAATACAGAAATAGTTTTATTTAGGATTTTTATGAAAATATTTATATAGTACATATGTCTAGTTTTTGATTGGATGTATTTTTATGATATACTTATTAAAATTAAAAGTTTTACAAAAAAAGATATTTTTTAATGAAATATGTTTCTTATGTAAACGTAACGTATTTTTCTAAGTTGAATAAAAGTTTAGTGATTGTGATTGGTATGCTGTTAATTAAATTTATTTTTTTTTAGAAAATAATACGTTTTTTATGTTTTACACTTGCAAAATATTTATGTTTTTTCTAATAATATGTTTATGAATTAAAAGTAAAATATATTATTTTACTTATTAAATGATTTTTATTTTTTTCATTAAATGCAAAATTTGTTCTATTCATTTATTCTATTAATTTGTAAATAATGTATTAGATTTCTTTCAAAAATATTTGAGTTATCTTGCATTATTATTTAAACTATTTTATTTTGTTAAGCGTGTTAAGAAAATAATTTTTAAATTAATTTAATTTCGTATTAGTTACAAATTATAATAACATGACAAATTATATATTTATTTCATCCAATAATTACTGATCTATAAATTATTGATTTATAAATTACTGATTTATAAATTACTGATTATAAATTAACTACATAAATCCGAAAAAAATAATTTAATTTTAAATAAGGCTAACGAATGTTAGTAATATATTAGATCTATTCATTAATACTGTATTATTTTTATAAAATTGAATCACATATTTAATTTTAATTTATTTGTTACAATTTTATTAAACGATTCTAAAAATATACGAGTGTCTATTTATACGAAATAAATATCTATTTAAAATTACAATGATCAATTTATATTCGAATTTCCATTTAATAATATTGTATAAGGTAATTTACGTCTTTTTTGATTGCAGGTAATATTCTGTTATAAATAATATTTTTTCTAGATGACACGATAATGTTTTGGAGCAATTGCATTTTAAATGTACTTTTCTTCAAAAGTATAATGACCACAAATTATATTTTATGATCACTAAATTATAGTCTTTCGTAAGATATATAAATTATAATCAATTAATTTAATTTCGTAAAGATGTATGAATAAGATTTCTATAGCTACAGATTTACATATGGATTTTATTATAATAAAGTATGCGGTATTTGAAACATAACAGATCTTAATAAGATGTTTTATTGTCATCATTTTTAAATAATAAATAGATGATATTTTTAAACCATGCATTTTTGTCTTAGTATTTAAAAAATTAAATTGACTAAGTTATTAGATATTTTTTATGTATACATAAAAATACATGTGCGCCTATAATAAATATTTGCATAACTTAACAATTGTGAATTAAAGCGTATATCAAATAAAATAATAAGATAAATCACAACAAGTTATTTTTTAACATAAAATAGTAATTATTTGTTACAAAATATTTAAAACGAAGCATTATGTGAATTTTTCATATTTATAAAATATTACAAAAGAAAGTAATAAAAATACAATAATGTACAAATATTGCCTAAAAAGTTGTTTTCAAAACGAAAGACAAATTAATTTCAGACAAAATTGATTCTTTTTACCTCATCATTTAAAAACAATGTAAAAGCAAATAGATTTGATAGTTTGATAAAAAAAAATATTAACTCTTTCATTGTTATTTCAATTCTATATTTTATAGGTTGTTACATTAGAGTTTTTTCATTGTGTTTCTTAATCTTTGTTAATTATTGTAATTAGTAATTTTTGATACATACTTGAAATTGATTATCCCTTAATTAAAAAAGTAACTCTTTATAATTAAAGAAACATTTGTATATAGTTAACTTGAACACTATACCTAATTAATTAATACAAATAAATCATTTTCTATCATAAGGTTTTATATTGAAAATAGTATTTATTAATTTTTAATTTCAATAATTTGTCAAATTAAATAAAATAATATACCCAAAAAATAATTGTAATATTTTTCCGGTAACGTAAAAAATATTAGAATATACATTTAATTATTTTATGTTCCTTTATTTGCACGTTTTGAAATATTTTTTAATTATTATATTATATTATATAATATATATATATATATATATATATATATATATATATATATATATATATATATATATATATATATATATATATATATGGTACTCCAAATGTGATGCCTGGATTTGTGTTTTATTAAAAAGAAACATATGTATGGGGTGGTGTATAGGGAAACATGTGTATAGTTTATTTTGTTTCTTTTTAATAAAGCACAAATTTAGACATCGCATTCGGATGACCCCATATATATATATATATATATATATATATATATATATATATATATATATATATATATATATATATAATAAACAATGATAAATATTATTTATTATTTTCACATTTATTCACATATGTAATCGTCGGCAAACGAAAGGTTAAAAACCAGTCTCACTTAAGTTTGTTGTGTTGTTTATACACAATGGCTTGAAACGAGAGTTCATCTCATCAGATTTGATTATACCGTTGTTCGACAGACATCTATGCAAGCGAAGCATACATGCAAGCAGGTAGGTTAACTCTTAGAAGCGGTAAAAAATCATTAGACGAGAATTCACGTATCAGACCATAAGGAAGTTGTAAAGATATCACAACATGACAGTGACCATAAAGATCTGTTTGTCGGTTAGGCGACAAACAGATCCTGCTGTTGTGGTCAGTTCATCTATCCACAATTCAAGTGATAAGCATCGTTGCTATTGTGTATTGGTTTTAATTAAAGATAATTGTAAAATGGCTTCAGACACTTACATTAACTTCGATTTGTAAATATATACATATACATACACAAGTGTGTGTCTTGTTTGTTTTAAAAAAGGAAAATAGAATTCACCCAATTCTCAGCTACAAAATATTTTTCTATAAACTTAACTTTTGAATATGAAAAATGGGCGTTAATTCTTTTTTATTATTTAAATTTTTTGTATAAAAACACATACACACACATGAATATATATATATATATATATATATATATATATATATATATATATATATATATATATACTTATATGAGAAAAAAAGGGAAAAGTGTTATATTTGCTTTTGTAAGTTGTAAACGTTTCAAGAAAATACAAACAATAATTTTTAGAAAATGTATTAGTTTTTATAATACGTTTGTGTTTTTTTCAGAAAAAAAACGATTATCAAATAAGTTAACGATTGTTCGATATTGAAAGAGTACTAAAATGTTAATAAAAATATCTGAACTTCAAATTTAGATTATAATTTTTATTTAGTGTTTAATTTTTAATATTTACCTGTTATTCAAAATAGTCTTTAGTAGTTCAGTTATTGTGTATTTTTGAAATAATATTTTTATTTTATAGTAATTATTTGAGTGTAATTTATAGTGTGCAACCATTTTATTTTCACTTTTTACTAGTACATACTGTTGTAAATGTATAGGGTTATCCAAATGTGATGCTTAGATTTGTGTTTTATTAAAAAGATACATGTGTATAAGGTTGTATATAGGGAAACAACTGTATAGTTTCTTTTTAATAAAACACAAATCTAGGTGTCACATTTGGATGACCTTATATTTTATAATTTATCTTCTCTCTCTCTTTTTCTCTGTCTCCCTACATATATATATATATATATATATATCATGAAGAAATTACCGTAGGTAGTGAATCCTGAATGTAAAATTCTCATGAACTCACTTGGTCAGCCTTAGTATGATAAAATACTAGTAAATACTAACATTAAATAAGGCTTTCGTTCAACGGTGGTACTGATATAAGCTGATATGATGATGTATCTTTCAATTAAAAATTTGGACCAGATTGTTGAACAACTTTGAAACACATCATTTCACTGATTATATATATATATATATATATATATATATATATATATATATATATATATATATATATATATATATATATATATATATATATATATATTCACACATACATACGTACATACATAAGTTTTTTAAATATATTTCTTACCAATAAAAGTGTTACATTTTAATTAAATATTTTAAAAAAATAATACAGATTATCTATATGTTTGATCTATTAAAATTATATTTCTAGCATATGTGTCTAGCACTTTATGTGTATAATGATTTATACGTAAGTTCGTTATTTTAAGAAATAAGATAATTAAAAAATACAAATAAAAAATAGAACAGTCAGTAATTAAATTTGACCATTAAGTTTACCAGTAGACCGTTTATTATCAGCCTTACTGGAAGTTATATTTTATAAAAAATAGATCGACCATTTAATACCATATAATAATTATTTGTAATTACTGTATTTTATAAATGAGATAGTTGTTTTTCACAGTAATTTTTGAAAAATGCATATTATTGTGTATTTAAATTGTTTTAATTTACTGTAACAGTTGAAATTTATTAAGTGTTTTCTGTAAGTTATGTTCATTTAAAATATATAATATATGCTGCATGACTGGATTCAAAGTAGGAAGAGAATCAGATGATTCTCACTTTTAACGTTTTAATTTGTCTTACAGTAGAAAATTTGTTTTCTGAATTATTTTGTTTGATAAATTATAGATCATAAATGTTTATTTCTCTGTTTTGTATCATATAATTAATTATTATTATTAAGTAATTAGATACGGTAAAAAGTATACAGGTTAACTAGTGTACTAAATGTCAATTGAAAAAAATATATAATTTAGATCTAATCAATTAAATAATCATAAATAAAAAAAATGATCATTATTGTTGTTTATTTTATTATCACTATACATACATACATACATACATACACAGGCACACACTCACACTCGCACACACATATACACTCACACGCACACACACACACACACACACACACACACATATATATATATATATATACATAAGGGTCGTTTGATAAATATGGTAAAAAAGTAAGAAAAACAATTGAAAAATTTAATTAAATTAATTAATTATTTAAATTAAACAATAAATAAATTTACCATACTTATCAAACGACCCTCGTATATAGTGGACCAAATGTGAGACTGAAGGGTTTAAATATACATTTTTTGCTTGCTATCATTTATTATTTTTTACTATCTTTTAGTTTTATTTGGCCACCATATATATATATATATATATATATATATATATATATATATATATATATATATATATATATATATATATATGTACATATGTACGTGTGGATGAATGTATATATGTATATATTTAAATATAAAAAACACTAATTTATTTTGTAAATTTGTGTGCATAATTATATATGTAAAATGAAAAAGTGACACTACCATCGATTTACAAGAAATATTTTTTTGGTATAGTAGAAATAATTTTTTTACTTAACTTTACATCAAATATGGTTTATTAAATTAAATAAAAAGTTTAAATTGAAGAAAATATTTGAAAATGTGAATTTAAAGTATGTATAAATTTCGCCTACAATGAATGACTCATAAGTCGTTAAGATAAAATGACTAAGTTCAGTTTTTATAAATGCATTTATGCCCATTTCTCGTTTGACTTATACGTAGTATAAAAATGTATGTTTTATATTTTGGCAATTTATTAATTTATTGAGTACACGTTCGAGAGAC
The DNA here is from genome assembly GCA_029203775.1 of Neoneuromus ignobilis. Taxonomy (NCBI): domain Eukaryota; kingdom Metazoa; phylum Arthropoda; class Insecta; order Megaloptera; family Corydalidae; genus Neoneuromus; species Neoneuromus ignobilis. The sequence continues at coordinate 30,831,967 of CP092089.1, forward strand.
AGCTTTTTTGGCAACACACTTGCTCAGCAATCAATATTTATTATTGTAGTCAATATGCTTTGATATATTTATTCGAATGATTTGTTATAAATTCAGTTTTTTATTGCATAGTTGTTGCAGTGTTATGCGCATAGTGATGAAGTATCCAACATGATCTTATTTATATACATATTAATAACGTTTTTAATTCGAAATATTTATCTTTATGACTTCATTTAAAAATTCTTACATTTTATTTACTTGATATTACGTATATGGTTCTTCATTTTTTAAAAATTATTCCTGTAAAACATATATAATTACTGATAAAGAAATGTTTTAATTTAAATCAAATTAAAAAATCATTCTAATCTAAAAGTTTTTAACTAAAATTTAAAAAAAAATCAGTATAACAAACTCAACAATTAAACTGAAAATTAAATAAAATTTGTTTCTTATTATATTTCAATTTTAAAGTCTACATAAAAACCGATTGATTCAATTGATTTCTTTCATTTAAAAAATTACATTTTACTATATTTAATTTAGTTATGTATAATAATTTTATTTACATCGATACAGAGTGTTAGTAATATCTTCATGAATGAAATATACCTTCTTTTTATCTTTAATTTCATATGCTTTCTCTTTTTTTATTTACTTGTACACTGGAATACATATATGTGTATGTATGTATGTATGTAGGTATATATATATATATATATATATATATATATATAAATACATATATATTTTTACGCATAACTATCTTATAAATATTTAATAAATAAGGTAAATAATGTTATATTGAATAAAATGTTCGCTTAATTCTCGTTTATATAAATTAATTGCAACACGATATTTCGTAATTGAAGTTAATGTGCAAAATATTAGGTTAATTAAGACGTGATGTTTTTATTTAAAATAATGAATAAGTATATACATACACACACACACATATATAAGTGTATATATATATATATATATATATATACATATACATATACTCGTACATACACGTGTTTTTGTATATGATTATCATACTTCTTTAATCCCAATTAAGATTAAATTTGTACTTATTATTTTTTCATTTTATAATAAATATTCTTTATATGACAGTTTTAAATGACATTAATCTATGGCATTTCCTTAAAATGTGTGAAACTTGTATTAATTGAACATGTTATTTCATATATGATACAATTACGATATTAATCTACCTGAAAAGGAACCGCACACAATATCTAACGTATAATTATAGATAGATACCCTATAATATAAAATAAAAAGGTAAAATGCACATAGATACACGTATTAGACTTGTTTTGATGTTAAATTAATTTTTAAATAGTTTTAATCAGAAAGTAATGATAACTACTTTTGCTGAACTGCTATTTATTATAGCCATAATTTGTTCTTTTTATTTCTTACCTGTCCATATGATATCATTAAAAAAATAGTTAATATCAATATATATATATATATATATATATATATGTTAAATAGTATTTTATATTCAACTTTAATTTGAACGAATTTGAAAAGGTATAATAATCTAGAGCAACAGTCGTTATTTTTTTCTGAATATTATTCTATTCAATCGTCGACTTTTTATTTAGGGTTATTTATTTTATTCTAATGTTAAATATGATTTGAAGTTTTTCTGTTTTTCTAAAAATATTTTCTTTTGTAAAAAACTTGATTGTTAATTGACTTTTTAGTTGAAATGTGTTTAACTTTTATATGATTCTATTAGTTTAATCCAGATGACAAGAATGTACAATTTGTTTTTATTACAGTGAACTAAGTATTGAAAACTGGATTCTTCCTGCTTCGTATGCGGAACATCTTACAACGCTCGTATGGGTTAAACCTCCATGGGCTAAGCAGATAAATGATGGTACGAGAAAGTTCCTGATTGGATCAAGAAAAGACACTGGAACTATAAGGTACGAGTTTTGCTATAAATTGACAATTTTAGTTATGTTTATATTTGTTTAAAAGTGTGTACCATTTATTTACATATTTTATCAGAACGCCAAAAATCATTTATTTGAAATCGTATTTTAATTTAAATTCTATATTAATACTCGATACGTAAAGGGAATAGAAAGTTTTTATAATAGCATTAAAACATGATAATATATATCTTTAATAGATTTTCGTCCCGAAAAATTTTATGCCTTTAAAAATAGTTTTGCATAAAAGTAGACAATTGTAAAATTAAGATAGTTGAAATTTTTGTAACATTTATTTGATTTTTAAATTTAATGGCTAGTCTCACAAATAGTGATTGAATAATTAGTTACTATACTATGTTTTATTTAAATCATTTTATTTTATATACGAGAGTCGTTTGATAAGTATGCTAAAAAAGTAAGAAAAACTAAATTGAAAAATTCAATTAAATTAATTAATTAAATTAAATAATAAATAAATTTACCATACTTATCAAACGACCCTCGTATACCGAAATATTTCTCTTTAGCATCCATTCTTACACATTTAGTGTACCAAAGATTTTCAACTAGATGTTTTTATTTATTAATTTTTTTCAAGCCATATTACTTAAACATTTTTTGATAAAAGTCATAAAATTGGAGTTTTTAGATGTTCTTCTTTAAAATAATTATTGACACATAATTTACACTTCATCATTGATGTTTTTTTTTTAATTTTATACTGCAAGGATTATATGCAAACGATTTTATTTAATCCAGAGGATTTGCCTGTTCTGAAATTGTTGAATGTAATGGAGCATGTCATTAAAAAAATACTAAAGATTTATGAATTTTATTTGCTCTTATAATTTAATGTTTATGTATAATGTGTTTTAATAGAAGCATATCTGAAGTCTATGAAATAAGAATATTTTTTAAAACAATTTTGAAAGTTATTTGTATATTATTATCTCTGCGAATAAAGATTTTATACCTTACTTCGTATATATATATATATATATATATATATATATATATATATATATATATATATATGTATATTTAGAATATAATATAATAAAAACATACTTTTTGTATTTAATAAATCTAAAGTTGAAGACAGAAAAAATGTTATAAATCTCTGAATCGTACATGATTCATATTTTTAAATATTTTCTTAAGGATTAACTGAGAAATAATTATTCTTTTAGATAATTTCTTAAAATTATTATTGAATCCGACCGTATTAAAAATTAAATAAAAATTTAATGTTAATTGATACTGTTTCATTGATTTATGTGTTTTTAATATAAGGTTTCAGTAACAAATTTCAATTTAATATTAAATCGATGTTTATTACATTTTTATGGAATTTTAATAAATGTAAAGTATGAATATGATATGATTATAATTCATTAGTAAATTATAATTTTTATAGAAATTGTTGGTAGTATAAATCAACACCTTGTTTATATTTTTATCACTATTTAGTATTTCTTAGTATACATGTTTATATATATATATATATATATATATATATATATATATATATATATATATATAATGTATACATAAGTATAAATTATACTGCAGATGTTTGATAATGTTTATTTCCTGTCAATCGATCAATCACGCGGCGGGTTACGATTTGTGACCACCAAGAAGAGTGTATTTTATATTCTAGTGTGTACAAAGCCGGATGTTTAAGTCAAAGCATTTAAGGCAAAGACAGCAGTAGTGTTGTACACACCATATTCTTTTTCTGCACGTTCCTCTTATACATTCCACATTGAACGTTACTAGAAACTACTTAAATAAAATTTTTACACTAGTAATTCTTTATCTACGTCAAAACAATTATACATCGCATATAACATTCATTAAGATTTTATTTAAACTTCTCTGAAAAGAAGTTTCCTTTAATGGATCTTTTCTTATATACTATAAGATAGTAACATATTTATCCTTTATGGTAGATTACTGAACTTTTGTATTCAGCTGTATTTTTATATTTCTGATGAAGACAACATGAGGAAGACTATTGTATTCGGATTTCTTGAATAGTTGTTATAAAGTGGAGAAAATGCATTTTATGAGGTTTTAGTGTGTTTGTATTTTTTTATTTAATACAGAAAAAATACCAAAATGTACAATTTAATAATTATCACTAGAAAAAGTATTATTAGAGATTATATGTGTATGATTCGATATTATATATATATATATATATATATATATATATATATATATATATATATATATATATTCTTTAAACAATGCAAGCAATATTTATTCGTAAAAAACATGTAAGGTTCAAATATAGTCCTATTCTTTTCATTACTATTTTTTTTATTAAAAAATATAACTGGAAATTTTAATTGAATAGTCATCAAAACCCCAATTGACTGAAGTTTTTAATAATCTTATTTCATAGTTTTTAATTTATATATTTTATTTTTGTTTTTTATATTGTGATCTAATTTGTTTTTTTTTCTTGATACAATAATATAACTATTTTCTATTATTATTTTTAAATTTATACGTTTTATATTATTTTCGATAAATTTAAAAATAATTCAATATATCGTTACAAGTAAACAAATGTATAAATTAATCGAATGACTATAATAGTGTTCATGTTTTATAAAAATAATAAATGTAACATTTTTATAATATTTAAATAAAAATCGTATTATAAATTCATTTGTGTTAAAATAGTATTGTAAAATTGATTTAATGAATTTCTACAAATTATATTAAGGGTTTATTCTAGTCTAGACGTAGGAATTTTAGGTGTTTTTTCGGGCGCTATAAAAAAATCAACAAATATTTTTACTATCTATTTTTTTATCAGTTATTTATTGACATGTTAAGAGTATAAAAAAGTATTATTAAAAACAAAAAAATCAAAATTGAAAAAGATACAGGCTCGCAAAGTGGGGGTTCGAAAAAAAGGTGTCTCCTAGTTGACGTAGTTTCAACCCTTCCGGTCATCGAAAACAAATTTTTTTTTGAAAAAGAAGGTTGTAGTAGTATCCCCGCCTAGGGAAATTAAAAAAATTTTTTTCGAAAAATGGGGGCATTGTGAAAAAACAGTCATTTTTTGCCCTATTTTTTCAACTTTCGGAATTTTTTAAAAATAGTAAAAACTAAATTTTCAGAAAATCCTAGGCGGGGGCAATCACTGTTATATTGAAAAGCTCTGTACCAAATTTCAAGTAAATTGGTCCATTATAACTTGAGATATCACGTCAACCGTGTCGAAAAAAGTAGTTTCGAGAAAAACTCGTTTAAAGTTGATTCGTTCCGGCCAGACTGGATTGGTTGGCGCGTCACAAAAATAGTAGCTATAACTCCGAAAATAATTCGAATTTCGAAAATTGCTCTTAAGGACATATTCTTAAAGGTCTAAACTTTGAAAATATGCAAAAAATCGATTTTTTCGAAATTCTAGACTAGAATACCCCCTTAAACAATGATTTTATTTTATTTTTCATACTTCCATGTATAAATTAATTTGAAATATTTGTTTAATGATTCAGTTTTCTTTGTATGTTTCGATTGAAACAGTTGTGGTTGATATTTTAGAAGTATTTTTATCGACTAGTTTATTGGAATTTATAAATCATCTGTTATATACATTATTTCACTATCGACGCTTCGAAATCAAATAATTAATAAGTCTCAATCTTAGAATACTTCAAAATAATTTTCAAAAATTTATATTTGTTTTATTTATGCAATGGCACAATATTAAATGTGGGATTTTATTATCGGTATTATTTTTAATTATTTAGAAGTAAATTTTAATGAATTGTAATTTTACATCGTTCGTAGAAAATATGCAATAGATGTAAAGTTATACAATATTAAATTAATATGAAATTTTTAATTATTTTAAAATAGAATATATACATATATTTATTAATTTTTCTGGTTTAAAAGAGGTACATATTTTACAGTTTTCTGCTGTTAACATCTTATATTTTAATATTAAATAAAAATTCACCACAAAGTACTTTTTTATAATTATTTACAGCTATATTTTACTAATAGTAATAACGAAATTTAATTCATATTAGTAAAAAAAAATAACATTTCTGAACACTTGTGTAACATTTAAATAGGTTGTAAAGTAGAAAACCTAACTTATGTATTTTTTATACATTTTGTTGGTGAAACGTCTTATTCTTACTATCTTAATTGAACATCTGACGAATAACTTTTTTGTAGCTTGTTGGCACGTCATAAACATTTCATTTTCATTTTTTTTACATTCCAATTGAAGAAAAATTATACAAGTTCTTTATTTTAATTTACATCATGCGTTCAGTCATATTCGTAGTTATGTTGTTAATGGGAATTAACAGCAATCATAACTATTGTAAATAAATAATGGTATTTGGAATATGATAAGAAATATTATATATGTATATACTTTTATGAATTTTTTTACAAATATTTACTTATATATATATATATATATATATATATATATATATATATATATATTATCCACACACACATATATATATATATATATATATATATATATATATATATATATATATATATATGTAATATTTACTACAAACTAGTGCAATCAACTTTATTTCTAGATAATATGTACAAGTGTACGCTAACAGTGTATAACAAGAAATATCTGTTTTGTTATTCCTTGTTTCTTTTTTTTAGTGATATATCTGAACTAGCTAAGATCTATAAAAAGATATCTATCATCAAAGTCTTTGAAAGAATCGTTAATCATTTAATCACCTGTCAACACTTGTTCTTTCTGATTTAACAATTTATCGTATCTTGTTTTCTTACACAAGTAATGTAATAATAAATTATTTTTTAAACTTATTTTTAAATCTTCGCGTTTTTTAGACGAATATTTTAATATCTTAGTTATTATTATTCAACGTCCAGTTTTAAGAACCGAATTTGTATTAAAAAAGAATTGAAATATATTAATAGTTTTTATATTTACAAATTATTGATTTTTTAACATCATAATTTTTACGAAAAATTACTTTTTTAGATTTTTTGAATATTTTTGTAATTATTTTTATATTCTGGTCTAAAACGGGTTTTTAATATATTAGGTTGGCAAGTATCTCCCTTCCGTTTTTTTTTTGTACATAGCTGCAAAATTCAAAAGACCAGAAGGCGGAAGGGAGATATTTGCCAACCTAATATATATATATATATATATATATATATATATATATATATATATATATAAATTAAAAGTAAATATTTTGTAATGTCATAAATAAATTATATTATAATTAAATATTTAAAGACATGAAAGTTTTTTGTTATTTTTAAAATTGTTAGGTATGTATTTCAAATTAACATGGTGGTAAATTATTAAACGTTTTTATAACATCATTAAGTATTGTGGAGTGATTATTTGATTAAAAATGAATGAATTACGGTGTCATTATGAAGTACAATAGTATCTATTAATTGTGTATATATTAATGTATTAGTAATTAATTGTAAAATATCTTTAAAAAAACATTAGTTAAATCAAGATAATTAATTATTTTTTTTATTATATTTATTTTAAGAATTGGTAATACAATTTTAATATATATATATTTATTTATATGTATGTATGTATTTGTATGAAAATTAGTTTATACAAATTAACACTTTAAATTGATATTTTTAACCAGAATACTTATGCGCCTAGTTAAATTTTGATGTAGTTACTACTGAAAATCTCGTTTGAAAACAATTATGCAAAATGATGGCGTACCTGATTATGAATTGTTTTATAAGTATTGGATCTGTTCGCAACATTCTTAGAAAAGTTAACATTCGTGAAGATTTATGTAAGATAAAATCACTCGTCAACATAATTTATATTACTAAATCTATGCGTGGTCAACATATACTAACACATTTTCATTATGTTACTGTGCTTACTAGACCGTATGATGAGTGGTTATAAATATTGCGAGTATTATTTTCAATCTGATAATAAACAGATCAGTGAATAGTGGAATCGTTGTAACTCATCAAAAGATAAGTTATTCCGACATGTTCTTATATATTTTTTTTAATTAATGGGTCAATGCATTTCCAGACATTTAAATAATTCGAAAAATATGTGGACAGAAAAATATTTGTGAATTAAAGGTATAGAGAACTAATTATTAATTAGTATACGCAAACAAATATTTTAAAGATTAAAGAATAGCAACTAATAGGAATATATTTTCTGTTCTGAAATTGATAAATAATGCGACATAAAGCCAATTAATTTCAACCAACGAAATAAGATCTGCGTGTGATAACCATAAATGTAAAAATGAAAAATAACATTCTTTCTCATATGAAAAGAATAATACTAATAATAAAAAAATCACTACAACTCTAGTTTATATTTGGACAGAAATGTCATTAGGATTTAATTGACTGCGTTCGCATTATGTTTTTTTAATAATAGTGTTGATGTTTACGTACTTAAGTTCTCTAATTTTTCATTTCTGTTTGCATTACTGGGCTATTCAATGCTAATTTTGTAATTTTTGTTTTATACTGATTTTCATTGTTTGTATTAAATGGATTTTTAATTATTCTTTTTCTCATACATATTTTGTTAATTTATATAAAAATATAGAATTCTATTGGTTATTTCAGTATAAATATATATGTATGTGTGTGTGAATGTGTGTGTATGTGTGATATGTATATATATATATATATATATATATATATATATATATATAAAGTATATTGTATATTTTAAAAGTATACTTTCGAATTTAAATCACATTATTATATTTTACACCTTCACTTCCTTAACATTGCAATATTGTACGTGACTAAACAAATCTTTAATTCATACAATAGAATGTATCGGTTGAATTTAAATTAGCAACAGGAATATCACGTTTCTCTTGTTGCAGCTTCTTTTATGCAAGAAAAAAATACATATGACTTAGATGTATCGTACATACTTTGGAAATATATTTTACCTCTTTTGGATGAAGACGTGTTACTTGACAGGTTGAGAAAATTTCTGATTTTTTTCTTTCTTAGAATCGAGTAAACCGGATCAAAGAAGTGGCTTCCTCGATTCGCGGAAACTATAGAATTATTGACCCGTACTGTGATTAAAACCATTAACACTTGTGTACAGATTGTCAGAGAAATTGAGATTTATTGCGTTGATGTTTAGTTTCGTCTTTCGTTTGATGTATTATCAAGATATCATTTATCAGATTTATCTTGTACGTATGCTTTATTTTTATGCGTTGTTTATTATACTATTTATTAGTTCGTAGAATGGACTTATAAGAACTTTGCCAATTAAAATAATTGTTATTTTTAATTGGAATCATTTTATTTATTATTTAATGAGTTTAGTTCTGATATAATTTTATTTAATATTTGTACTTTATAAGTATGTAATATTTGTTTTTCTAACAAAAAAACGAAATACTGTGTATATAAGAAAAACTAATTAATTTTTTTGGACTTAGATTATACTGTAGCAGAGTCGTGACAAGTTCTAAATAATAATACAATGGTTATTATTAATGATTTATGTGAATGCCAGAAATGTAGTTTAGATTATTACGTCATTGACAAATAAGTTTTTAATAAAAATTTACACACACCCACCCGCCCACACACATACACACACACACACACACACATATATATATATATATATACATATGTAAATATATATATATATATATATATATATATATATATATATATATATAAATAGGATTAAAAAAATCAAATATCACACGCACATTTTGAAACGAAAACCGAGCGTTATATAATTTCTATAATTACCGTAACAACGTATCTAAATGCATAACAAATGACACAAAATTACCTATAGGAAAACTTCACGCAATGTTTGAACACTATGCATGAAATACAAATACATACATTTAAATATATATATATATATATATATATATATATATATATATATATATATATATACATACATACTTAAATTCTTAGAAGCAGAAGTAATTTAAAACTCTAATTGTATTGATGTAAAATTTATAGTAATTTCATAAAATTATATGGAAACTGTATGAAATTATGCATAACGATAACTGTGTACAAAAATTGTTTATAATTAAGTAGCATTTAAAAATGTATAGTGAAGATGTTTTATTTTAAATGAATATCTGTGCGTACAAATAATCAAAAGTCTATGTTTATTGTTATTAAAAAATATTAATTGGCAAGTAAATCTGTCGTATAAGATTATAGTATTTTTTTAAAAAAATATATCTTATTTTATGATATTTTTAAGAACTTTGTATTTCATTTTATGAATTTTAATTTTTTACACATTAGTTATTCTAATTGTACAATAATTCTCTAAATTTATCTATTTTTTATTAAAAATGATTTTAGATTTTTTTAAATGTAAAATTTTTAAAATTTTAATATATTTTTTATTGAAAACAATATGTTACTTTAAAATATCATTTTTTATTTATATATAAATAACTTGTCTGTATAGGTTTTTTTTAAAAAAATTGCGATTGGGTTGTGAAATTACAGCTGATTATACAATTTTCAAATAAATACAAAATGTAAATGCGTTTGTTAATAATTGCTACTATTAATTATTTTAAAAATTCCTAATTTTATGTTTATACATACAGCTACAAAAAGATTTGAGTAATAATTGCATTCAAGAAATAAATAAGTTAATTTGAAATAACATTATAGAAAATTATAAACTGCATTATAACTTACCTGTTAATATTCGTTGTACGTGTGATGACGTTACATATGTTAAAGAATCGGATAACAGTTGTAAACCTGTTAGCAGAAGCTGTACAAAACACGAGATATAATCTGCATTGCATTGTGCAAATATTATTTAAAGTAGAGTTGTGTAAGTTTTGTTTCTTTTTTTCAGCAGGTGTACATACCTTATTAGAAATTGTTGCGCTTTAACAACTATAAATATGTAACATGTGTAGTTTTGTCGATAACAAATTTATTAATAAAAAAACGTACGTAAACAAGGTTATATATATATATATATGTATTTAATGTTAGCGAAATTAAAGTTATAAAATGAAAGAATTCAACGTTTGAGATTTTATTACATCATTTCCAATTTAATGTTTTTAAAAGGCATTGGTGTATACAAAAAAATTAATTTAATAACTTATTAATTTTTTTATTAATATATATATATATATATACGAGTATATATATATATATATATATATTACTCTCAAATTTCCTGCATTTGTGAAATATCTTGTATTTGATTAATAATGAAGTTATTTTTAATATCAATCAAATTTCATTTTTATGATGTCTTGTGACTGTTAACTGTAATAAATAATTAATTATAAAGTAAAAAATATTTAATTATATTATTTTTATAATCGATTCTATTAGTTTTGAGAGTGAATAAATAAAAGACTATAATTATATAATGTTCGCTTAGATATTTTTATGAGAAACCATAATTAAAAAATGAAAAACGTCAAGAACTTCTTTTTTTAACAGACAAATCGCAACCTAATAATGTAATCGATTTTTTTAAATATAAAAATAAGAACGTCATTATTTTCAAAATATAGAAATATGTTTAGTTTTTTTATGAGTTAATATTATTGACACAAATTAAATTTAAATATATATATATATATATATTCGTGTATGTGTTTGTTTGTTCACAATGTTACAAAAATCTTCCACAATAAATTATTTGTATTTAGATTTTGATAAGTATAATTTCTTAAATTTTGGGTAGTAAATATAACTTGATACAAGATAAACACAGTGAAAAGAACAGTTTATATAATGGAAAATATTGTTAAAAAAATGTTATGAAATGGTATATTATTATAAATTATATATTTATCTTTTTAACACATTACCGTCCGGCCACACTAAAGGCGTGTTTCGTGTTGAAATACTGTAAGTCCGTTCACGCGTTAACGCGTGTTTCGTTATATGAACATTTGACGGCAAAAAATATATATACAAGCTATATTTTGTCCTAATTCCATCAAAAGATGGTGGTGTATATATTAAAAATATTGGTAAATTATAAAAATTATGAAAAATATTTCAGATATTTTAAATAAAGTAATCTCTATCCCTAGTAAAGTTCTGTTTTTTTGGAATAAAATCGAAATTGGTTCTCTTATCTTTTTTCTAACAACTTCTGTATATAGAATATATGATGTACATAATTTTTTAATAATTTGTACATACTTTTTTAATAATTTTTTTTCATATTTTTATCCCTTCTAGATGTTTTTTCACGCTAAAAATGTTTTTTTTATAATGTACTATATTATTATAATGTATCTCTTTTTTTGTACTTTATCACGCTGGTACACTTATTACAGATTGAAAACTACTATTATATTATCATATATCTATGCATCGAACCCTTTTATAGGCTGACATGAAATTTCATTTCAAAATGTTCATTGGTTTAAGAATTACATCGATTTTATGAAGAAGTTATTTTTGTGCATTTTTTTTGCGAAATTCGCCGAACTCTATATGAAGTCTAACGCAAAATATTGCGGACCGTAATGCATTAAATTAGTTAATTGTTGTTGAAATTATTACTGCTTCTGTATGTATATTAAGGAAACTTAGGTTGATCACAGATAATTACTTTTACTGAAATTTGATATTGTAAATATATATTATATCTAATCCTTGCTATATTAGTCAGTAGTTTGTTATAGTAGTCAATAAATTAAAAACATTTCAAAAAATTTATACACATTTGAAATGTAAGATAAATATTACTCATATATATATATATATATATGATAATATATTTTATATACTTGATAACTAAAAGATAGAAACGAAAATATTTTTAATCTTCATGTTACAAACATTTTTAATATATACATCTATAATATATGGGTTGTTTCCAATATAAATAATATATCGATGTAATGAGAAGTTATTTTCTTTATCTTTATCTAAAATAATATAAATATACATCGAAAATATTATTCAGAATCAAAATATGTATGCATAGTTCTGTAATTTAATAAACTGTTCGATTAATTATAAAAAAATATCAAATATATTAAAAAAGTGTGTAGGTATAGGTAAACAGTGTTTTATTATGTTGATGTAAGAAAATCTACCTGCTTTTTACATCACTCTCGTTCGTAATTAAAATAAGATGTTTTCGGCAATCGGATAGGTATCATAAACTGTACAAAGATAGTAATCTAAACTGCTTCTCATTTCCATTATTTGTTGACTTTTCAACTTCATCAATTATGCTATTGTAGCCACTCATTATGTATGCATATTTGTTATTGTTGAAGCGGTTATTAGCGTTTCTTTTCATTATCATTCGCTTGATTTATTTATAATTGCTAAACTTTTCGATGGATATTTTTTTTACGATTTAAAAAATCTATTTATAAATTCCTATTTCCATATTAATGTTTAACATTTATAAAATGGTTATTGAAATAAGGATTTTTTTTAATTCAGACATATATATATATATATATATATATATATATATATATATAAAGAGAGAGAGAGAGAGAGAACGATTGTTATAAACATTCAACTATGTTAACTATTTTTTTATAATCAGATGAAATTGAAATTTATACAATGAAATATCTTTTTTTTTTTGCTTTAAAATAAAATTAAAAATATTTTTTCGAATATTTTTCATTGATAATGTAATTTATTCGGATCAGGGACGTTATCTTATTTAATAAACAAATTACATGTGCCGTACTTGATGATTTTTTTCTTTATAAAGAGCTTGATATCAGGTTTTTTATTACTAAACTTGTTCTCCTCAATACAATGTTATAATGATTGAAATAAATAGCAATTTAAAAGATTTTAAAATAATTAAATAAAATAAATGGATGTGAATGTTACAGTACAGTTACTACAGATTCATAAAAAGAAATGTAATATAATATTAGTTTATTTGTTGGTTTGGAACTGTGGCTGATTCACTTTATACAAATTAATTTTAACCCCAACACCACAATAATTTAAAGTGTTCAATAATCACTTATTGTTCACTTATTATTTATAATTATATAATCTATAATTATATCGGCTGATGCATTTCGATGGCGACGCCATCATCGTCAGAGTCTTTCGGTCAGAGCCAATAATATTAGTTATTAATTGTAATCAATTATTATTTCGTAATTGCTGTTTTTACATGATCTAGTATAAAGTAATATTTATCTGAATTAATTAAAAAAAATTATCACAAAAATTTTAGTCACATTTTCAATGCAGGTTTTTGGATATAAAAGCCGTTGTCGGAAGCGTTTAGAATTTTTAATTTTTCTGTTGTCAATAAAATTTGACCGTTTTCATTTACTTAATTATATTACATATTTGGTAAAATATATTTGGTATTGCAATATTTAATATGAGAATAATAATAATAATTTTAATCGGAATTTAAAGTTTTTTTTCTTAAATATTTTAAAATGTTCTATGTTTTAAATGTTTACATATGTGAGTATGTGTACATACACACATGTATGTATGTGTGTAGAGGCGATCTGTATAATAATTCCTGAATAAAAAAATTCTCACGAACTCGTCTGGTCAGCATATAGGTATGTCTAAGTACCAGTGAATGGTAACATTTAATGAGATTTTCACCCAATAGTGAGTTAACATAGGATGGCCCAAATGGAACTGAAAGGTTTAGACATACATTTGCTTGCTTAATATCATTTTTAAAAAAATTACTACTTTTCAGTCTCATTTAGGCGACCTTATATAAGTTCATATGATGATGATGATGATTACGAATATATATATATATATATATATATATATATATATATATATATATATATATATATATGCAGTATCAGATTAAAGTATGTATGTTTTAAAAAATGTAATTATGTTACAATACATAATGCTTCAAAACCGATACTGTACTGAGTAGTACATTTATATATATATTTATAATATGTTTAATGGAGTATCGATTATAAAAAATATGATAAACTATAAATTTATTGGTCACTTAAAGAATATATTTTAAAAAAGATTAATATCTTTAGTACCTATAAATATGATTTCAATTTGTTTCTGATTGTTTCTTCTCTTACAAAATGATAAATCTATTTTTTACATTTTATTAGGTCATTTTCGTTTATGAATTTATGAACATTACACACACACATACATACATTCACACACACACATACATATATATATATATATATATATATATATATATATAAAAGTACTTCATAATAAAATATATTTTTTAACTATAAATTCTAATTATTAGCAAGAAAAAGTGAAGTAGTGAACTCGTTTTAAAAGTATGTATTTTAAATAAACTAGTACAATTATTTAATCTTCGAAATAAAATTTTAAATATGAGTCTATCTTTATTACATTAAAACTATTATATAGTCTGAAAGTAGTACTAAAAATATTTTTATTAATATATGATTTTATTAATTTTATGTGTATTTTTATATTTAGTATATGAATATATCATTTTAATAAAAGTATTAATATCTGGAATAAAATCTGATGTTTCTCAAGGGAATCATATGTCATTATTAGATTGTAAATGTAATATATATATATATATATATATATATATAGATTGACAGATAGATAGATAGATATAGATGGATAGAGACCGATATAATAGTTTATATGTAAATAGAAAGGTTTTGATTCTATTTGTTTATATAGAAATACTTAATATAAATTGAAATTTAAGATTTCTTTTTAGAATTGATATATATATATATATATATATATATATATATATATATTATTTAATATAACTTCTTAATTTTTAATCACCTGTTATAAACATGCACACATCGAAATAATTACACGACCACTGCATACATCAGATCTGTTAGTCATATTTCAACTAATTAATTAGTTCCCCTGTTTAGTTTTTATTGTATTATTTATAACAATTCCATTATAAAACCACTATAATTATTTACCAATTAGGCTTGGAGTAAAGATAAATAATTCAATTTTTAAGTATACGTTTTTTTTTTTTTTAAGAATGATCTCCGTGAACAAAGTAAAGAGAAGTTGTTTGGAAATTTATTGTATAAGATAACGAAAGATTATATAATGTTAGATCTCTTTCAAGTATATAATTATTTACGTAAATTGTATGTACTTGCTAAATTGTAATTTTCCATTTTTTTCGACGTTGAAAAGATATTTGAAAAAGATCATTCAGTATATTTTGTGGTACAGTAATTTAAAACAATGCGTTTTTTCGTTCTCTTCTTGTTTCAATTTGCATTTTCTCAGATAATGTGTGTATTTTTATTTATTTATGTTACAATGTTTAATTGGGCGAATCTTTTTACGGAAGCCATATTTGCCGCTTAAAACAGTCCTCCTTACGTTTTTGAGTTAATTAAAGCGTGATATTTTTTGCTATATATAATAACAACTTTTTATAAATAACACTTCTGTATTATTGTACATTAACAAGTAGTGTTAATATTTTTAAAATAAGTCTGTTCGTTTTACTTCAAATATTTTTAAACTTATTTATTATTCTTATGATATATCATTTTTGAAATATATTGAAATGCTTATATTTTTTAATCAGATAGATATTAAGATTTTTTTTATTTAATTAACACTATTTTGATAAAATATTTTTAAGATTTATTCATAATTTTTATGAAAATATATAAGAAATATGGTTATATATGTTTATATGTATATTTTATAGTATAGAAGTATGATTATTTTTTTTATTATTTGCCAATCAATAATTAAATACTTATTCATCAGCGTCAGTGTTTCAGAAGATGTTTTAAAAATATGTATTTATATAAAACCTGAAATTGACACTTTCATAAATTTTGACCTTTTTACAGTTATTCGTTTTACAAATAGAGAGAGACTTAAGTCATTAGTGAATTAGATGCTTTGCACAAAATTATCTGTATATAATATATATTTTTTATATGACATTTTTTTGCAATGTTAAATGTATTCCATAAAATAGTTTTGTTCTGATTAATTAGTCAAAAATTAAACGTTCTCGTTTTTTACAGAGAATATAAAAAAATTGTATACATCTTATATACATATATCATACATATACACACACACACATTTATATATATATATATATATATATACATGTGTGTGTGTGTGTGAGTGTATGAATATATTTTTTTTGTATGCATTATTCATCATTCTTTTCAGTTTATAAGAAAGATTTGTGTTTGGTTGAGATTCACAAACTTTTCCTTCAAGTTACTTTTTATTAATTTATTCACAACTTCAATGTATGTTTAAAAAATATTAACTTTATATTAAATTTAAAAAATGTACATATTCAGTGGATAAAATTAATGTTTACATCTTAATTAAAAAATAACAATTTCTATGCTTATTGGAGCATCATATTGATATATATATATATATATATATATATATATATATATATATATATAATTACACTGAATGTTTTATTTTGTGATACAAATTGTGCTTAAAAATATTTTAATATATGCGAACATATATACATGAGTACAGTACATAAATATGTGTAATCGTGCGAGATACGTGCTCTTTAAAATAACAGGTATAACTGAAAATGTTATATAATTGATTATTAAGAATTAGACATGGGTATGTTGAAGCAAATCGATCATTTATTTAATTATAGATTTTCTATTGGGAATATAAGTTGTATGTATGTATATCTAATATATTTTCGTTCTAGGAGGTATATATGATGCAATATTATTTTTTTAACTCACTTATTTCTCTTTTATTTCTAAGCACTAAGTGTAAGAAAATGATAGTGATACGAATAAAAGGTAAAATATTTTATACCAGCAAATATGATAATGTATAATTTTGTTTCTGTCAAGTTTGTCTTGATGTTAGTTACTTTTTATACAAACAAATTAATTTTTATTTTATATAACATTATATATATATATATATATATATATATATATATATATATATATATTGTGCATACATGCAAAACACACACTCACATATACAAACACATTAAATTTCTTCAAATTTTAAAAATGCCATAAGATCAGCTGATTATTAACAAATAATTTTATATTTTAATTCAACAAATTTAATAATGCAAGGTTCATTAGTTTATTTTTTTGTAGAAATTGAATTATTTCATATCTATTATTTTAATATAAATTTTTAATTATATTATTGCTTTCAGACAAATTTATGTTTTATTTTTTTACTAGTTCTTATATTTTCTATTTTAAATTTTAATCTAGTTTGAAAATTTAAAGTACTTTACTGATTGCTACCAAACATTAATTTTTGACACTAACATATAATATATTCTTTATTTCATTATTTTTTTATTTTAATAATAATAAACGAACGAAATTCATATAAAAACATTTATCATAAAGTGATTATATTTTTATTTTAGTTTTGTTCCAAACATCTTAAATGTTTCTTTATCAAAATGTTTATTACTTATTTATTTATTATTATTAAAAAGTTTTAATAATTTATAATCGATGATAAAATATATATTTATTCAATATAATATTGACAGTGGTTTTGCAGAGTAAAAAAATCCTGTTGTATTATAATTTGTTTATTTTTGAAAAATAAAGGTACATTTAAAAATATAAATATGTCATAAGTGTTTACGTTTTCGGAAAGTATTTAACAAGAATTGCAATTAATTAATTATGCATATAATATGAATACAACAATATTAAGTATTTTAAATACATCTTAAAGTGAAATAAATATGACGATGAAATGAAAAATAAAAAAAAATAGTTTTTATTTGCGTTGATGAGTAAAAAGGACGATTACTAAATGATTATTTGAAATTGTTGGAAAGAATTATCATTATATCGATTATTTTAATGTTTCAAAAACGATAAGCATCTATTATAATCAATAAATTAACAAACATGCTATCAAAATATGTTAAATATAAAAATGTAATTTACATATAGTATTAACTGGAAAAAATGATTCATTTAAGAGAGAAGTTAGGTTAATAAGATGAAAATAGTTGAAGTTAGAAAAGTATTTTTTTAAAAAAACACAAAAATTCAAATTATATATATATATATATATATATATACATATATATATATATATATATATATATATATATATATATATATATATATTAAGAGTATATGTATGTATAAATAAACACATACATATATTAGAATTTTTTTAACTATAAGAGTAGATTAATATTCACTAGTGAAACGTCTTAGTACTCTGTATTTTTTCAAAAAATGTTTGTCCACCTGTCATTAATATATGAAAAAACTATTTTAAATATTCAAATTTGACTGTATATTTATAAACCCATATAGCTTAAAATTTTGGTTACTTACCATACCTCATATTAGTTGCGTCAAGGACACATCAGATACTTGGTTATTATTTTCTTATGTACTAATTAAATATATAATTTACCTAATAATAGATCGTTAAACATTGAATAATTTTCTCATATAAAGGTTATTTTTTTAATATTTTCTTGATTTGAAATCAAAAAAGGTATAATTTTTGATAGACATTTATTTAATGGACATTTTTTAAACATGGAATTATTATCAATTATGTCAAAATAACTGATATATTAAAATTTATAAATGTATTTTAAATCTTAGTTTGTTATGTATATATTTTAGTATTTGTTTATGTCGAATGTTAGGTGAATGTTGAGAATTTAAAATTAGTTAGAGATATTAAAATTAGTTTAAAATAATACTATTTATAATCATTTACTGACTTTCAGTTTTCATATCCAATTATTATTTTGAAATATTTAAGAACTCCTGAACAGATGCAAAAAGTTTGTTTGATTTTCTTAATAAATATAATTAGTTTGTATTCTAAATCAATTATTTTATTTAACTAATTAAATATTTTAATAATTGTATATAATTATTTTCAAAGTTTAGCATTCACTTATCTTCTTCTTAAAAGTTGTAAATTTGTATAGAAGAACGATAAGTGATTTTTTAATGACTTTAAAATTCAAAGACAATAATTTAATTTTTTCAATATATATATATATATATATATATATATATATATATATATATATATATATATATATGATATACATCATTTTTTGATTCAATATATATATACATCATTTATCAATTTAATTTTAATAATATCATACAGTGCGATAACACTACTTATTATTCATCTTGTGAATTTCGCACTTCATAAAAAACGGAAATTTAATTTTGATAATGTTATAATTCTAAATCTGTAATAGTTTTAAATATTTTTAATATTACTTTTATAATTAAACTTTAATTATATATTTCTCTACTAATTTCAAGCGTGAAATTTACTATAATTAATTTAATCAAATTTATACATTTGTCGACTTTAATTTTTAAGATGTATTATTATTATTTTTTTCTTTAATATCTAATATTGATATTTATATGCTGTCTAAAAAGCTAATAGAGATAAATTAATTATTAATATAAAATCATTTATACATATATACGAGAGTCGTTTGATAAGTATGGTAAATCTATTTAAATTTAATTAATTTAATTAAATTTTTCAATTTACTTTTTCTTACTTTTTTATCATACTTATCAAATGACCCTCGTATATATATATATGTATATATATATATATATATATATATATATATATATATATATATGACTGGGTAGTACAATGGTTGCATCACATGTATGTCATGTGGTATTATGTATATTCCCAGTGGAGAGTATGTATGTTCAAGTCGAGGTTGTATTTATGAAGGCCGACAACCTCATCTTGTAGTTATGTAACTGTCGAGATGAGGTAGTAAACCCCGAATGTAAAACCTTCACTTGAATCCGAGTATGTAGCGTATTAATATGATGTAAATACCAATGAATGTTAGCATGTATTGTGTATGTATGTATCCATGTATGGACTGTATGTATGCGTTATGTATATATATATATATATATGTAAATATAAAGCAGTTCTTTACTGTTCACTGCAGAATGAAGGCTTTTTCCAAAATTTTTCACTTGGATCGACCTATTACTTTTCTTTTTCATTTTATTTTAACGAATTTTTTTATATATCTGTCCTACTTATACATGAATCTCTTCTTGACCCTTTTTATATATCTATGTTCTCAACCATTTTATATATATATATATATATATATATATATATATATATATATATAACCGACGGGTAGCGCGGAGATTAACATCATTATCTGTCATGCGGGAGAAGTGAGTTCGATCTCCAGCCGGAGATATAGGGCACATTAGGATTTTTTAGCCAAAGTAAAGACAATCTGTCGAAGAGAGTGAAACTTGAATAAAAATGTTTACTAATCCGTTTAGTCACTGTGGTGAGTATGAACAAGTATCAGCGAATGGTAAGATTAAATGATGCTTTTGGCCAGCAGTAGACTGATATAATGTTTAGCAATTGCTTTTAAATTTTAGTCGAATTACTTTTTAATGAAAAAAAAATTTCCAATCATACAAGATTTTATAAAAGTGTTTAATAATCATTTATTATAAATTTTAAGTAATGGTAGCTCATCATAGATATATACATTAGTAAAAGAGTGAATAAGAAGTGATTATTAAATATTTTTATGAATTATGGGTGTTGGAATTGATTATTTTATTAACAAATTAACAACTTATTTTAAATTTTGATATACAAATTTTGTTTTTGAAAATATATGTTTCATTAGTAAGAAGGTTGATGTTATAATTATTCCACTGAAAAAAAGAATAACTTCATATTTTCCGAACAATACCTGAAGAGCAATTCCCAAAAAAACAACACATCTAAATTTTATAAAAAAAATTAGATCTTTTCTGTGAACAAACTTTTTTTTATTCGTTTTCGTAGTAATACAACAAGTAAAAATTAATGTTGTAAAAGTTAATATTGAGGAAGCGGCTTTCTTTTTATTTATAAACTGTACTTATCAAGAACCTGTTTTGCTATAATTAAATTATATGCTATAAAATGTATGCAGTCGAATTAAAATTATGATATATTAAAGTAAGAATAAAAATATATTTAACCGTATTATCAACTTTTTTATTTTTTAAATATTTTGTTTTAATCGTGAAGTAGTTTAATATTTTTATTAAATTATTATTCATATTACTATTAAACTATTAAATTATGAGTATTTTGAATTATATTATAATAAATTATTATTAGTGGGTGGTCTTAGCCGGGAATTTAATACTGTAAACTACTGATTAGGATGTTATGAGTTCATTTTTGATCATACAATACATTTCCTCTTTTGTATATATATATATATATATATATATATATATATATATATATATATATATACATTTATATATTCACACACATACCTACATACACACACAAACATGGTTTGCATAAAAAGTATCCATACTTTGAATAAAGAACAACTTTTTTATTTGATATTTGTGTTTTTTATTATTGATTATTCAAAATATACTCTTAAAGAAATACAATATTCGCAACAGTTATGCATTTTTTGAAAATATGTTTAGTACTGCTTTCGACATGGTTGCAATGAAATCAGTCGAAACCTTTCGAATCTTTGAAATTTTTGTTGAATTGCTTTTTTTAGCTTCGAGTTAAGTTTTGGAAACAAGAAATAGTCGCAGGATGTTAAATCAGACCAATAAGGTAGATGATTTACTACGACACCTTTTGATACTGAAAAATTGTGTACAATGATGAATCTATGCAGACATTTTGTGCAGACTTCTTTTCGTTGCAGATTATTGTTTGAAATGAGATAAACTTGTGATTTATTAATATCTTTAAGTAATCATAACGACATATAACGATCATTTTTAATTAATTCATATATTTTTTCTTCTTTTTGACTGATTAAAGGTCACTTGCTGTTTTCATCATCTGTTAATGATTCTCTACTTTTTTTAATTTTGTGTGTCACATGTAATCTTTTGTACATGATAAAACTTTTCTATCAATTTTATACAATATTTTAAGTGTTTCTCTAATGTCTTCTTTAATTTTTCTTTTTGTTCAATACGAATTTTTCGATGGTATTGTCATATTTAGCATTATAATTGTGGAGTTATGTATGAAATTTCAATCAAACTGAAATAGTAATAGAAAAAAAACAGTCTTTCAAAAATCATCAACACTAATAGTCATTTTTAGAACCAAATTTCGGATACACTGTGCGTGTGTGTGTATATATATATATATATATGTGTGTGTGTGTGTATTTAGGGTAGCCCAAATGAGACTGAAGGATAGTAAAAAAAGTAAATGAGAGTAAGTAAGTAAATGTATGTCTAAATTTTTAATTTTAATTTGAACAACCCTATATGTGAGTGTATATGTGTGTGTTGTTAGAATTTCATATTAGTCACTGGAAAGGTAGTCATTTATAATTCTATTTTCTTCAAAAATAATGCATGTATTATATATAATAAATTATTTTTATTATGTATAATACATCAATAAGTTATTAATAATTTAATGCATTTAGTATCAATACAAAATTACTGTCGTGCTGTAGATAAGTATGTTTTAATATATTATTTCTGGTTATTATAATTATACCTTAAGATTTGAATACAAAATTATTCCCCTCGTTTGATTTAATCTGTATAATGTTAATACTTAAGTATTGTTTCAAATCAGAAAAAAAATTAAATAAACGAAAAAAAGTCATCTGAATGATAAATGTAGAAGATATAAAACAACTAAATTATCGAAAAACGCACCATAATTAATTATCCAATAAATTGTGCACCACGAATCGAACGCAAATAGACACCCGTTAGATCAATGACGTCACGTTGAGTAGGTGTACCCGAAACTTAATGTTGCTATGACGATACAACAACACAGTCCGCCCCATTATAGACGCACCCCCATTCGCGTTTCATACATATGTATATTATTAGAAAAATGAGGGATAAGACGGGAGCGTCGGACCGACCGCTGTGTATTCGTGGTCGTTACGTCGTAAGTTCACTTATTTATTTATTTATTTGTATAGAGAGGAAGACATTTCGTTTTTGACGTTGGCGAGAGTTAATGGGCTCTACGGACGAGTGACGTTTGTCGTGGGGGAAAAATTCACGTTTATATTTTTTCCCGTGTGTTTCGTACGAGGGGACAACGTTGCTATGGTGTGCTGCGGTTTCTATGGCAATCCACGCGTCACTTGCGTAGGGGGACAACCAGTGTAACAGTGTGGCCATTTGTAAATAAATATGGGCGAAAGAGAGTTTTTTGCGTTGATATTTACCTGTTTGTTTGTAGATCGGTGATCAATTATGCAATGTTGTTATTTTTTTAGACAGTTCCGTAACGTTTGTTTTGTCGACACATTTTTAAGTAGTGGAAATAGAAAACTAATCGATGTTTAACTTGTTTTTGATTTGGTCACTTTATACTAAATTCAATTTTCAGTTGCTTTTATTCTTTCTTTTTTTAATTCAATAAACTTTTTATTGGTCTTTTACCCATTTATAAAGTCGTTTTGAACTTTTTGTTAATCATATATATCAATTATATTGATATCGTAACCAAAGGTGCATTTAATGAAAATTATTTTTTTTAAATGTTATATATATATATATATATATATATATATATATATATATATATATACTTCTATGCGAGTATGTAATTAATTTATCAAATAATAATCAAATTCATTCCGATTATAAATATACACATTATTTAGCAAAAAATAATTAAGCATTTTAAGTTATTTCATTTTATGTTTACTTTTATAAAAATCAAATATTTAATATAATTATACTTGATCTTATCAAAGATTGACTATTTTTATTTTAGTCAAATAAATTAGTATTAAAAATATAAATGTTGTTTACGATCATTTGTGTATAATAAGACTATTATGTAGCTAGTTTCTGTTAATTCTTGTGGAAAAACACGGCGCCAGTCACCCTTTACTGGTTTGTTTTTATGTTAACAAACGTCTAAATATTAGTTTAAAATACTATCAAAATATAAAGGAATGCATAATGCGTTACAAACGTATTTGTATAAATAAATAAATTAAATATTTGACTACACATATAAAAAAATATCGGTTTGTGCAATTCACTGGCGTTATTTATTTCTCAACGATGCAGAAATAATTAGACACGTTTCATGTATTATAACAATATTATATTGTTAAGTAAATATATATATATATATATATATATATATATATAGAGAGAGAGAGAGAGAGAGAGAGACAGAGTTGTATGTTGAATTAGTTCACACGTTGATATATATATATATATATATATATATATATATATATATATATATATATATATATATATAAATTACTACAAATGAATTATTTATTCTAATACTACAAGATTTTATAAAAGTGTTCAATAATTGCTGATTTCTACTAAGTTTTATAATACATTCTTTTGATGATTAATATAAAGTCATCGAAAAATTCATCAGCGAATAAAGTTAACAGTACAAGATTATTGAATATTTTCAATAAAATCTTTTGGTGTTAATACGAGTGATTTACTGATGTTAAAATGATTTTTATATTAAAAAATGATCGATTGGTTATACATTCACTCTGGTTATGTATATATATATATATATATATATATATACGAGAGTCGTTTGATAAGTATGATAAATTTATTTATTGTTTAATTTAATTTTTGTTACTTTTTTACCATACTTATCAAACGACCCTCGTATATATATATATATATATATATATATATATATAAATTCAATCGTAATAATTCAAAAAATATATTTTTTTGTCAATATTCTCAAATTAGTTATAATTTGGTTACAAACTAGTATATTATTTTCCTAATGTGAGTATAAAAATTGAAACTAGAATAAAATTTCTATTATACCACTGTGTTTGTGTGTATTTTAGCATAATTTTGCATACCATGCTCATTATGTCAACTATTTATATGGTTTTCATAAAAAAATATGTTTACAAGCTTCGTCTGAACATATTTCCGTTTAACGATTGAGAAATACATGGAATATGTTCCTGAATACGGTTTATTTATTAGAATTCACTTTGGTTTAATGTAAAGCATTTTATGTTTTTAGACATAAATTGATAGAATATTTTTTTAATAATTTTATCTTATTGCAAATAATTAGTGGAACCGTTTAATTTAAATTGGCGGAAAGAAATTTAATAGCATGTTATTTATTCTGTTTAATACAGACATAGCAATTTTGTTATTTTATTAACACCACAATTTATGTATAATTTGATGTTATAACATCTGAGAGATCATTTTATATGGTTGTACAGTTAAGTAAAATTTAATATGAAAATTAAATTATTGAATCATTTAATGATTATATTATTAATACGAATAATATTTTTTAAATTTTATTACTTACATTTGTGGGAATATATAAATTTATAGTATAAATTAAAAGAGATATTTAAATAAGTGTTAAAAATTAAACACAAACATAAAAATATTTAATGTGTGTGTTTCTTAATTTTGTTTTTGAAAATGTATATTTTTTAAACGTTTTAAATTATGATTTTATTATATGAAATACAAGGCCGTCGGAAAATTTTAATGTAAACGATTTTCATTCATTGTCACATGATAATAACAGTAACTTGTGAATTATCCATTATTATTAAATTTTAATTACTAAGTAACTGGACTATATTATAATGTATTTTTTTAAATAATACCTATTTATTTTTTCCTTAATATTATTGTATAATTTTTAATGAGATTAATAAATTATTCTATGTATGTATATAACATAGCAAAAAATAATATATTAATATTTAACGAATATTGAGTTATAAAAAAATATTTTATATTCAATTCTAGGTTTATGAAAATAATTTCAACAAATTTAAATGCAGCAATACTAAAAGCAATACATTATACTATAGTTTTAATATAGCACGTATTTAATGAAAATTACGAATGTCTAAAAAAGTTTTTATAATAAATATTAATATTGTTTTTCATCGTTAGTGAAAATGTATCAAATAAATTTATATAATACGAAAAACGGCTTGAAAATCACGCAATCTAAGCATTATACTCCAACAATTTATATTTTTCTTTCTGTAAGCGAAGATGAAATGATTGTAGATAAACAACATTCATTTACATATCAATTGATTGAACTCTATTGGCCACCACCTGGAAATTTTAATTTATTCATAAATAATAGATATTTGTTATTCCTTCTAACCCTCTCGAACATCTAGTTGTATTATAATTATTAAAACTAAATTAGTTATTATTTTAATACTAGTGAAAATGAATCTTGTTATTTTAATGAAAATTTTAATATCTTTTCGAAAAAAATAATAATAAAAAGCGTTTATAATAATTGTATTACTCTGTGACAGGTGTTTTTAAATTAACGTGCCCTTGACCACATTTGAATTTAATGGAAGGGTGCTAATGTGAATATTAAAATTGTGATAAGTTCGATCATCTCATCCATCAATTAAAATTGAATTAGATCCGAATTTTTCTAAGATGGCTTACATTCCTCACAAAAATATTTTTTGTCTAAAATAACGAGTCATGTGAATTTATTAAAATTAATTACTATTGTGGAATTTTAGTTGGAATTTATATTTAATTTACAAAGTATTAAAATTGTTGGGCCATATTTTATGCCAGTTTAGTAGTTTTTTTTATGAAAAATATAAAAAGAATTGTTTATTTTGACTTAGAAATTTATTGTAGTAATTTATAAAAATTGAGAATTATTTAATACAAAAAAAAATTGTTTGCTGTATTTAATATGGCATATATCTAGAAATAAATTATTAACATCTTATTAAATTTTAATTTTTAGAATTTATATATATGTTTGTATGAATGTCTGTAATTATTTATTTAAACGTATTGAGTTTTTAGTGGCAGTAATATATAAATAAATTATAGTGATGGTCATTAATATTATAATAATTTTTCTAATAGAATTTGTAATATATATAATTTAATTTCTATGAAAATATTTACTTTAAATTTTTCAATTATTTCTACTCATCTATCATATTTTGATTTTGATTGATTATTCAATGATTGATTTTTAAGTGCGTTAGCAGTCGGCGGTTATTAGTTTCATTATAAAAGTTAACTTTAAAAGCCTCTTTGACACATTTTTAATTGTCGAAATGTTGCTGTAGCATAAAATAAAATTCAGTGAAATAATTTTTTTTTAATTAGTTTTAATTATTATTATAATTCTATTTGGTTTATAATTCTCAAAAATAAATTTTGAATTTCCATTTCATTTATTAAACGATTCAAAATTTAGGATAAATTATAACAATAGCATTTAAATTCCTTTGTTATGTAATTTCTTGATAAATATTTCATTATGATGAAAGAAGAAGTAAAATATTTATGGATTTTACTCAGTATATCTAAAACAGCAAAATGAACTATTTAAGAGATTTTTTTGGTCATAATTAAGTTTTAAATAAAATATAAACATTATGTTTCACATTTCGTTTAATAATAAATAATTTCGAATACAATTTCACTTAGGTGCATAAATAATTATTAAGTATTGATAACTTCTACATTTATAATTATTATTTAAAAAAATTAAAGTTAAACCCGTAATCAATATAGTTTTCAATTCGAATCTTCTATTTTTATTCGTTTTTTTATTGTAAAATATCACAATTTTTTTTAATGGATTAGAAGACCTCTAAAATCTAGTTTTTAATTTATATTCTTTTGAAATCGAATAAATATTAAATAGAATGTAAAATTTTAATTCAGATGTAAATAATTCGTTGATTAAAAATAACGATTCAATTAATTTTATTAGCTATATTAAATACTATATTCCATTTATTTTTATTGGTGTTAATGATATATGAGAGATAATTTATACCTTTTTATGAATTAAAGACTTTAACCTTCAGTTGAAAAAATAATTCTAAACAATATAGGTTTAATTTATTTATTTCATAATTATATATATATATATATATATATATATATATATATATATGTGTGTGTGTGTGTGTGTGTGTGTGTATTATAACTATATTCAATAAATAACGTATTTCAGTACACGTGTATCTGTATAAAAAGAGACATAAAGGAAAACAAGGAAAGAATTATCCAAAAGGATTGTTTTTGCAATTCAAAAAGGAAACTTGTACATTTTCAGAGTTCCGATTATAGATTGCATTTTTTGATTTCATTTGTGACAAAATAGTAACGAGAGAAAATAATGGAAAAAAATACTAAATGCATATCTACAATAGCATATTTGATGTTACACATCGTAACGTGTATCCGACCATATCATGCAAATACTACGTTTCCGTTATTTCTACATATGAAATGAGGTTTACCTTTGCAATTTCTGAGAGTCTATAAAAGCATATAAATTTTTGTAATTTATATGTATATATATATATATATATATATATATATATATATATATCTATATATGTGTGAGTGTGTGTACTTTTTATAACAAAGCATTTTTTTGTACATTATTTAAAGATTTTCAATCGTAAAATGAAAAAAAAAATAAAGAAAATATATTAGTCATTATAGATTTAATTGAACTATGAATTAATACTAAGAAAAACTTTTATTCTACTTTTAAAATTGACAATTAAATACAAATATTATATGATTAGGGTATGCAGGTATATTTACTCTAATATTATTAGAAAAAAATGGTAGCTTATAAATTTAAGATTTTTTTAAAGCATCCTAACAGATATTAATTTACTTATCCATTTTTTTATTAAAAAAAATATATATAAAGTATTATAAGATGCTATGAATGAATATGTGCGTTACAAAATACTATAAATAATAAAATTTCAAATAACATTTTATAACAAATATACCTCATTTTTTTAAAGCTGCACAAATTTTTTTATATTATAAGCATTAATACATTTAATTTACTATTATATCATTTTACTAGAATTAGTTTTGGGCATTGGGCCATTTTTAGGCTATATAGTGTTTGATATAAAGTATCGAAATAGTAGATGTGATTCTGTGATATCTGTAGGTGTCGACAGTTCCAGAATGTCTACTTGAACGTAATTATTTTTGCATCGAAAATTTTCTGTACGTTTCACTGGTCCATTATATTTTTGAAAATGGTGAAGTAAAGTTTTCGGAATCCCTATTAAGGTGTTTTGTTGGGATTTAACTAATGGAGCTCTAGACTATCCACGGTGGGAGTCTCTTATTGACCAAATTGATATGATGGACGCTTCGTAGTCCCCAAGTAGTCATTCAACGACGTAAACAAACGGGGTTACTTATACTTGTTATATTTGGCAACGAAAAATCAACTCTAATCAAAAATTTAATTTAGTAACATTCCTGTGATATATATATATATATATATATATATATATATATATATATATATATATATATTATTTGTGTGATATGGTTGTATTCTTCTCATTTTACTATGCTTGTTTATAGAATGAAATCATTTATAAAATATTTTAATGCGATTTGTTTATTATAGAAATAAAAGTTAAGTGTCTGCATATTTTTTACTTTGTTATATATTTGTTCTAATTATACATAAGCACAAAGAAGTTAATGATTTTAAGTTAAGAATTCAAATCTTGAACAATAATTTTTAATATATAATTTCTGTTTTGTTTGTTTATTAGATTTAAATTTGTATTTGTTTCATAATATGACATTACAGATTTTAAACGATTTCGTTTAGTGTACGTTACAATAATTTAAATATATATTCTTTTTTTATAATACCGTAGTGAAAAACATTGAAGCAGCAGGACATGTTTAGCATTACGGCGTTGTATTTTATAAGTAGCTTAAAGATAAGTTCGGACATAAATATTACACTTGAACACAAAACGATTGTGGAATATAAGAGCACAGTTTTACGATTAGTGCAATGTTTCCGTGACAATGCATTGTGAAGATAAGAAAAAAGTAGGTACACATCCGCAATAATGTATTAGTTTTTTGTTGGACTGTTTTTTTTTCCTTTTTTGCTAATTTTAAGATTATCTTTACTTTAAAATGGAACTTTTGCAGATTTTAGTACGAAAGGTTAATGTACTTACACTAAAATACGTTTTTTCATTAAAAATGTATATTAATTTGTTTGTTATTTCAATGTTAATTCTTAATTTTTGTAGTAATTGAATTGTATATTTTTAAACTTATTTATATTTGTCTTATTTAGACAAATATTATAAAATAATTTCAGTTCAGTATAAAACATATGTTCAATTTTCATATTTTTTCAATAATTTATTATTCGTGTAGTTTTTTTAAATAGGAATTAAAGGATTCATAATTAGTAAATTATTTTAATACATGAAAAGTTTAGTATAAAAGTTGTATTTATATATCATTTCAACATTCTTTTACATAATCAAGAATTTATATTTCAGTAAAGAACTTAACATACGAATTATTTAATTTAAAAAAATATATTCATGTAGGATTAAAAACACATTTCACTTATAATTTTAGACTTTTAATGCTAAGGAATGAGAAAATAAATCATTACTCGATGATTTTTGATTTTCAGTATTCCATTTTTTGCTGTGAAATTATTATAAGATATAATCAGTTAGCATTGTAAATTATTATATATATCAGAATTATTTTTTTTAACACATTATATATATATATATATATATATATATATATATATATATAAATGTATATAGATAAATAAATTAATATAAATGAAAAGGGTTAATGTATGTTACAGTGCATGTTTATCATTTTGATATATTTTCTTATTTTCAGGAAATTTATCATGTAAGTCTGTACAAAAAGGGCCTTTCGAGTGGCTTGAAAATAAGTTCGCGTGCGACATGAAACTATATAAAAGCAATTTAATAAATAATGTTTATTGTTCTCTTTTTTTCACATGTTTCTTGCGATAGGGCACGGTGATAAAACAACGGTGGTGTTTTTTAACAGCGGGACGCCCCGGTCCGATACAAGATTTTTGTTAGAGTTTTGGTATATAATCATAATTCATATTACATATATATATATATATATATATATATATATATATATATATATATTATATTGTGTAATATAAAGTTGGATTATAATAAAATTTAAATTTATTTATATATGTCAGATAGAAACAAATGTAAATTCGAATTAAAGTTTAGGACTCATTATTACTTTATTAAAAAGATTTATGTGGTAAATGTTCCTTTGAAAAAATATAATTGATTAGATTGTTACAACGTGGCAAGTGAGTTTATGGAAATGAAATAAAAGCGGAATTGATTAAAAATGCCAATTAATTCTTTTTTCGCTCGCTGTAAATTATAGTGTTATTTTTATGCTCGGCTTCTTTTTTTAATATTTTAATTCTTTTGTACCATAATTTCGTACGTATTATTAATATTAATGTTGTTATTCAATTGACATACTTCAACTATTGTTTATTCAATAAATGAAATACATTTATTAATAAATTAAATTACATGAATTTCGTTGTAAATAATTAATATTTATTTAATGTGTTAGACTTGTAAATAATTTAGAAATCGATTAATATTCAATTATCAAATAATTATATATGATAATTTATGTTCTAAAGAGTTAAATAATTGTTTTTCTTAAATTATATATATAGATAGAAAGTGAATAATAAAAATATTATTTTTTTATGGTTATCAAAAGATTTTTTTTTTAGTTTTGTAAAAAAGGGATATTTCAACAATTTTTGAATGTGAGTCTATAAATCATTATATATATATATATATATATATATATATATATATATATATATATATATATATATATATATATATATATATATATATATATTATATATATATATATATATATATATATATATATATAAACTCTATCTCCTGTACTAATTATCTTATATAAAATATATAAATGTTTTTTTTTTTAAAAAAAAAGTTAATAAGTTCTCTTTTTCGATATTTTAATATAAATGTAATGTGTATGTTACGGTTAATTATACAGATTTGTATGTAAATTTTCGTATTGTTTAAATATACTTGTACTACAGTTTTATTCTAATCACCTTGCATAATAAACAAATAAATTTGGTCATGTTCTTTTCGGAGTTTATTAAAAAATGATATATGCATTAATTATTTTTTTAAAAAAAACATAACCAAAGTATATGCATAGTATTTGGAAAAAATGGTAGTTATTTTTTCAATGTCGTATTGAAATTAAAAAAAAATCGAATACTAGAATAAACAAATAGGAAACAGTGAGTTTATTTATACATCATGAACCTCAAAACTAACACATTTTTAACAAGAAAAATATAATAGCGGAATAGGAAATATAAATCATCGTTAAAATATTTTATCTTGAAATTTAACTGTCGTCAGTAACAACTCTTCTTGGATTAAGTAATTTCGTGTATCTTTTAATCTCTTTTTAAATCTTGTTACTTCACATATAATATTTGAAAATTGAAGTAGAACTTGAATTAAATTCACTGTTCTTGTGGAAACATGTTAAATCTCTTTTAATGATGTGCAATTTGTTTGGTATGATTTTTTTATTATTTTTGGTATCAGTTAAGAATTAATTTTATTTTGTCTAGTATTTACATATTGCAGAAGTTTGATGTTTCTTAAGAAACTAATTTCCATATGTTTGCAGTATAAACTCGATCATTAATTAAATAATATTGTAAATTAAATGAGTACAGAATACGTTTTATATTTGTTATCTTTTATATTATATTTTAATATATTTTAACTTAGTTTATATTTTCAATTAATATTATTATTTTCTTGAGCGCATGATAAAATATTCAATATTTCCGAGTTTAACATTGAAGATCTTTTAAATATTTTAGAAGATTTCATTTTTTGATATTTTTTTCTGACCATTATGGTATTTTGTTTAAAAATGCCGCATTAATTTTATGTAATGCCGCATTATTTCTTTTATGATGATTCGTTGAATTCAAATCAGTAACATTTGGAATTTAGGAGCAGAGAGTAGTCTGAAAGAGCAAAATTAAATAATTATTAAACGATGATGCACTCATTTAAAATTAACGATATTTTTAATCATTCGAATTGAGATAATGATAGTAGATGTACTATATTTGTGAAACAGTACCTTTCGTAGCAATTTTTTTTTACAAGTCTTCTCATGATTCTGAAATGATTGTAGTTTTAAAATGATTTTATAATCTTGTAAAAGTTTATCTACTTGTAAAGTAATTAATTATTGTTATTATTATATCTTCTTTAAATACAAAAATAACGCTGTAAGCGTCAGCCAATTATTTATCAGCCATATGTATTATTTCGATGTTTCTATTATTTTTTTAGAAAAATATTTTGCGTTTATAATTTATTATGTAAATCTTATCATTCAACCGATCCTTTAATATTGTTACTGTTTATAAAATTTATTTTTTGCTGACTTATTTTAATATATATATATATATATATATATATATATATATATATATATATATATATAGCATAGATAGATAAAACTTTCGATAGAAATTCAGTTTAAAGTTCTATCATGCTTAAAAAACATTCTATATATATATATATATATATATATATATATATATTATATGAAATTAAAAAAAATGAAAATTGCTTACTAAAGCCAAATTTTATTTATATTTCATATATATTCTTATGACTAAAAAAATTGATTAATAATATAAATTATAAAATATTAATTAGACATTTTGTCTTCTGTAAGTGTAATTTATTTTTGAATGATTGGAACAGAAAATATTAGAGTTAAAAAAAATAATTTTTAGCATATGTAATTATAGTTCAATAAAATGTTTATTATTGTTTTAAGTAATAATATTTAAATCTAGTTAATATTTGAATTAATTACAATATGCAAATAAAAATATTACCAG
The DNA here is from genome assembly GCA_029203775.1 of Neoneuromus ignobilis. NCBI lineage: Eukaryota > Metazoa > Arthropoda > Insecta > Megaloptera > Corydalidae > Neoneuromus > Neoneuromus ignobilis. Next base: position 30,866,811 of record CP092089.1, read on the forward strand.
TATCATTCAATTTATATTTCTGTATATAGGTATATATATATATATATATATATATATATATATATATATATATATAAATACATTTATTTAATGTACTTTCATATAAGAATATCGATTTCAGTAAATATATGCACACCTGCTTGAAATAGCTAATCTGTTAGTGGGGTTGTTCCTAAGTAAAAAAAACTTTTAATTTCGTTAAAGTTCACTTTTTGTTTCTTCTGTAATCTATAAAACTGGAATATGTAATTTCAGTTAAGAGAGTATAATGTTGAGTTATTAATTACTTTGTTATGAGTTGTAATTATATTTCAAAATGAAATTTCATTATGAAAGTAACTGTCTGTTTGAAAGTAATATAATTGTTATTATTTGTAAGATACTAAATAAAATAAAAAAAGAAACGATGAAAATAATGTCTGTGTATTGTAAAATTATAAAATTATTACCGTAATTTTTTAATGTTTATATTAAAATTATATAATATTAATCAGTTTGTTTAAGTCAGTTTTTATGTGAGTGTGTGTGTGTGGGTTTGTTTAATGATTTTTTTATACAATAATATAGAAGTTTATGAATAGATGTATGTTTGAAAATATAGAAGAGTTAGATTAATAATAGAATAGAATTAATGAAATAAATGATCAAAAATAAAAAATTGACCAAATTTTTCTTAAAAATAAACGATAAAAAAATTATTAATAATTATCGAAAGTCAAGGAAATAAAAATAAGTAGTTTCAATAATAGGATGTTTATTCAAGATTTATAGAGAACAAAAATATAAAATTTATTACTGCAATGAATTTTAAGAAGAATTTTATCTTTTAATTGATCAATAGACCTTAACAATATTTAGAAATATTCAACGTTGTATTAATTCCCTCTAACGAATGATAATCGTTTTTTTATAATTTTCGTTCTTATATACTAGCAATTTATTTATCGTATGGAATTTAATTGATGTTATTTATTTTCTTTCTTTTTTACGTTCTACATATTTTTTTTCAAAAGATTTTTATTTTGAATTCGTAAACTTCTAAAATTTTTTTCAATATCCCAACTTGTATAAATATTTTAGCTTTTTATATTTCTTGTTTTATGTATTAAATTGTTTTTCATTCAAAATTTTCATAATTTTTGATTTTTTAGATACTTTAATTATACATTAAAATATTTGATATTAAACATTTTTCAACAATGATTTATCAAAAGAAAATATAACGTTTTTAAATATTCTTTTTATTTTGTTGTAATTACCAGGAGTGAATTATTTTTCAGTGTACAATTTGATATGTTTTTTTCGAAACAAATATAAATAACCAAATGATCTAATTAACTTGTATATAATTCTAAATATCCGTGAAAAAACTGGAGTAAACAAAAATCTTGTTTTTATTATGACGTTATCGTCAAAAATAGCAACGGATCTACTAGTGTACATTCCAGGTATAATATATTATTAGTAAGATATGTGTAGTATATAGAACAACTATAACTGTAACAACATTACAATAAAAAAATACACTAAAATGAACACATATATACATTTCGTTTTTAATTTCGATAAAAATCAGAGAACAGAAAGAAAATTAAGTAAATATCCTTACAAATGTATCCGCTAGAATTTAACTTTATATTAGAGTAAAAAATACAGTATACACACATATACACAGTCGCAGCATAAAATGTGGACGATAAAAATCTCGAAGCGTTTTTTTCGGCGCCGAAAAAACCGGAAGTAATAAAACATGTTAAGTCCGGCGGATTTGGATTGTGATTTATAATATTAAAATTTCTAAACTGTGGTGCTGTATTGACTCACTTGTAGTTTATTTGCAACACGGTGTCGTAGAAATGTTAGTAATAAACGAATAATTTATTATGTTTCGAGTTTATGATTTCTATTGATAATTACATAAATTTATATATATATATATATATATATATATAATAAAAAAAAACTCCATTTTTCTAATATTACATTTTTATAGTACGAAAAGTGTTCAATATTCGATATTATTTAACTTACAAGAAAGTAGCATTTTTAATTGTAGATTATGTAGTTTATAAGTTTAAATGTTAATTTCGCATGAAATTAAATTATTTTCTTAATTAAACGATTTAAATTAAAAGTTAAAAATATTGGTTATTTTTATTATTATACTTATACTATTTCTAAGATACTAAATAAAAATCTTCTTATTAAACAATTCTATATCAAAACTTTTAAAAAATAAAGTAATTTTTAATTCTACTTAAACTATGTATAAGTTTTTAAAATGCAATAAACTTCACAAGGGACAAAATATTTTATATATGTCTATTTTGTTCTTTTACGGAGGAATTTTCCGAATTACAATTTTTGCTGAAATGTTTAATAATGACTTATTATTCACTTTTTGTATTTAATTTTGGAATATAACAACATATTTGTATATACAGATTTAATATGCTTATAATTCATAAATGATGAACTAGATTTATGAAAAAAGAGTGAACAGTAAAAATCATAGCATAATTTAATAAATAACGTGATGTTTAGGATTGTGGTTCCCTCAGAAAACATACTATACTTTTCTTTTGAATCTATTTCAATTCATAAATGTTTATTAGTTTCAAATATATTATTTTATAATGTTAACCATTATTGAATGATTTTTAAATATAATTCATATAAAAAAATGAATTTTGTATAAGTTGAAAAATAGTACTAGTATTGAATGAATAAGGTATTATACGAAGAGGTGTTATTTACTGTTATAAAACCAGTTAAGAATGATGAGCAATTTTAACTTCATATATAAAGTACTTCGAGTATCGAATTAATTTTATGATTCCAACGAACACGTTCCAATGAACTTAATCTATTTCAAAATTAAATATATATATATATATATATATATGTGTGTGTGTGTGTGTGTGTGTGTGTGTGTGTGTGTGTATGTATAATTGTGTGTAATTTTACACATAGCATAGATAATAGATATATACGCTTGTAGTACATTAATGAATTAGTAAAAATGAAAAATTTCACAGTTCATATTTTGTAGTCTTTCAACGGCGCGTGTTTTGATAATTCGACACATGTAATAAACGGAAAAAAAGCACTCACACATTTCACCGATAATAAATTACAGATTAGTATAGTACCTTCATAACTAATTACATTTTTTTGTACCTTACTGCACTCTCTCTTTCTTACGCGTTCGATTTTTCCTACTTTCTTTCTCCCGCATCCTGCTTGTCATACATTATTTATGTATTTTTAAATTGTTCGTACATATCCGAGAAGTAATTATTAGAAAATTTATGTGAATATTATTAACTTACACATTACGGTAATTGGCTTTTCATTTTATATTTCGTATACATATATTTACTATATAATTAATAAATCATAAATATATATATATATATATATATATATATATATATATTTATGTTACACATAATACATATAAATGTTTCAACAATTCAAAATAAAATTGATTTCGTTTCATTTATATACTGGTATGTGTATGATATATTTTAAAAATCAATTAAAAACACATTTACTTTATTGTTATATTATACAGAAATGTTATGCTAATTTGTATACACCTGCATTTTGAAACATATGATTATGTTGAAATGTATTTTTTAAATAAAATAATTCATCAATGTTATTGTTCTAACATATTTTATATAATGCGTTATTTAATAACGAACACAAATGTACTAATGGAATACGTAATAAAAATAAATTATTTTAGATATTTTTAAGAAATTGTTTTTTTTTTCATATTTCTGTATGAAAATTTTATCTTAAAAAAATCTAAATAGAAACTTTATTCCATATTTTTTTATTTATATTTTTTCATTTTTATACCTCAATGTTTTAGTTTGACTCTAAATAATTTTGATCGTTAATTTTATATGGTTGGATTATCAAAAGTTTTCTATTCAAAATATTTTTAAGAACAGTAAATCATTGAAAATTTTATGCAGAAAGTTTTGTGAATATAGAAAAGGAAGATTGTTGTTGAATTTCCTAACTGAATTCAAGTATCATAAAGTAACGTTATTCTTGTTGCGTGTGACCGTGTATTACTATACTACGGAATAATGCCTTTATGGATGATAAATGTTAGTCGTTTTTCTTGCAGTTTTCTACGTAATCTATTAAATTCATTGCAATAATGTATTGCAGTAACCTTTTGATTTTGCCATAGTAATTTATAAAGAATAATTTCTCTTAAATATCATCAAACTTTATAATTTTAAAATAAAAATCGTATTCTTGAAAGTGTTTTCCAATTACAAATTTAATCATTTACATAGCTCGTTTCTATTGCTCGAGAGTTATCTTCATTAGAATGAGTAGTGATGGAGATTTATTATATTAAATGATAAGAAAGAAATAAATAATAATAATTTTAATCTGTGATTTTGTCTGTATTAGCATTTCATAAGATTTTGTTTTTTTAAAAAACTATATTAGTAGTGATTTTATTAAATGTACAAAATAGTTTATCTTGTATAAATATTAACATACAAAATTTACAACATACAAGTTTTAGTTACATATTTCCATGATGTAACCAAAACTCGTATCCTTATTTTTGTTTTTATATATAATAATGTAATAAAATCACAATAACAACTTATAATACAACATATGGAATAGAAAATGTAAAGTAATAAATGTTGTAATAATTTATTTAAAAAAAACTTGTTTCATATTGAAGATGTTAATGCAAAAATAATAAAGAACATACATAGGTATATATATATATATATATATATATATATATATATATATATATATATATATATATATTATGTGGCAAGCAGTTATATAATAATTTAATATTAAAATTTGTCTAATCTATCCCATGTAATATTATGAATATATTAATTTTGCTTATTTTATATAACTGAAAAATATGTGAAATATGTATATGCATATATATATATTTATCATTCGTTTCAGATCGTATGTTATTAAAATGTTTTAAAATTAATTGATACTGTTGATTTTTATTTGTATATATGTGTGCACGTGTATATATATATATATAATGTGTATGTATGTATATTAAAATGACATTTTAATTTGTACATATTCTTTGAAACACCAAATTAATTTTCGTCCACTGTGGGCGTTTGAAATAATATATTTAACTGTACGAGGACAGTTCCTTGTGTTTCGCTGGAGGTGGTCTCTGTAAGAAGTCTTGAGCATACATTTCGAGTATGTTTTTTTAACATAAAACATATGACCTGTATGGGTCACTAGCATACATTACGATATGAAAATTATGTTATCTGTGGACAAACCCATTAAAGAATTATTGACCTTTACTAATGATGCAGAAAACAGTGTATCATAATAAAAACGAAATTAATCATACTTTTTTTATGATCGTTCTAATGGACGTATACTTCGGTTAATTCGGATATAATATACTTCATAATTTATATATATATATATATATATATATATATATATATATATATATATATATATATATATATATATATTGAATATTTGCAGTAATTGTGCCCGTCTCATAGGAAATTTCGCTAATATTTTACATATGTAAGTGAATCACGAAAATTATTCATTACTCACTAAAATTTCAAATGTTTATTCAAATATTGAAGATAGTATTAATGAACTACAAATATTTAATAATTCATTTATGTCAAAATGAATATTGTTTTTCGTTTTTAATTTTTTATTTAATGCTTTTTATACTTAGTTATTTTTTTAATATTTTGATATATGTTTATTAGATTGTAAAGTTTGAATCAATTTTCAATAGAAATTTAACAAAATAAAATGAAAACTTCTTAATTTTTTTAAACTTATTTCTTTTTAAAACCATAAAAGAAGTATAATAAGAAAAGTTCGTGCTACTGGTAATTAATATTTTACTCTTTATTAAACGTATATAAATAAAAAAAATATTATTATTAAATATAATTACAAATTCATGTTCTTATATGATTTTTTTTATATTAATGTAAAAAATAGAATCATATAATAAATGTATTTATTATCTTTCTTAATTATTTTCTAAATACAAATATGACAATATATTTGTATATTAATTTCGTATATTTTATCAATATGTCATATTATTTATTTATTTACTTACAAACTGGATTAAGTTTTTATTTATTTTATTTTCTTCCTTTATGTTAAATGTTCTAAGGTTGAAGATTTTCATATTTTAAATTTTTATATATGTAAATATATATATATATATATAAATATATATATATTGTTTTAGGAATATTACATTTTCAAGATTGAATCATTTTACACAAAAATCATATAAATAAATGTTGCCTTTTTGCGAGAAAATAAATTTTCCTCAAAAAAGAAACTTATATTATAACGTTTTTAATTTCACGTTTATATTTTTTCATTAAAAAATATAAACGTGAAATTATAGAAATTTGATTATCTGATTATCTGATTAATTTTGAATTGATTTAAACTACACATATATTTTAAAAATCGTATATAATATTTAAAATAGTTGTACGATTAAAATCAACATCTGTTTCTCTAAAGCTTCTAAAAAGATAATGAATAAATGTATTGAAAAAAAACGACACATGGAAAAGAAATGCATTCGATTGACATAAATCTTTAAACAGATGATGTATATCATCAATCAAGTATAGAATTTACATCTCAAAGAGATGTTTCCTTCTTCTAATGTGACTAGTTTCACAACTCGTTAAGAAATCATGTAAAATAGTGTAAAGGAATTCATTTCATACCTTTGCGTGCACATATAAGGCGCTAATGTTTTATTCTAATCGAGTATAACCTGTAATTCAATTACGGAATTTTATATTTCTTTTTAAATTCCGTTGTTTTTATACGGAATGTAAAATTTATTTGCACATTTATATGCACAAAACTTATTTTTTATATTACTAATGAATTCACAGATATATATATATATATATATATATATATATATATATATATATATATATATATAGAGAGAGAGAGAGAGAGAGAGAGAGAGAGAAAGAATATTTTAAATTTGAAATAGAATATAAAGATAGAGAACTGCTGTATACATTATTGTTTTAAATAAGTCAATACAACATTGTTAAAAAACAATGTTTAATTTTTTTTAAACCATAGAAAATAAGTATAAAATATATTTATTATTTTAATATTAATAAACTGATAGGAATGATAAATTTAGAATAACAAACACATTTACTTACATTCACTAATAAATCGAAATTAGATTATGAGGAAAAAGTGTTAAAATTAATTTCAGGCAATTGTGAATACATAGTAATTAGAATAAGTTAAAATTTGATTATATTATCATTTCACGAACAAGAATTTTACTTTCCTTGTTTAATAAATCCATTTGTTCATTTCAATATCTAATTTATAAATAATTACAATAATAATAATAAATACATTACAATCTATTATTTTTACATGTTAATAAATGAAAGTTATTTGAGGTTTTGGCTTTTTATATAGTTTTATTGATGAGTATGAATTATTTGTAATTCAGTGATATTTTAATATAAATTTTAAAATAATATATAATTCAATATTATGTAAACAACATTGATATAAGAATTTGAAGTCTTTTTCTGTAATTATTTCTAATATTTATATATTCATTTATATTATAATTAGTATTGAGTCATTGTTATCTGTCAACTGCTTGAAAATTATCTGTAATATTATGGTATATTAAAAAATGTTTGTAATAATTTAAAAAGGTTTTATATATATTTATATATATATATATATATATATATATATATATATATATATATATATATATATATATGGATATAATATATATATATATATAGAGTATAAAGTGGGATTGTGTCAGTTTGAAAGAAATTCACATATGAAATCAGATATTCATCTAAGCTAAAAAAAAAGTTTTTGATCAATGCATCTTATCTGTTCTCACCTATGGCAGTGGAATATGGGTTTTGAATGTTAAAATAATTTAATCGCTCTGGATAACACAAAGAAACATGAAAAGTTGTATGTTGGGAATACATGAAAAGATAAGAAAAAAAAATAAATGTATCAGAAATAAAATAAAAATTATGAATGTTATAGCAAAAGTGAGACAAATATTTTTCCTGATTACTTCATTTTTTGAATTTGTATAATTTTTAATAAATTGATTATTATTGTTATTAATTTCCTGCCATCAAAATCGTTTTTGGAAAAGTAAATGAAATAATCCGACGGTTCATTGTTGTGGTAATGACCAGGATTTATATATATATATATATATATATATATAAAAATATATATATAGCAAAAGTGAGACATATATATTATATATATATATATATATTTTTAATATATGACTATATATATTTCCTATATATATATTTGGAAATAAATATAATATATATATATATATATATATATATATATATATATATATATATATATATATATATATATATATATATATATATATATATATATATATATATAAATTTATATACGCACATATATATTAAAATATTTATTTAGTGATTTAATTGAATGGTCAATTTAGTGAAGAAATGTTTTTACAAATTTCAATTATGTTCAAGTATTATAGTAATTTTAGCCATGCCAAAAATAATGATATCTCATATCATGTTTTGTATTGAAAAAGTAAAAAATTTTTAGTAATAGGTATAATATATTTTTAAAATATATTTTAATAGAAATATCTAATGTTATTCAGTATTAAATATTGAATAGCATTTATAACTATTTTGAATTTAGTTATGAAGTATTGAAAAATTGGAAAGACCATTATTTTTAACGGATAAGAAAATCAGTTATTTTTTATGGTTTTGAATAAATTAGTTAAAAAATCTACTTAAAATAATTTACTTCTGTTTGGTCTTCTTTCTTTGTTTTTATATACATACATATATATATATATATATATATATATATATATATATATATATATATATATATATAGTATATATGTGTGAGTTTCTGTTTGTTGTGTTTATGTATGTAGCAAAATATTTAATGAATGAATCTCATAATAAAATACTAATTTATGCGGAATTTACTATAAATGATAATATAAACTAGACAATAAAATCATAATGAGGACATTAAAAAAATCAATTCTCTTAAACAAATATTCATTTTTTATATTATACTCATATATATATATATATATATATATATATATATATATATATATATATATATATATATATATATATTGTATATCTTAATCGTATTATATGAAATCATTTACAATTTTTGAAAAGTAAAAATATAAATTATTGGATAAAAGAAATAAATGTTTTTCTTAGTTTAACATCAGAGATTGTGCATTTATAATTTTAGTTTTATTAAAATGTCAGAATTTTTAAAGACCATCTTTTATATTTATATATATATATATATATATATATATATATATATATATATATATATATATATATATATATAATATTATCTCAATACGTATACAAAATAATAAAAAAATACATGCCTATTATTTATTTTTATAATGGGCTATCGTATTTATTTGTATCTGTTTATAACTTTTCAATAGTGACATCAAATTATGGCTGTATTTTTGTTTAAACATTGCCAATAAACGCTGCTTTTATATGAACATTTAACAAATATTAAAAAAAAAATTGTGTAAATGTATTTTACATAATAAATTTCTTTTTAATTAATTTGTTGTCAATTATGAATTTTTAAAACAACAAATATTATTGAATAACTTTATGGTCGTTGCTATGCTCATATTTGATAAATTTTATATCAATTTGGTGGCTTAAAAATGAACTTCAGTTTTTAGTTATTAGTTATTAACGATTACATAAATCGTTAATTTTACATTTTTACATGTTTAGTATATTATTATATTTTATGGTTGAATGTTTATACAGCGAAAGAAGATGCTATATATATATATATATATATATATATATATATATATATATATATATATATAATATAAATAGAGTGTTTTATGTTCTTATCGAAACACATATTGAAAAATAAATAATAAAAAAGTAATATTGAACATATTTATTTGTTTGTATAAAACTATATTAAAAATTATTTATTTATTTTTAATAGTACCAACAATCATAAATTTAAAATAACGACGTTAATAAAATAAAATATATTTTGTTTGTTTTCGGTATTTTTTTTGTGTTTTAATTAAAGAAATATTTTTAAAAATGAGGTATTTTTTAAATAAAAATTAATATTTTTGATTATTGTGAATCAAATTAATTAACAATCTCATATTTTATTTTGTTTTTTTTACAATTAAAGATGTAAGATATCAAGTGAAATAAATATTTAATATTATTGTTAAACTATGATTTAAAAATTAATGTTTTGTCCTTCATTTTATAATTTAGTGATTTTTTAAAACCAATCATTGAATCTAATTATATCGTAAATATACATATCATAAAAAATAATATCTTTTGAAAAATTTGTAATATAAAAAAGAAATAAAAAAGCAGTTTATTTTTTATTTGAGACCAAATGTAAATTCGAATCATTACATAAAAGTTTAATTAGTAAAATTAATATTATATATATATATATATATATATATATATATATATATATATATATATATATTTAACATAAGTATATTTATGTGTGTGGAGTGTAATTTTTAAGTGTTGAAAAAATGTGTATAAAAATCACTTCATTTTTTTATGTAATTTTTTTTTGAAAAAAATATTAATATTTTATAAAAAAAATTAAATGCTTTTATATTACAGTACCTTAAACTTTTATCTATCTTCTTCACTTTTAATCTGCTGTATTTTGTGTGTACATTTTTTATTTATTTCATAAAAAGCTGAAATTTCTAAAAAAATATTGAAATGGAGAAACATAATAAGTTATTTAAAATGTTAAGTGATCGTAATTAGACTTTAAGGTCATGTTCTGTATTTCATTTCTCTAACTATAATATATAATATCATTCATTCAAGAAATAAATTTAAATTTTTGTCTATTAAATACATTAAGAAATGTTTGATCAAACATATAATTTTGACATGCAATTACATTAAAAATATAAGTCATACGAAATTTTATGGAAAATATACCACATGAAATAAATGTTAAAATGTATCATTAAACTTGTTTTCATTGTTAATGATTTCATACAGTGGGTCAATTTACAAAACAGTTATATTTTATTTTGTAAAAAAATATGAGTTATGAAGTAAATAATATCTTTATTACAATTTTTATGAATTATGTTTTGAAATAAATTTTATGTCATATTTTATAACGTAATTAGATTTGATCATTATATTTAATATTTATTGTAATTGATAAAGTACGGAGATAAAAAATAAATTAATAATATATATATATATATATATATATATATATATATATATATATATAAAAAGTAAATTAACACGTTCAGGTGTTGTTCCTTCTATTATTTCATATGCTGTATGTCACGTAGGATATTATTCACATCTGCCAAGCGTAAACCTTTTATTAAACACGTTATAGACTGGTTTCTGCATTACATATATATATATATATATATATATATATATATATATATATATATATATATATATATATATAACAACCTAGTATTTCAGATAAGTATCTATTAGCGATTCTATTTAAACACCATGGTAGTGCTAGCCAATGTCCACTGTAAGTTAAGTGTATGAAATAATATAAAAATATTATTTTAAACGTTTTTAGTTATTAAAAAATGTTTTTAAATTTTTAGGTGAAATAAGTGTTTGGTATATATATATATATATAATTTGATTTTATAATTTGCTCTTTGTTGTAACTATTTTTGAAAATTCTTCTACTTGTATTTTTTTTGTGAATTTCTAGACATTTAGAGGTATTCATGTAGACAGTTCTTCTTTTTAACAACAGTGATAAGGTTAATTGAAAAATGGCATATTAGATTCAAAAGATTATCTATTCTAATGATTATTGTATTATTTTTTAAGCTGTTTTTTTAAAATTTTTACATTTATTTTTAATCATATTTTCAATGAATTTACGTTATAACTTTATCATTTTCTGAACAAATATTTTTTTTAGTAATAATATAAATATATTTTTAAAAAAATTAAATTTTGTTTACAATTTAAAGCAATTAAGTGTTTTAGCTTTGAGTAGAAAAAATATATAGGAAAGATACAATTCATTACAAATAAATGTTTGGTTATGTTTGAATTTATTTATTAATTTTTAAAACATATTTTTGATTCAAAATATTTTTTTCCAATAGCATATATTAATTAACTCGTTCGCTACCAGCGTCACACATGTGTGACGACTCGATTTTCTTACCTCAGCCCAGCGTCACAAATGTGTGTCGGATCTGTGACATATGATGCATAGGAAGGTGCACAGATGCAAAGGAACGGTGACAGATGATCATTATTAGTTTATGATAACTGTTTGTACCAAATCATACCGCAAACAGATGAATTATGTTAAAAACAATAAGATCTGGGCGTCACGAATATATATATATATATATATATATATATATATATATATATATTTATATATACGAATATGTTTGAATGAATTAAAAAATATTGGCAAACGTTAATAAATTCGAGTTACGTTTTAAAACTATGTTTATAAACTTGTTCAATTTTATTATGTAAAAATAATTAAATAATCATACAAATAACAGTAAATTAAATCCATGTGGTATTTAAAAATTTATCAAAAACAACACGAAAGGTAATTGACATGTATGTGCCAATATTCAGTATATAGTGCGAAATTAACGTTATTGGCACGTATTTCAATATACAGATAGTATTTTTATAACATTATGTATATACATTTAATTTTAAATGGATTTATAATACTTTCATTAATAACAAATTGATCCGTTTGTTTTTGATAGTGCAAAAACTCCATTTATTTATACTTTGAGATATAATATTTAAATGTTTGCGTTTGAATTACGAAAAATTGACTTTGGAATATTTTTAGTTGTATTATATAAAAATGTATAAATAAACAATTATTGTTTATTTATAAATTTTCCAAAAAAATTTTCAAAAAAAATTTCCGAAATTTTTTCCAAAAAATTTTCAAAACAATATGTGCGTCGGTTTGTAAAATTGCTAATTTCACTCATTTAGAACGTTATAAATACATATCACAAAAATTAATGACAATTTGGTATCATATTTAAATAATAAAACGTCTGGGCTGTGGTGGCGGTTTTTCTCCTGAAGCACTGGTAGCAAACGAGTTAATTAAATGTAAAGTAAATATTAATATTTTATTTGTGATATCAAATTTTATTTATTTATTAAACTTTGTTATGAATTCCTTATTTTTTCAATTTTAATATGTTCAGATTTTTAACATTTTAGTCGAAAAGTTTTCGTTTAAAGGTTTAATTTATATTTACGAACATATGGCGCTTTTTTTAAAAAAATATTTTCATAAATTCATTACGTCAACATAAATCTGTCTATGTTGAACAATAGACGGAAATAAAAAGATAAAGTATAGTTTCATTATTCGAACTATATCTTGAAATGAAGAAATATAAGCGACACATACATGTTTTGCATGAATAAAATACCAGTGGCTTAAAAGAAAACATTGTCATTGCTATTTGTTGGTAACAAGTATATGCTTTCAGTTGTAACATGTTTGAATATATTTTCATGACAGAAATGCTAATATAAAAAATTATACATGTCGCAACTGATGATAAATCAAGTTATTTCAATGCATACATGTATGTATATCTTTTTGAAATATCAATATTGCCGACAAATCGTCATCGGTGACGAGCTGCTAATTGCTTGACGTAAGTGTTGTTTTATTCTTAAATATCACGTTTTTTCCCTTGTAATTATGACTCAGATTTTTTCTTTGAGATAATACATGTGTTAATAGTTATATCTGATAACATTTAAATACTTTCTGGACTAGAAATTGTTAATGAGTTCACTCTTTAAACAGTATTAAGCAAAAAAAAAAAACAACATATACGTAAAAACTCGTGTATATTTTAAGTAGTGAAAAATATAATTAATTTTTATATTCACAAACGATCATTTATCTTAGAGTTATTTTGGCTATAAAATAGAGTAAAATATTATTACCTAATTTTAATATAAAATATTATTAAATGAATATTTTGTAAAATAAGTATGTAAATAAATATGATTATTTTTAAATAGCTATTATTCCAAATTGTATTTAGGAAATATAATTCAAGTCACTAAAAATAACTTAAAAAGAAAAATGTATACGATAAGAATCTTTTTCATTAACAAAAATAGTAATTCGTGTTGAAAATATTATAATTAGTTAAAAATAGAAAATTTAAATATGATACAATTACAAATAATAAATACTGTATGTTATTAATTCTGTAAAAAACATGAGTGTTTTTTTCAATTAGTGAGTATTTTAGTAGATTTCTATAGCAAGTAAAAAAATCTTTTGGATAATATTTTTGTTTCCTATAAATTTATTTTATTTTTCATTAATATTAAAATTTATGATATAAATGATATTTTCAAGATGAAGTCTTATTTACAGCAGTTATAAGATAATTGACTATAATATGCCAATTAATTAATAAGAAAATTTAAGACTACTTTAACGGCAAATATTTGATAAATATAGTGAATATATAAATGTATTATTATTAATTTTCATATAAGGATTTTTTTTTATAATAATTAGAATGAAATAATAGTTAAGAAAATACTATATTTTCCAAGTTATTGAAATTTTATAAATATTTGTTATAAATAATAACTATTTAAGTATATTAAAATACTGATATTTATTAATAATATTTAAAAATAATTAATATGTTGTATATTATTTCAAGACTCATCAGTTTTAACATTTAAGTAGTTTTTTTATTATTTATACTTTAAACTAATTACACTTTTTTATTTGTTTTCAAAAATATTATACCAAAGAAAATATAGAGAATTATATTATTTATTTATTTGGCAATAGAAGAAAATTAAGATATTCTTAATATTGAAATAATATAGTGAGTACATTTTTTTAAAAAAACTTTTCTTATATTATGTATTAATTATAGGTTACTATATCTAGAGAATTATTTATTATCATGTGACTTATTTTTTATTCTTTGTTGTTTAACGCTTGAGAATATATATTTTTTTATTTTACAAAAATAGGTGGCTTAAAAGGAAGATAAGGGTTTCTTTTGCGGAAAATGACATCTTTCACGAATATATTGAATCAAGAATTATATTATCGAAATTTTTTTAAAATAATTTTTCTTTGTGCTAAGAGCATTTAAATTCTTTTTTATTATTCATAAATAATTATTCGAATTCGATGAATAATGAATTTGCGAAGCGGCCTCAAGAACAAAATGAACAAAATACGTCTTGTCTTATTTGCATCATCCTGTTTATAGAATGCTTGAACAATTTTCAAATACGAGTAGCGTTTATGCATTAAATAACATATTCTGTATAATTATATTACCCAAGCGGTGATTCGTGGGTGCGTTTTTATACGTGTTAAGACAAGCGGAACGAGTCTTTCTATTTTACCGTGTCAAATCAGATTAAACAATACTAATTTCTAACCATATAGCAATTGTTCAAAACGAAATATATTTGTGTATGTATGTGTTTGTCTGCCTACCGCCTGCTTTATTGTCTACTCGATCCATCAAAATTATAATAAAATACATTAATATATATTTTTTTCATATACAACTATTAATGACTGTGAAATCATAACCGGACTGGAAATGTAATAAATTATAAATTTAAAAAATATATATTATACACATACGTATAGCTCTTCTAAGATACACGCACACACACATCTATGTATATATATATATATATATATATATATATATATATATATATATATATATAGGTGGACCAAATGATAATTAAAATTTAATTTTATATATATATATATATATATATATATATATATATATATATATAAAATATGAGTAAAATTTTTGTGCTTAAAAGATCAAATAAAAATTATCTGGGTTATTCAAACATTTGAATATTTAAATATTTCAATGGTTAAAATGTTTAAATTATATCATTTATTTGAATTTTAACAGTCAACAAAAATTTTCTTATTAATTAATTTTGTCGACCATCAACATTTAAAATTAAACATAAGATGTTTATAAAAAATAATAGTTATTTATAATGACAAGGAATTTGGGTAAATTTGAATAATTACTATATGTTTAAAAATATTGTAATATATAATAACTATGCTATCTCTGAGTTTTAGTGATATTTACTTAGAATGTTAAGACTTGTATTTATATTACTATAAAATAAAAATATTCTTATAATGTAAATTGCATTTTTGTGTTATTAAATTGATTAGATATGAGTATATATGTTTAATACATGTAAAATATTAGTGTTTTTATTAATAAACTAAAAGAAACATTAACAAATACCATAAATGTCTGATGACTAAAGTTTAAAGTATAATGAATAAATGAAATAATTTGTTTTGTATTTTCAACATTTATTTACTAATATAAATATTTTTCTTATAATGACAGATTTTATGTAGATATTTCTTTAAATATGATATATTATCTGTTTTTCACCAAAAGTTAATAAAATATGTAACGATGAGATAATTGCCCGTTTTTAAACATTATTTTGAAAATAATTTAGTTTATGATTTGAGATTTATTTTATTATGTAAAATTAAACAACCCCACATATCTAATTAAAATGTTTAATTGGTATTATTATTATAGACTATTTTAATACCAAATATAGCTAGATTTAAATAAAATATAATTAAATTATACCAAATATAGACAAGTTACATATTATATTTTGCAGTTAATAGCAGCTCCAAACTATTATTCTTATTTATAGTTTTAATATTGAAGAACAAAGCAAATAAAAATATAAAATATAATAAAATTAATTGTGATATTGCTTTATTCTTACAGATAAAATTAATGTTCAAATCAGAAACATTAATCTTCTCATAAATATATTCTTTTCTTATGTAAATTGATTTCTCACTGGATTGTTCATTATCCATTAATACTTTTAAAATATAATATGTAAAAAATTTAAAATTCATTAACAGTGTTAGTTATTTATCTTATATTCATTTTTAATTTATGAAATGAAAATCGCATTTCTACGTATTAAAATAATAATTCTTTTCGTCTATTATTTTTTAAGTAACACACGATATTAATTCTTATGAAAACTAAACCACGCACGCTACTGAAATTGGCCAATATGCGATACCTTTTCGACGACATAGTTTACGGTGAAAATAATCAATCGCCATTAATGTCTACGCGCCTGTTACACCATCGTGGAGCCACCCTTTCTCTCTCTCTGCATGGCTTCAACTGACAATGCATTAAATACAATAGTTTAATTTATCATTCGTGGTTACATTTCAATGCAACGAATACAGGAATTCAGGACGGGAGAATAACGAAAAAGGAATTATTAATTTCCTGTTAATTAATAATTTCTTACTACTAACATTCTAAACATTTTTAGAATAAATTTATTGGAATCAATATGTTTTTTGAAGAAATTATTTACTTTTTTATGTTTGTATAGAAAATTAATGTTTTTAATTAATGTAACCTTGACACACGTATATAATCTACTTATATATATATATATATATATATATATATATATATATATATATATATATATATATATATATATATATATATATATATAGAGAGAGAGAGAGAGAGAGAGAGAGAGAAAGAAAGAAATATTTAATGAATAATTATGAACATATTTTATAGTATTATTACCAATGAACGATTCAGTTTTTAATAAGTCAGATCATCTTAAATATTATAGTTACTTAAATATTATTGTATAATTTTTTTCTTAAATATTATTGTATAATAAATTGGAATACTATATACATTAACATTATATTGATAAAAAGTCGTTTTTAGTTTTATACAAGATATTTTTGCTTCATTAAATAATTTACGTCGAGAAATTATTTTCTGTTATAGAAAAAATGTTCTAGAAATATAAAAATGAAATTATCTATTTAAGTAATTATCAGAATTATTATTTTATGGAGAATAATATATTCTCAGCTTAATATGATTGTGAATTGTTCATTATAAATTATTATCATTTGACCAGACAATATCTACTAATGTACATTTTGATCAACAAAAAAAAAATCTTCCTAATAAACATTTTCGTATTGCCAATAAGAGAGGAGTGAAATTGATGATTTGTAATTAATATTATTTAGTAACAATTATTATTTTATTATATATATATATATATATACGAGAATCGTTTGATAAGTATGGTAAATTTATTTATTGTTTAATTTAATTAATCAATTAATTTAATTAAATTTTTCAATTTAGTTTTTCTTACTTTTTTACCATGCTTATCAAACGACCCACGTATATGTAATGCAATTTTTGCAAATAAAATATTTTATATTACTTTTTCAGTTGTATTAAAATTTTGTAAATCAACATAAATAATTATTTGTTGTTTTGGAACTGTGGTTGATTCACTTTATACAAATGAATTTTAACCCGAACATTACAATAGTTTAAAATGTTCAATAATCATTTATTGTTTACTTATTATTTATAATTATATAGTCTATAATTATATCGGCTAATACATTTCGATGGCGACGCCATCATCATCAGAGCCTTTCTGTTAAAATCTTCTGTTACAATCTAGATTTTAACAGAAAGGCTCTGATGATGATGGCGTCGCCATCGAAATGCATTAGCCGATATAATTATATACTATATAATTATAAATAATAAGTGAACAATAAGTGATTATTGAACACTTTAAACTATTGTGGTGTTGGGGTTAAAATTCATTTGTGTAATGCTATTACATAAATTTATTAAATTTGAAATGATGAGCACAAAAAACTTTTTATGTACAAAGAAGCTTCTTTATAAAACAGTTTAACCAGACTGGAAAAATACTTGTGTGTGTGTGTGTCTATATATAAAAATGTTTACAAGTATTATTGGCATCCACTTGCAACTATCTTGTGTATAATCATGGTATTTTATTTATCTATGATTAAAAACAGACCTCTCTTCATGAATTTTTCATTCGATTCTGTATCAACAATCAATTGTATGTTATAATCCGGTCTTTTAAATTTCGTTTTCCGTCTGTTTTTTTTTATTCCTTTATTCAATTGTGTTTCAATGTAAGTTTTGAATGAATTTATTTCTTATTCAACCATCAGAACATTGTTTTATTTATCTTTATAATATCATTTAAATCTTTCGGTTTTTTCAGTCACAAGAAAACTATTTTTGTATGCTTTCTTTCGTATTTATTCATAATTATAAATAGAAGTTTAACAATTCTTACTAATCACACAAATGAATTACATATCACTCTAACACCACAAGATATTAGAAAGTGTTGTCATTACTTATTATTTACTTTGTTTATAACAACGTACCAAGAGTACTAAGTAATTATCGAACATTAATTTTTAATACTTGAGGTGTTGGAGTGATAATTCATTTATGTGAAAATGAAATTCGCTGTAGTTTCAAAAGAAATATTTTTACTGAAGTTATATTAAAATAAAAGAATATATATGTATATATATATAATGTGTGTGTGTGTGTATGTGTATGTGTAAAGATACTTATTTATATATTATATTGTGTATGTATATATTATAAATATGTTTGTATATAAAAGTAATTTATATTCAGGTATTTTCTCATAAAATGAGAAAAATAAACTAATTGTTTTTATAATAGTTTAATTCAAAAAGGTTTATGTATTCATCAGTGCTCTAAGGCATTACCTTGATAATTTATATCAAATAACATCTTTATATGCCTTAAGCAGGTGTAAATGTATTAGAATTGAAAGTGAATACTTAATTTTAAATAAAAATCGGGAAATACATACATACATTTGTGCTTATATATATATATATATATATATATATATATATATATATATATATATATATATAATGGGTGTATGTATGCATGTATATTTTATATACGTGTGAATGTGTATATCGTGTAATGTAAACTAATTGAACAAATGTTCCGACCCTATTTGCAGTTATGACGCCGATTAACAAAATCTTTAATTAGTTTTAATTAACATTATAATTGTAAAAGTATTCGTAAGATTATCATTAATTACCCGTATATCAATCATACATTACATGACGTAAAATGCTAATATGAAATTGTATATAATAAATAATTTTTGTAGAGAATGGCGACGTTTGTACTGAAAACTGAATATTTTTCTAATGAACATTTCATCTTCAGATTAACTTGTCTTTATTAATTTATACAACGACTATAACTCGTAAATATTTACATAAATAATGATAGATTAAATTTATGTTCGATGTCGACATAAATTAACATAATAATTGTTACAGTAAAAATAATACTGATTGACGTTTACATATATGTATTTTTGTACTTTTTTATTTTGATAATTTGTTTATGTTATTTGTATATAGTTTATCAATAAGTTTTTTTGTCATCTTCTGTCACATGTTCATAGTGATTGGTATTGTTGATTTTTGTACGGAAGATTACTTTCGATCTCCGGTTGGAGAATTAAGTACGGTGGCACTTTATTAAAAAAAAAATGAGAAGGCAACAGGGAAGTTAAGTTATACTCCCAAATATATTATCACTAAGTATGACTTTGTAGAAAATCTATAACGATCACAAGTCAATATTAAGTTCGAAAAAAATTAGTATTGGTCATTTATATATACAGATGTTCCAAAAATTGTATATACATTTTAATGTGTCTAATTTTATTGGGACATTCTGTATATATAATATTATAGAAATAATTAATATTTCGTTACCTTTGATCTTTATTTACATTTTTCGGTTACGAACAATGAACCTAACATTATAAACAAAAAGTATATTTTTATGATCATAAATTTGTTGTAAGACTATTTTATGATTCTTCTACCTACTTACTATACATATCAAGCTATTCCGTCATCATCATTTTTAAATTTTAAAAGTTGGTTCTGGAGTAAAATACTTTTTTTTAGTTCAAAATATCTTCTTTTTATAAAATATATATTAACGTAGTTATCTTACTAAATTTGTTTTCCATATTTTTAAATAGACGTAAATGAAAGTTTTTCCTTTTCAATCTATTTGTACAGATGAATTGTTTCCACACCTACCCATCCACACACTCATATATATATATATATATATATATATATATATATATATATATATATATATATATATACAAATATTGATTTTTATTTGAAAATAGTGTTCTTCATTATTATTTTTATAGAAAATGTAGATCAAAGAAATTTATAATTGTGACATTGAAAGTTTCATTGGATATATTGTTGAATATACAATAAATTTACTGTAATTTCTTTGTAATCTTTGTAATTTTTTTTCTTAATTAATTCTTGAAATTTATAAAAAAAAACATTGAAACGCACTCGATTGACACAATTGTTTATACATAGTATTCAATTATATTCTCTGATTAAGTTCTTTGAAATGATAATTATTTAAACTAATTTGCTTCTAATTGTATAAGTTTCTTCAACCGTTACAACTATTGTAAATATATCGTAAATGTTTACCGTGTTTTTCCACGCGTGATGATGCAAAACGATGCCGTTACAGTTTTTTCTTATATTTCTTTGAACTAGTTACACATTATCTATTATAATAAAACATATTTTTTTTAATATCCTTAATGACAAATATTTAATATTTTGCTATTTGTTTCACATAGGATATAATTGTAGTAATTACATGTTAAAATATGTTTTAAAATAAGGTCAATGTATATAAACAACGTTTAAAATATGAAATTGTGAAATAGTTGATTAGAAAATAATAACTTATTTAAATTTTTAATCTACAAAAACATGTAGTATATATGAGATGTGAATATGGGAAATAACATTTAATTTAAAGCTAAGTATTTATTTAAAATTTTGTCTATTCATTTTTTAAGATATTTTTGTAATATAAAATGTTTAACTACTTAAACATATCTTTTTTATAGAAAGAAATGAATTAATAATTTCTAAACTGTTATTTGAAATAACTAAAATCTTTAACAAAAATCTTTTGGGATCTTTCATTCTTTTTCAAAAGTTATATACAATACATAAATACATACATATATATATATATATATATGTAATCCTTTTTGTATCAACCTGAATAAATTGAATATTCAATATGACCCTCAGTTGTGTAATTTAAATGAACAGTTCCAACTCTTTAACTATTTTGTTAAATGTTAATAATACATTTAAAGACACGCGGTTAAAGACAGTTAACAAGCATCAAGGTGGACAGATGCAAATTCTTTGTCAGCGTTGTATCGCAAACGGGTTGATATACAACGATTTGATCAAAATGCCCAGCTCCTCGTTTACAAATGAGTCAAGGAGCTTGATGTGGAAGACGTGAGACGCGCGGTGTCTGTCGACTTGGACAAAGACTCGTTCCGAATTCCGATATCCTAATTAATATACATTAGTGTACATATTATATATATATATATATATATATATATATATATATATATATATATATATATATATATATATAGTCTTTAGACTTCCTTTTTGTTATTTTCTTATAAAACTTCTGGTTAAAACTAATACGGTTAACATCAATATTTAATATATATATATATATATATATATATATATATATATATATATATATATATAAGTATGTATGTATTATAATATTATTTCTTTTATCAGAAGTATTCTAAAATTTTATTACCACCATACCACAGAAAGCTTTAACTTAGGAATAAAAAATATACGTATTTATTAAAGTATTGATTGAAATGAAAATGTTGATAATAACAGATTTTATGATATAAATTTATTTAAAATGAAGTATTGAATATGAAAGTGGAAGTTCAATTTAAATAATTTTATTATAGGAGTAAATTCATATAATAATAATGGATCTACTGGTGTAAGAAAAATAATTATTGGAAAAAATGATATCGTTTTGAACTATTTACTAAATATAATATATAACGTACAACATCTGGATATATTAATATACAAAAATTCGTTAATAATGTTTGTAAGATATGATTAATATTTATTTTACTTAAACATTATTTATTAGTGTATATAAAGAATTAAAATCCATATTAATAAATAGCTTTATCTCATATTGTTTCAATATGTGCTTTTAATTATTATTATGAATAAAATTAATATTTTAGTATTATGTGTATTTGTTAATTTTATAATTCAAATTTAATCGAGTTGTTTTTTTTCAATCAACATTAAATCATTCATTTTTACTCAAATTTACTCTTTGATTATTTATCTTGTAAATAGAACAACCTTTTTATAAAGATTTTTAATTAATGGGAAAGTACGTAAAATTGTCTTATGACAAAAAAATAAAATTGTCTTATGTAAATATGTCTTATGACAAAAAAAATGATATTAAGTTTTAAATCATTTAAATATTCAAGATTTTTAATATAAATTAAATTTTAAAGGAATAAAATAATTAACGGATTTATTGAATAATCTGGATTTTTTGTTAATTAATTAATCTTCAATATATTTTATAGATTTTAT
Source organism: Neoneuromus ignobilis (assembly GCA_029203775.1). NCBI lineage: Eukaryota > Metazoa > Arthropoda > Insecta > Megaloptera > Corydalidae > Neoneuromus > Neoneuromus ignobilis. The sequence goes on from CP092089.1 coordinate 30,890,490, forward strand.
TTATGTAATTGTTTATTTGTGTATAATAAACAATTACATAAATAATACAATATATATATTAGATAGTTCAAATGAGACTAAAGGAGAGTAAAAAATAGTAAATGATGATAAATGATGTAAATGATGTAAATGATGAAAAATTGTAAATGATATATATATATATATATATATATATATATATATATATATATATATATATATATAGAGAGAGAGAGAGAGAGAGAGAGAGGCCCAAAAAGAATGAAGTTTTTTAAATGAAACTAAATTTTGATACACATTTCACATTTACTTGCTTACTATCATTTACTATTTTTCACTGTCCTTTAGTCTCATTTGAGCTATCTATATATATTGTATTATTTATTTGTACATTAATAAAAATAAATAAATAAAATTGTTTGTTATAATAAATATATATATATATATATATATATATATATATATATATATATACACATATATGTACACACATACATACATACATATATATGGTTGAACGATAGTCAAATGCAAATTGTTTAGTCATTCACTCCGCCTACTATGTATAAAAGACCAATTAGCATAAAATAGAATGTAAACGTTCTGGCTGTTTAATGTTTTATGATCTGTAATATAGTCAGTCGGGTACGTACGTACACATAGGCATACATAACAACCATTTTATTTTCCGGTACGGTCGTCTCCTAACATCACAAATAATTTCACTTATGTGATGATGTTATTATTGTATTTAGATGCATGTAATTGTTCACTGATATCACATTATATTGTGCAACTTACTGTCCTTGATTTTTAATTTGTAATCGTTTATGTTTCATTTTGCAATTGTGAATTATAAGCACAGATCTCGAAGCAGATATCTTTCATTAGTTTCGGTATAATTTAAAAAAGAATTAAATAAAGTTATACTAAAAAAATATATAAAAAATTGATCATGTCACGCACTATGATGTCACCGTGTTTTTATTACACTTATTAATGTCATCGAATTCATATCATAATTGAAATATTTTAATCTATCAGAACTCTTTAATAAAATAATAATATCAATACTATTTTAATAGAAACAATTTTGAATTTAGTTTAAAATTATTACAGTACTTTTGAAATGTACTGTATATGATATTTTATTTTGAAAATGTCAGTTAATAAAACAAATAATTTTGAATTAACCAGATATAATTCTTAGTTGAAGTTTAAAGTAGTGTATATATATATATATATATATATATATATATATATATATATATATATATATTAATTATCATAAAAGCATATATCAGCCCATTTGTTAGGTGAAAACCTCATCAAATGTCATTAAGTCATCTTAAATGTTTTCCCAACATTCTTTTATTGTTTCCTGTTCGCATCTAATCTCATCTAAATTTCACTTTCACATTACTTTATAATGTCATCCCTTCATCTTTGATAGAGTTTCTTCCCTGATTTTTTTTTTTTGTCTCATGGTCACCTTTTTGTAACCATTTTTGTTCATCTGTTGTATTTTCTTTTTACTAGGTGTCCTATCCATAACATTTTCATCGATTTTATTTTTTCTGTTATATCAGTTACCTTTGTCTATTCTCGAATCCATTGGGAATCGAACGCAATCTCCCGCATATATATGTATGTATATATATATATATATATATATATATATATATATATATATATATATATATATTACAGTCTCATTTCATAAGTAATCGTGTTTATCAGAGAAAATTTTGGAATAAGACAAAAAATTGACATTTTCAATTTAATTCAAATTATATTTTTCTTTATAATTCATAATCTCTCCTCATCTTAATTTTAAATTTTCAGTATTCTGGTTATAAAATTCTTTTGGTTTCGCTCAAAAGAATAAATCGAGCTCTTTTCAAACATCAGTCTCGGTATTAAATTATTTCTCACTAATGTAGTTTTTGAAAATTTGGACTAGACGACAATCTAATAGTGTCAGGTTGGAAAAATAAAGTCGATGCGTTATAATTTCCCATTTAGATTGCCTAAGCTTTTGTTGCGTTTCTCGTATTGTGTGAGGCTGGATTGGTGACAAATTACTCCTTTTCTGTTGGCTAGTGTTGGCCTTTTTTCGTCAATAGATTGCTTTAACTGGTCTAATTATTTACAATATAAAAGCTTTCGCTATGGATTGATTGTCTGGTAGCAGCTTATAATTGATATTTCCATTCATATCCCACTAAATCAACAGCATAATCTTCCTTGGATGGAAACCTCCTTTCAGATGTGCAGATGATGTTTTGTTGCAATTAACGCATTGTCTTTTATATTTAATATTATTTAAAAGAATCCATTTTTTATTACCAGTAACAATTTTATTTAGAAATGACACTTTATCTAATTCACAGTGATGAGAAGTACAGATGTTAATTCTTTACTTCAGATTAAGTTCCGATAATTCGTTAGAAAGCCACTGACTCACCTTAGAAATTTCACTAATCGCTTTCAAATGTCGATGGAACGTTGAATGGGTTAAGGCCTAACACCACTGTAGAAATTTCAAAAAATCAATTTTTTTTTTATTGGCTTAAAATATACTTTGAACCTTTTAGAATATAATACAAAAGGTTTCATTCTGAAAAAAAAATTTTCTTTTGAAATTTCGGGACTTATACCTGCCGTCTTCGGCCGCTCCGAAACGGCCGATCGAAACTTTAAATTGATTTTTCTCGAAACGACTTTTTCTCAACGGGCACGCAGCATAACTTAAACAGTTTTTTTCCAATCAATTTGAAATTTTAATCATGATTTTATTATTATATTTCGCAGTGAATCACGTAGGGGATTTTTAATAAATTGATTTAAACAATTTTTATAAACAAAAACGTACCTTTTTTTATGAAAATTGAAATTTTTTTTTCAATTCGCTGCCAAATTTACAAAAATCAATATTTTCAAAATCCCCTACGTAATTCACTAGCTATTGACATCAAGAATAAGTGGAATTTTTTTTTTTGTTCCAAGTTCAAGTGTGCGACAATTATGCTGCGTGCCACGGAGCGCTTCCGATGAAAGGAGCCTCGAATTATTGCCTCTAAACCATTTTGTATTTTTTTTACTTTATATTTTTAGTCAATATAGTATAATGTTAGATCAATAACGTATCAAAATATTTTTTCTTTCCAACTTTCCTTTCCATTCAAAAAAAATTCCCAAAAAAACGCTTTTTTTTCGCGATTACAGTGGTGTTAGGCCTTAATTGGAGTTGCTTGGTTAATTCTTAAATTCTATTTCTAAAAAATATGCCATTATATATAACACCAGTACACATACACACACACAGATATATATATATATATATATATATATATATATATATATATATACATAAAAGTGTGTATGTATGTATGTGTACATATTCTATGTTGAAAAAATCTGTTGTTTGTGAAAATTATTTAATTTATGTATTTAATTTTAATAATAACGTTGGAACTGGACGACCAGTTACCTACACCATCATTTAACTGATATAAAAAAATACATTTGATAAATATCTAACATTTTTCAAAATGTTAAAAGTTTTTTTAATATATATATATATATATATATATATATATATATATGTTTATATATTTATATTCACATATGTGCATAAAATGTTTATGTATATAGATAATTACATATTTGTAATTTTTTTAATAAGTCACAACCGTTAAATACGCCAGATGGTGTTAGCAACATTTTTATTAATTAAATAATTTCTCATTACATTAAAACGCGAAAAATATATGCAAAAAAAGTTAGATCATGACTGAAACAGGACATAAATATTTTACATAGATACGCACATTATACCATCTGTCTATAATGTTCAGTTGTCATTAAACCTGTATATACGTTTTCATATAGAATTCGTTTATATAATTATAATATTTTACTTTTATCGTTCATCAACAATAATAAGCTATGTCGAACTACTGATGTCATTAACATTAGCCACTATTTTTTTTTTAGATAGTCAAAATACATTTTTATATTGTATACTTTTATTTCTAAAATATTTTTTGGTGATATTTAATGTAATTTATAACTGAAAAAATTAAAAATTAGAGTAAATAATAAAAAGATATTTTATAGATTTATAAAGTTTATACATATGTAATTAAATATCTACACTTTTTTCAAAATAAACTAATTATTAAAAAGATACTTTAATTTTCAGTTAGACCAATATCATTAAATAGATACTCTTCTTCACCGATATTATAAATATTTGATCTAAAACAGAAATAGTAATATATAAATACCCAATATATCGTTCATAGACGGTATGCTATAAATTACTGTAATAGTAATGTATGGTAGTTAAATTTTACTATTATAAATACTGGTGAACTTAACATCGTAAGTAACGAACAGTTTGGATTTTCGAATATTACACCACCGAATAAATTTCGACGACTTATTTAATTAATGAAGACAAAACCCCTGTTTTACGAATATTTGAATTTAAATTTTATTTACAATTACTTATTAAAAAAATAATTTATGAAGTTTCAACATAGAAACAACTTTTCAGGAACGTATTATGTTCAAAAGTAGGAATTCACTTGTATTTTTACAAATATAAACCAGAATTGTTTTCGATTAATCAAATATATAGTAATGAAACAACCTTCTTCATATTATATTAGCAAATCTATTTCAAAATAATTTAATTCTATTATCATAGTTTAATTGAAAAGTATTGTTTTTAATTTTGATTTTTATTATTCTGTTGACATATATATATATATATATATATATATATATATATATATATATATATATGTATGTGGTGTGTGTGTGTGTGTGTTTTTAACAAATTTCAATGGACCATTCATTAAATGAACATAATAAATACCAATTATAAAATCGTAAATGCACGTTTTCACTATATGGAACAATAAAAAATAATTACGTATCATCAATATTCATAAACCAATAAAACGAATAAAGTTTTTTTAAAAAAAAAACATCTAGCAGGTACACGTACCTGCGTACGCCGATGCAGTAATAAAAAAGAAAAATAAATAAATTCACGACTTATAAAGAGTTAAATTATCACATCATTAAAACACCGGTATAAACGATCCGAGGGGTGCCTTTTCATTAATAAATTAATCAAATAAGAAACGTACAACAAACAATACATACATATTTTTGATGTTATTGCGATATAATCTCTGATATACGGTCTATGTATGAATATAATTATATTTCTACTGCGAAGTTTGTTTGTATTGTGCGTGTTTACGTATGTGTGTGTGTGTGTATTTCTTTTAACACGATCGCATGTAGTGTTTTATGTGACCAAATTTTCAAATATATAAGAAACTAGATCTTTGACAAAATTAACGCTGTATGATTTTACATATTGTGTTAATCAGTCATCTACTTACAATAACTAATATCTTCATGCTTATTTAATAAATACATTCATTTATAAATATATATATATATATATATATATATATATATATATATATATGGGTTTGTTTAAAAGTAAATAAAAGAATATAAACAAAAAAAATATATAAATTGAAGGTATAAAATAATATTACCAAATGAATTATCTTTTTAATATTTTAGGGCAGAGCTGTCCAAACCGCGGCCCGCGGGCTGCATGTGGCCCGCGAAGGGGCTTTCTGTGGCCCGCGAAAGGGCTTTATGCGGAAATTTTGAACAAGATATTTTACTTTTTAGTCAACCTTTATTGATTAAAACGTAAAATCAATTTGCAGTTAATTATTGTTTAATAACAAATGTACTTTTTTTTAAATTATTTATAAGTTATCCTAAATTGCTCTTAGAATGAGGTCAATGCTTGGCAGTACTTATCTTTGTGAAAGTACCTTTTCAACAATGAAATTTATAAAATCTAAATAATGTTATCAAATTTACTGCATTTGGCTACTACAAACATTGAAATTGATATAGCTACATTAGTAAAGGAATCAGAGTTACCGCAAAATTCTCATTGAAATACACAATTTTGTTAATATTGTCTAATATTTCAATAAAACATAGTTAAACAGTAATAAATGTTTTTTTATTTTGGGTGCGGCCCGCGGATAATTTTTATTTTCGTATTACGGCCCTTGGGTTCCTAGAGGTTGGACAGCCCTGTTTTAGTGTATTGAAAAACTGTTCAATAATTATTGTTCACTTACTTTATTTATAAATTGCTGCACATTTCGATGACAATGTTATCACCAGAGCGCTGCGTTATAAAATCTAGACTAATTCTTGGTTAAAAATTACTTATTATTATTTATTGTGTAGGGCGATCCAAATGAGACTGGTGGATGTAAACTAGTATTGAAGGCTATATCTTTTATTTTCATTTAGACTACTCTATATTTTATTATCTTTTCTAAATCATTAATAATAATTTAGAGTTTCCAGCTGATATGCACATAATTTTGTTTTAACACAATTAAGTAAATTTTCTCTACCTAAAATTTTAATAATTGCCTATTATTCACTTTGATTCATTTACATGTTTCTCGATAGCGATATTTTTTTCGCGCTTATTTTTTTAAACAGTTAATCAAATTTCAACGCGTTTGGAACGTCTATATATAGATATTATTTAAATTCTTTTAAAGAATCCATCACTAATTTTCTAGAAAAAACATAATCTTTATTTATTTTTTGCCAAATATACGTAAATAACTTGTTATGAATTGTGATTAATTATAAAAAATAATTTCCAGCATTATTGTTTCTTTACATTATTATTTAAGAAGAATTCTTCGTTTTTATTTTAAATATATTTTCTATATTATATACACAATATAAATAATAATAAGTGAATACATTTGTTACGACTATACAAAATCATAATATAGTATAACAAGAACTTTTAATTTTAATTTTTGCATTATACTTGCATATTTAATTCTAAACCCACTAATTACTAATACCATATTATATTTCCAGAAAAATATATTTATAAATTAAAATAAAGATTATTTAAGTTACGAACAATCTAAAATTTCCTTATAAAAATATATTGTAAGATAATTATAATAATGTAACTAATAAATTGAAAAATAATATATTTTATATTTATAATAAAACATAGTTTATCAAAATAGTATTGAATTAATTTCAATTAAATATATGTATTTTATTTTGTATTTATCAACTGATAAATTAAGTTATAAAGTTGGAAATCAAAGTTTGATTTTTAAAATGTATTGTTTTCTGTATTTTTTTAACGAATTTACGTTAAAAAAAATTGAATATATTTCAAATACACAATATTACAAAAATAAAATGGTATTAATATATATATATATATATATATATATATATATATATATATATCTTTGAGTGTGTGTGTGTGTACACATTTAATATATTTATGTTTGATTCACTATTGTGTAAATTCAAATGTAATCATAAAAACTAAAAGTATAAAAGAATCGTTTGAAAACTTTTGCTTGAAAATAAGTTAATATATTACCGTTAAAAACATCAATATGTCAAAATATATTAAATTTTTCGAATAAGCAATAAGTCAGAGAAGCAGAGGAAAGAAACTCGATATAAAAAACTGCATGTGGTCCCGAAGACTTATATTTTTTTTAATATACAAAAGGCATCATACGATGTTCTATTCTACCATTCTTATGAAGGTCATTCAGTCGATAACTGTAGTCGATAAAACAATTTATACACAGGTACACGGTTGTTTATTGCAGGGGCGGCACTAGGGGTGGATCGGTGTGGTCATGTGCTCGCCATGAACTGTGTTATTGCCCACACGGTGCCATTAAATCATGCAAAGTAAAATATTAAATAATTATGTTTACATGTTCATAATTCATCTTTTTCAGTTTTGGAATTAAAGTGCGATAATAAAAAGCACTCAAATAATTATTTGATATTATATATATATATATATATATATATATATATATATATATATATATATATATATATATATAATGAATTGGAAAACTTTATTTTTAAAATGACTCAAATGAATGAATATAAAAACGTAATAAGTGAGATATAATAAATATTAACTTATATTAAGCAAAATAATTATTGAAATTTTTGATTAATTTTTCTATCAATAATTTTTCATTTTATAATAGAAAACATTTCATAAACTAAGATTTATTTTCTCAGTTTATGAACAGTTGCAATAGTTTATTCCTATTCCAACTGTATGATAGTGTGTGTTTATGTATGTGTGTGTGTGTGTGTGTGTATACATACACACTATATATTATAATGTTTCTAATTCAGTGATTTTGTGAACAAACTGCTAAAAAATTATGTATTTTTATATATTTTATATTTCTTCTTAATGAAAAAAAATTCTTTTAAACTATTACTTTTTAATAAATTTTATGATTATCATAAAAAAATAAAAATCACTAGTCGTCAATATTTATAATTAAAATTAACAAGTGTTAATAAAATGTATCTCTACGTCCCTGTATCAAACAGCCAATTAACGTACGTGTATACAATCACATTATACTCATAAATACATACGCAAACAATTATATATATATACACATACACACACACATAGTACATAATTCCGTTTATAAATTGAATTAGTCGTTTCATTCGTTTATATTATTAATTGAATTACACTTGCTAACCAGTAAATTAAAGTGTTAATTATCTAACGTTCATAATTATAGATATGTGAATAAAACGTTGTATACATATATCTTTATTGATTATTTTTTTATATATTGATAAATTACTAGTTTGTGACTTCTATCTAGACACGTAGTCTTGTATTGATTTTCTATTTAAATATCAATGAAGAATGTTGTAAGTTATTTTTCAGATCGTTTACGTAGAATTAATTTTCTCTTTCCTATGTACATAATGTGACATTCTGTCAGTGTTATGAAGTAAGACTGTAATTAATAATCGTTATTTATTTAATTAATAAGCTAACAAAAAGTGTCAATTCTCACAAATTTATGTTTTAAAATATGCTTGTCTAATAAATCTAACATAATAGAGAATAAGATTCAAGAGTGTATTTTTTTACATTTATTTCATTAGACAATTATTTAATTATTATTAGTATAGATAATTTATTATTAAAATAAAAACGTTATGTTTAAAATTTTAGTTTTTACATGTGACTAATAATTGTAATAAAACTGATAGTTGCATTTGATTCTTTTAATTATAACTAGCTCAAAGAATATTCTTTCTGAGTTTGTTACAAATATTTAGATACACATTGAATATATGTTCATGCATGATATTATCCATATATTACAATTAATTACTTGAAAGAACGATTTTTTTATCCGTATGTTTTTTAATATATATTTACACATACTTATTTTCCTATGTTTGAGATGATATCGTCATTATTAGCAATTTAATAAAGACGGTATCACTTTGTAAATCTGAGAATATGCTTTAATTAAATACATGTATTTAAATCTCATAAAAATTTAAATAATATAAATATTTATAAATCGTACATATATATATATATATATATATATATATATATATATATATATATATATATATATATATATATATATTAGGTGTACCGAAAAGTTCTATCCGTCTAGTTCACTATAATTTTGAACACGTAGAAAAGTGTTTTAATGCAAAGTATATGACTCATTTTTACAGTTATATTTTATCATTGGTGCTCTTCAACATACATTGAAATAAATGTTTTATTATCAGAATTTACTGAGGAATAGTGAAAGAAAGATGTTTGTCAATAAGGTTCATTTACGGCGCTATATATTTTACGAATATCAACAAGGAAAGAATGCTGCAGAAGCATATTGAAATTTGTTAAATGTTTTTTAGGTAAATATGGGCCATCCAAATGAGACGGCTAGATTTGTGTTTTATTAAAATGAAACATGTATATAGCTCGGTGTATAGGGAAACATGTGTATAACTTCTTTTGTGTCTTTTTAATAAAATACAAATCTAGGCGTCACATTTGGATGACCCTATACATGTCTGAAAAAACATGTAGAATATGGTTCAAGAAATTTTAGAATGGAGACTTTATTTTTAAAAATGAATCACATTCTGGAAGACCCTTTTTGAACGATAATGGAATTCTTCGTAACATTTTAGAAGACTTATTTTTATCAACAGAGGTAGCAGAAAAGCTCGATATGACCCGACAAATAGTTTTAGATCATGTCCGACAGCTTGGATTTGTGTATAAGTATGCAAAATGGGTATTATATGAATTTCAACTATTTGCTCGTCTCTCCTTTCATAAAATAAAAATGAATTATTTTTGAAACACCTCATAATTGGGGATGAAAAGTGAATTACATATAAAAATGTAGTGAGGAAAAGAAAGTAGTGTAAAGTTTTAATAATCCTCTCCAATAATATTTAAACCGAGTTTAAGTGTGAAAAAGAGAATTTGTCTATTTAGTGGAATATTAAAGGATCAATTTATTTTCAACTTCTAAAGTCAAAAGAAATGTTTAATTCTCACTAATATAATCAACAATTGGACAGTCTGAACAACTAACTTAAAAAAATATCCGGTTCTTGTTAATAAGAAGCAAGTAATAGCATGACAATATATTTTTTAGGAACCTAGAAAAATAGCGTAACTTGGTAGGGAGGTTCTAAGTTCATATTCTCCAAATACAGCATCTTCAGACTACATTTTATTTTTGACTCTATAAAAATCTTCAAATGAAAAAAAAAATAATACACATGGGAAAAAGACACTGGATAAGTTTTTAGTTTCCAAGAATGAATCATTTTATCAGAGAGGAATTTATAAGAGTCCATCAAGGTAGAAAGAAGTTGTTAATATTAATGGAAATTACAATGATAAGTAAATATTAATAAACAATGTTAAAAATATTAATTTCTTTTATTTAAAAAACGGATAGAACTTTTCGGTAAATCTATTTTCAAGTTCTAGTCAAATGAAATAATTTATTCGATTTCATTGATTTTTCTAAGTGAATAGTTTTCATCAATATTGAAATAATATTCAATATTAACAGTATTTTCTCTTTAGATGTTGTACAGTTATTTGAATGTTCATTCAATTATATATATATATATATATATATATATATATATATATATATATATATATATATATATATATATATATATACACTAAAAGAAACATATAAAAACTTGTACTACTATATTTAGTTGTTATCCAACATTGGGGTCAATATTTTTTTACTGAGACAAGTTAAAAGAAACATAAATTATACCCGTTATCAATTAAAAATTAAATGAGAATAAATGCAGATCAGGAAGTCAAAAACTGCCTGAGTTTGGGCAAGGGAGGATCGGTTTATTTAAGCCTCCGGTCATTTTGAATGGTATAATGTGTGTGTGTGTGTGTGTGTGTGTGTGTGTGTGTGTGTGTGTGTGTGTGTGTATATATATATATATATATATATATATATATATATATATATAATTTTTATTAATATGTACATTTTTACATTCACATATGCTACAGTCATATACACCTGGGTCTGTTTTTATGCGGTAGATACGTTCCGTAGAAAACGCATTAAAAAAAATCGCACAAAAGAAGACTTAACTTACATTGAAAAATTAGGGATACGTTTCTTAATTTTCAAAAACCGCATAAAACCAAAGCAACAAAGTGAAATTACTCTAAAATTCGCATCAAAAAAATCAGGAAATAAAGAATGTCTAAAAAAAAATTTTAAATATCTGAATAAAATTGATACAAATCATAGCTCTTTTACTTTATTTTTTTATTAACTATTTAATTTCATTCAAAGTAATATGTACATAAGTGTAATTTATTTTACATTTTTTCATACATATTTGAAAATATGCGGGTTCGTTTGTGAACTGGTGTAAAATCATATTCGTCACTAGAGGAAACACAACCAGAATTAGCGCCGACTTCTGTCTCGTTTTGTGTTAATTTTTCTGCCGACAATATTTGAATCGGTGATTCAGCTTTGAGACGATGATTTTACTAATTGTTTATGAAGCTCGCGATATTCAAACATACACTTATTTAGCTGTCGTTGGAATTTTAAAGCTCATACAGAATTCTTATCATTACCAAGAATTTTTTTTCCAATTGATTACAAAGTTGAAGATCTTCTCAAATCATTTTTACAGTGAAGGGAATAGGTTCTACTTCTGTTTTATTATCTTTTTCTAAATCTTCTACGTAATCTAAACTTATTGTAATAATATCATTGTCACTTAAGGCATTGACCATCCTTTGCTAGCCGAAAAGTCCTTATCAGTTTGAGAAGCGGAAGTAAATGGCTCTGATTCCTTCATTTGTTCATAAAACTGAAGAGCTTTTCGTTAAATTAAATAACCGCTTAAAGGAATTCTTAAAAAAATTTGCATAAAAAGATATTAAGAAGAAATATGAACCGCATAACTTCAAAATCACATTAAAATAATCCGCACAAAAACAGACCCAGCTGTATATTTATTTCTTTATTGAAAAGACTGTAAGTAAACTTTGTATTATAATATTAATATGGCTTTATAGTTGATAAAATAATTTTTATCTGTTTTATATGTATTTTAACCTATTATATTTTTGCTATACAAAGATTTAGATTTACGTAAGTAATGATTTATAACATAATTATGTTTACTATAGTTAACATTTATGTAATAAATATATAAAAGTTAATAATTTTATTAAATTACAATATAAAACACTATCCACATACTATATATATATATACCATTTTTTGCACTATCAATACATAATCATTTATTTTAATCTTTACTGATTTTCATTAGATGTAATTTTATGACTATTTTATTATTTAATATAGAGTTGTATATGTGTATATATTGGTATAGACATAAAATTCACATACATAAATGGTCATTTACGTTTTGTATGATTTATTATTGTTAGTTTTAAAAAAAATATGTGAATATTATTTTCCTTAAAAAAGCATTTATAATATACGTTTCTAAGTAATAGTTTTATCTACTTGTTTCTCACTTTAAATACTAACTACATTTAGTTTATAGCTGTAATATAAAAATTTATGTAAGGTCTATAATTGAAAGCAAAATATGTAATATTGTATAGAAGATATTTTTTCATTACCTAACATTTTAAGTACATTATTCACATCTTTAATATAGTATATTAAATACAATTTTTAAAAGTTTATATTGGATGGCCCAAATAAGACTGAACGATAATAAATAATAGGAAAGTAAATGTATGTCTAAATCCTTCATTCTCATTTGGGTTGGGCTATTCAATATTTTGATATTTTAGATTGCAAATCAAAATAAAATTGTATACATATTTTTTATTTCAAAGTTTTATTCATCTAAGCTACATGTATATTAAACATTAAATGCCAACAAACGTTAACTATTCAATGACCTCTATAGTAAATGTAATAGGAATTCTTGAAGAATATATACATACATATATATATATATATATATATATATATATACATGTATACATTTATACATATATATGTACAAACGTATAATATCTTTGAATGTATGTGAATTTGTGTACGCTTTATTTAATTATGTATGATGTATATAAAATATGAATTCATTTTTATGCGAAAGGCAAAAATTTATGTGTTCCGCATTTTAAGTACCTTAAGATAATTGATTTAATCGCTTGTACATGCACTGACAGAAACGTATATTTCAGTATGTCTACTTATTTATTTATAAACAGATACATAAACATTTGTTAACTTCAAAATGCATTCACGAACAACTTTATAGGCACTGATTTTCGTACAGTTAAGCCTATTTTAATATAAAAGAATCGTTTTAGTATTTCTATTCAATTTGTATAAAATTCAAATAATTTATAATTAAAGTTATATGTTTCCAGAAGTTTTGCTTGCATTGTTATTAAAACATAAAATAAAGAAATAATCCTGTAAAATTTTAAAAATATGTTTGTTAATTTGTGCGGATTTTTGTAATATTATTATTTTAGTATTTTTTAAAAATAAGATTATATTAAAAAAATAAATCAATTTATATTATATTCAGTGCTTATGTGATAAATAAAAATGATTTAGTTTCCAAAAAAATATTAGTCCATACTTTTTTATTATAAAAATACTGGTTGTATTAATTCATCTATAGAAATATTTTTTTTGGCCTTAATTCCACATACACATAATTAGTATTAAATAATATTAAAAAATTAAACTGAATTTAGATATTGAAAATTAGATTGTAAAACATTTTTTTTATTTTATAATAATGAAATATTCAGCGAATAGAAAAATCTTGTTCGATTTTGTTGTATAAAAATAACTAGTTTATTTGTATATTTTTATTTATTCAGTTAATCAAAAGTTCTTTTAATATTTTAATACTATTTTTCTAATGTTCTAAAAACATTCATATGATTCTATTATAAAAGCTCATGTATTCTTTTTTAAACAGTAATTATTTTGAACATAGATAATCCAAAGAATTCGAAAACGTATTTTTTATTAATTCTCTTTTGTAATGATCTAAAACATTATCATCTATTGAAACTTATTCTGAGAATAGCGAGAATAAATAACTCACCATGTTTCAATTCTCTGTTTTTGTTAAATTTGCTCTAGAATATACGATCTGGTATTGTCACGGCTAATGACTTCTAATTTAGCCAGAATGGGTTTCTATATTGTGCTTCTTTTAGTTAAATTAGATCGTACGTCTCTTAGACTGTGTTTGTTTTAGTTAATCCAGCTAACAATAATTACGAGAAGTTTGATTCGATTCATTAATGAAAATAGATAAATTATAATTTTTGTTACTATTGAAAAGAAAAACATTTTCATTTGTTAATAATAGGAATAATTACTAGATAATTATTTTTTTATTTATATGTATTGTATTAATAAAGTATTTTTTATTAGGAAAAATTCGATTTTTAATAAAAAGATAAAAAATGTCTATTTATACTTATTGTTTTAAATGGATTAATTTGTACTTATTATGTTTGAAATAGTCATAATATACAATAAATATATTACAACATTTTTATTTGTTTCAATAACATGTTAGTAAGTTTGAATCAGAGTTTTTCTATATAGTAGTAGGATAATAAAATTAATGCACAAAAAGGTAAATAAATCATTGTCTGTAATTAAATCAAAATAAATATTATAAGTATATTTCTCTTTCTTATTCTTAATTCACAGACACACACACATACATACATACCTATATATATATATATATATATATATATATATATATATATATATATATATATATATATATACATATATACAACTGTTTATAAATTAAGATGACTTCATAGTTCGAAAACGCGGTTTATTTTGTACTAAAATATACTATTAAATAATATAAACGGACGGTACTATTTTCATGCAAATTACATGTTAAACAAAATGTTAGAAATACAGTCATAATGATACCAAACGTAGAATTTATTTTTAAATTATTAGACTACAAAAAATTTCTTGCAATGTTTAATTGTATATTATATATATATATATATATATATATATATATATATATATATATATATATATATATATATATGCATGAATTTTTTTGAATTCAACTTCTATCTTATGTTTTATACATCTCAACTTACCTATACGTTATAGTAGCACATTTCGACTATAGAATTTATGTATGTATACACCTTGCGTCGCCGAATAATTTGCAAACCTCTGGCACACCTGACGTGATGACATGAGAAACGGTCTGCGCATTTTCGATACGTCCATCGTGGTTCATTTTGTTTTTACTGAATCTTTAATTATTGCTGCGTTAAAATTGAATAATTAAAATGAATGACGAAATGATACTTTGTTCTGAATAAGCAAAAAATTGAAATAGATCAGTCTGCAAATTTTGATCTCTTGTTTTTATTAATAATAATGATTTATATAGTTGTTACAAGTTTGAGTTCAAACAAATTTATAACGTAATTTATTGTTAATGATAAATCATTCTTTTATCTGTTGTTAAAGTAAGATGGTGGTTATTTTGAAATTAGGTCTTCATATTTAATGTCAATATTTTATTTTATTAACATTTTTTTTTAATTAATTCTGTACAATGTGCTTTTACATAAAGTGTTGAAATGTGTAAACTGAATGGTAGATAACAGCAAATAATTTATTAATTTTAGTCAAACATAGGAATTACAGACAGTAATAAGTATAAAGTGGTTGAAATGGAAATGGGTAAAACATTTTATTAAAAGATACGTCAATGAAAATTAATGACGAATTAAAAACTATAAGATAAAAAGAGGTTATAAGTAGATAAATATATTAGAAAAATTATTAAAAATCTTCATATCTTGAACTGAATGAATCGGTCGTAATGAACCCTGTTAACTTATGACGAGTATAGAATGTTCATTATTTAACCTTTGCTCCCTCCTCCCATTTTCTGATCTCAACTTACAGGATAATTCACGTTTATTTTCAGTATTACGTTTCGTTTATATGTAGTTAAAAATTTTAAGGTTTCTTTATAGTTTTTAATAAGGTAATTTGGCATCAAAAGTAAAAAAAATGTACTTAGTTGGTAATTTGTTTACAGAAAGATGTTTTAATAAAATTAAAAATACACAGTATAAAAAATGATACTAATTTAGGTAATAATAGCCTAGATGGAATAAAAAAGCCAAAAATGTGTTTTCTAATTACGGTTTTGTTTAAAAATATTTTTTATAATATATGCAAATCTTTAAATTACAAAAAAACTTTAATGTTGTTCACATTATCAATAAATAATTTAATTGAATTTTGTAACATTTAAAATATAATTGTTCTTTTTGGCTGAAAGAAACTTGTTTAATTTTGAATAAGTATATATATATATATATATATATATATATATATATATATATATATGTATGTATGTATGTATGTATGTATGTATATGATGATGATGATGAGCATTAACAATTCAAACGACCTGTATATTAAATATTAATGACCGCTCGTCGAATTAGCATGAGATAAAACTTAGCCTGTGGCTCATCTATTTTACATATTTAATTGCTGTTTGTCCATTAGGTCGGCCATTTCCCCAAAAGCTAAAAACAATAATTAAATTGTCTACGTTAGAGACAGTGGCGAGCAAATTCTTTGACAGAGATGGATTGGGTCGAATTACTGTCCGGGTTACTGACTTACACCCGAATGATGTAAGTTAATTATTTGTACGTTTACTAAAACAACAACTACCGATCGTTAACAGCAGACTACACCAATCGATCGATTTGACGAATTGTTCATTTTTATAATTAACAATCGGTGAAACTTGATAGACAATGTGTAAATAAGTGGACGAATGATGTCTCAGACATCACTTACTGAATTCAAACAGCCTTTGAGCGTAAAAATAATTATATAATCTCACAATATTATATTCAAAATGTGTTAAAATAAACACGATATTCGTGTACGATGTATTTGCGTTTGTACAAGTGTAATTTATGTATATGAAGAAGTATGCACAGTGGATAAGTTGAAAAAACGACTTGTTTTAATTATTTTCATGTTAAAAATGTTTATTAATGAAAACACCTCAAGATCAAATTTCAATACGATTATAATATTAATTTTAATTTATTTAAATGAGTAAAGTAGCGAAAAATAAATTATGCAATAAAATGAATTAAATATTATATAGATCATGTAATAGATATATTGAATTAAAGTTTGAATTTAAAATGTAAAAAATTAAAACGTTAATATATAATAAAATATCGCAGAAAAATTCTTGATAAATTGACGAGATAAGAATTTAACTAAACATATGTACGAGGGTTATACTGTGTTAAGAGAGATACTATAATTCGGATGATCATTTTTTTAATACAGTAGTGAACGGATAATATGTGCATATTTTGTATGAGTCAGTTTAATCTTATATATTCAGTAAAATTCTTGTTTTTAATTCATTGACTTTGTGAGATTTTTATTCCAGCGTAATTACTTTTAATTATAGGTATCATGAATTTTTAAAAATTAACAATGAGTTGTTTTTTATATCTCACTAATCATAACTGTATGCTAAATTGAAAATAAGTACTTTTATACTCATACATATATAATGTAAAAGTTTATCATTTAATATTTAGATGCGTATGATATTAATTTAAATTTATATGCACATGATTATTTTTATCAAAATGATAATGAACATAAAACATAATTAATGAAAATTGATCGTTTCTTTTAATAAGTTATAATGATACATTTTAGACATAGAAAAAATCTTATTTTTAATGTCATTGTTAAAAGGTTGTATATAATTTTTTTAATATACTCAAAATCTATTTGTAAAAACATAATATAAATTAATAATATATAATTAATTATAAATATTAGTATATTTTTATGTAAAATGTAAAATTCTGTACATCATTTTTATAAAACAGGGATTCGAAAATTTCTAAACCTTGGAAAATCTTTTTTTAATCGATGAAATATTGTATTAATAGTTTGTATTCTGGCCTTTTGTAAATTCTATATTTTTCGGATTATACAGAGATAAAAATCGATGTAAATGTTTAGTTCTACAAAAAAAATGTTAGTTTGATATATTCGAATATCTAACATTTTATGTTATATTTGAAAAATGTATCTAATATTTATTTACTTTTCAATTGAACTCTCTCACTCTCTATTTATATATACGTCTCTCTCTCTCTCTCTCTCTCTCTCTCTCTCTATATATATATATATATATATAGAGAGAGAGAGAGAGAGAGAGAGAGAGAGTAAATAAAAGGATATAAAGAGAAAATGAATACAAAAATAATTTACAAAATAATGATAAGTTTTACACAAATGGGCTATCATTTTAATACTACAAGATATTGGAAAAGTATTGAAAAATTATTTATTGTTCATTTATTTCATTGATAAGCTGATTTGCATTTTGATAATAATATCATCAGAGCATTGTATTATAAAAGTTAGATTAATTATTAGTAAAAAAATTACTTATATACTTTTTTGTGTATTCTTATCTTTATTCAATGCATCTCTAATTAGCCTATTTCACTATATATATATTATACATGGTTTATACAAGTTTAAGATTAAATGCATAGTAACTTTGAATTTTGTCCTCTTGACTAGTAATAATAATGATAATATTTAATTTTTTTTTTAAATATTCCAAAAAGAAGATTTTCTATACAAAAGATATTTGGTATTTTATTATTTTACACATATACTCGTATTTTAGTTCAATATCTTAAATATGTTTAATAATACTTACACAGTAGAAAATTGAGTTCATGTATAGCATTGAATCATTTAAAATTAGTATTAAAAAAAACATAACAAAATAAAAATACTTTATTTAATAATCAAGTTCAAAAATTAATAACAAAATGTGTAAAAATTGAAAAAAATAATAACATATGTTTCTGTGAAAGTAAAAAAGAATAAGGAATCTGAAAATAAACCAGAATTCCACTTGTTCTCTCGTTATTCATATTGCAATCTTCCATATGTATACACTATATAACTGTACGTGTGCATGTACAAATAATAAGACAAGAACAATATAATATTTCAAAATAAAGTTATCATGTATTTAATGAAATATTCATGATTAGAGACTCACCAACATGCACATGCTATAATACTAAATAACTCTGTAAGCCGATTATGGCAAGGTGTTTATTTTATAATGCACATACATATATAAAATACGTGGTTTAAATATTTACATATTTATTCAAATATCTTTATATGAGTACACATAACACAAATATTCACATATTTATATATATATATATATATATATATATATATATATATATATATATATCAACAGCAGGAGTAAAAGATTCCATGGTAATGTTTTACTAACTGTGTGTCGAAAACGGACAAGTCATAATCTAATATATGTACATATGCATATTAGGCACACTGCTTTATCATAATTATGGAAGAACAGACACGCAAGTTTATAATAATATCAGATATTAGATTCTGAATGATTGTATATTGTGTGTTTGAGGTGATTCTTCACGTATCTACTTATATGTATATGTTATTTATTCTTCTTTTTTTTGCTTGCATAATGACTTCATCTTTCACTTTGAGGTCTTCATAACAAATGTTTAATGCAAACACGACATAAATCTTAACACCCACGCATTATTTACAGATGTTTTACGTCTTTGACGTAACCTTTTACAAATACAAATGCAAATATAGATACATCATATGTTCATTATTTGTATGTATGCGTATGTTTTTATGTATGTATATATTGCAAAAATTGTTAATCCACACACAATAAAAAATATATTTCGAAAGCCATTCCATTTATGAACGATTACAGTTATTTTCAGTTTCCTTTCAAAAAAATTTAAAATCGTGTTACCTACTTACACATATAAATATATTTGATTATCAATTCATTTTGTTAGTACTTTTTAATAATGTTGGGTCAGTATTATATATTATTTTAGTTTTTTGTACACTTTAATTTTATTATATATATATATATATATATATATATATATATATATATATATATATACTTTAAAATTAAAGGACACTTTTATTTAGTTGTTTTAACAAACCTATAATTACAATTTGACAGATTTATTATCTAAACTTCCCAGTTAAAATTTACATATCATAGAATTTAATTCACAAATTAATACACTGAGTAAAAATTTAAATAATCGAGTGATATGCAAGTTTTAAAACATGAAATATATCATATGGAATTAAAGAACGAATTAGTAGGACATTTTTTAAAAAATTTTTTTTAGAAATATATATATTATTTGTAGAAATGTATATTATTTATATATTTAATTAAAAAATAAGATATTAATGTTATAGGTATTTTTGTAAGAAATACATTTATTGTCTTTATTTTATAATTATTATTATAGTTGATTTTTATTTTTTTAGAAATGGATTATATTATGGCGGAAATATTCATGCTTAAAATAGATAATCAGAAATAAATTAATTCTGTGTGTATAATAGGTCAATATATGAGAGCTGCGTCAGTGGATTTAGAAAACAAATTAAAATAGAATATTATACCGTTTTGTTAAATTATATTTTTTTATTTGTTGTTTTGGAAATGTGGCTGATTCACTTTACACAAATGAATTTTAACCCCAACACCACAATAGTTAAAAGTGTTCAGTATATTTTTTTATTATTTGGAATTATTTTAATGTATTCTATTTTTAATATACTGAAATCAAATATACCTATTATTATTTTTTCTATGTTGTAAAAAATCGTATATAGAATAAAGTAGTAAAATTTGAAAATTATATTTTAAGAAAAATATTAAAACATAATAATTACTACTGCTACTTAACCAGAGTTTATTTGTTGCATCATTTCTAAGTTTTTTCCCACTTTTTTCTATCATCTATGTTACTGATTCTTATTCGTTCTAACACTAACAATGTACTTCTTACTTCATTCTCTTATCTTAGTTTAGGTCTTTCCATAGACCGTTTTCCTTTAGGCTTTCAATTTCTTTGATCTTTATAGTAGCTATTATGTCCTCTATCTAAAAACGTTTTTTAAATTTTTACATTTTTTTTCTTACTCTATAGTTCCCATTTTTCTGGACACCCCTAACTATTTTTTTCAATACTTTATGCTCAAAAGCTAACAATTTCTTTATCATTCTTGCATTCTAATAATATAAATTTTCTTCTGAATTGTAAGTATTGTTAATATTGTTTATTTTTTTTTGTTAAATGCACAAAAGTCATTATTGTATATAATACCAGTAAATTTAAATAATGTACATATAAATTTATAAGATGTTAGGTTAAATCGTTTTAAATTTATAATGTAATTAGTTATTGACATGTTTATTTTTTTACTTACACTTTTTGATTAATTATAAAGCAAACAAGCAAATTAATATGAATTATGTGTGTTTCTGTATAATTAATTTAAGTTTATTTTTACACAAAATAACTAAATAATTATTTATGATTATTCATAACATTATAACTAAATTTAATACTTTTTAATTACAAAATTTAAATTTATTTAAAAAATTTCGTGTCTAATAATTGAATTTTAACTGATTAACGTTTATGTATACTACATACAATAATAATATATGATCGTATATAATAATTATCAATAATCTCTAATCGAATAATGGAATCTTATTAAAAGTTATCGTTAAAATGTATACTTCATGTATACTTGTTAACGTATATACGCACGTAACCGAGAATCCCAAAAACTGGACAATGTACATATTTTTTTTTTCGTTCAGCTGTTGTGGTGGACAGGAAGTCTTCCGACATATTACAAAAGTGTTATCGATACGACATATCCGGGGGACGCGTAAGGGCGCAGCCATCGCCACACTCAACTGCCCGATATCTAATATCGATATGTTGTCCACGAGACAGTGTTAATTGTCCTATCAAGATCTATATGTCAAATACGTGTCGTATCTCATGACATCGTGCATAATTAATTTATACATTGTACATTATATATTATGTAGTATAGTTAGCTGTATCTCTGTATGCGTGTGTTTGTGAATGTAAAACAACGTAGAAAATAACGAATTTTTCAGATCTCCAGTAGTTTTATTCATATGTGTTCGTATGGCTATCATATATGTGTGTGTGTGTGTTTGCGTACGTTTGTGAAATTAGCACGAATTAATTAATTTTTTAAACCACTAATAATTTACAATTATATATACATAAGTCGTAGATAATTATTGAAGAAATATTAAAATACGTTAAGTTAAATCTTAAAAGATATATAAATATTCGGTTGCCAAGAAATTCTTGAATTTTTATTACTTTTAAGTATAAATTATTGAAATACAAATATTTTTATTCCATTCAATTTTCCATATATTTTTAAAATTAATTTCTAAATATTTAATTATTTTTTATATATCCTGAATTCAGAAGTATTTTTATTGCGTATTTCATTTCAAATAAATTATTTATTTCAACTTTTTTAACACAGCCAAAATGCATGCTAATTTAATAATACGGCGTTAGTTGATTCGACAGATGAGATAAAACTTTACACGTCAATTATATCTTTTAAAAAGTAACTTTTATCATGTGTGATTATTTCTTATCGTGTTAAAAAATAATTAATTTTCGTTCGATTACAGATAATCACATTTGCACATTTTTATTTAATCTTTTATTAAGATCAAAGAACAGTATACAAATGCAATTTATTTTTGGTTTCAATAATTAAAAATGGACATTTTTTAATCTTTATTGATCAGTATTTAAATTAAATTTAGAGCATTTATACCATTTAAATGTTTAATTAAAATCATTTTTTTCTTTAATTTCATTTTATTATATTATCGGACACAAAATATATGAATAAATGTTTTTTGTGTATACATTTTATTAAATGTAAAAATGAAAAAGACAAAAATATTAAATTAAGTTGCAAAATTAACTCACTTAAATAAATAATCGATTATTAAAATAAAGAATAGTACATTTCTATTTAGAAATTTCATATAAATTTGATTTTTTACAAAATGTTTCGACGTCTACAAAAACAATTTTTGAAATGCATGAAGTAAAAATCATGTTCGAGTTGATAAAATTCCAATGTAGTTATTTAAAAAATTCACGTGTGGTGATTTTAATTCATTTGATGAATCAGATTATTTTAATAACTTATTTAGATATTATTTGAAAATTATCAGAAATAAATGTTTGAATATCATATACGAAAATTGTTTCGACGTTGATCGTTGAAACAGCAATGACATTTTTTAATATTAGAAAACAATAATTCGTTTTAAAGTTTAATGTTTGAGTATCGCATTTAAAATCGTATTTGAGAAATCTATGTTGTTCTACTTAATTACTTGAAAGTTATTCTAAATTCAGATATTAGTTTAGTAAATATGAGTTATTTATAAATTTTCGTAATTATGAAGTAAAAATTTTCAAATTATAATTTTTTGTATTTTGTTCTGACTTATTGAATATTTAAAATGAAATATAAAATAAATGTATTTAGCTATTAATCTAATTTATTAATAGTTACAAGATAAAAATATTTGTTTTAATATATTTTATCGTACAATTGACAATTAAAAACAGTTTAAATACTTATATATTCGTACATATACATTTTTTTTTATTAAAATTATTATTTAAATACTTTTCTTTTTTTATAAGATATATTATTTTAGATCTTTTATTAAATATTCACTAGCAATAGTTTGAAATCTAAAAAATATATTAAATTACAAGTTTTATTACAAGTAATTAACACGATTATATTTCACCTTGTTCAAATAAATATATTCTAAATCTGATTTATTTCAATATATTTTGTCAACTATATTATTAACACATATAGTCAAACAAATACAAACACTCGGGAACATTCACACACACACACACACACACACACATATGAATATATATATATATATATATATATATATATATATATATATATGTTCAAATATATGATTACATGAACTACAATTATATTTTTTGAATTCAGGTAGTCTTTCAATTACAAAATAAAATTATCTGTTTCTCCGAACCAATTTCAATAAGTAATTTATTATTGATACCGAGATTCATCATGCATACAGTATTCATGATTGACAAATTATAGTGTAAAATGCATTTCGAAGAACCTGTTATTTCTATTACATTAAATTTATTCTACTATTGAATGAATTTCGTAGATAAGAAATCTTTTGTGTGAAACTCATTTTAATGAAGTAATTTCGACGAATAAGCTATGTAAATGGAATCATCTAATATATTGATGACATTTTTTACCTTAAGCCATGTCATTGATGTAAATACATATATACATACATATAAACACAAACACATACACACACACACACACACACACACACACATATATATATATATATATATATATATATATATATTTCTATGTCCTTTAATATTATTACATGATATTTGTGTGTATGAATTTTTATATATAATTTTAAATAATTAAGTATTATGTGAGTCTTAAACAAACTTTCTTTCCTAGTAAATAGTATAATACAAAATTTATAGTAATAAACTATTAAATAAAGTAAACTTTTAGTTATAATTAATTTTTTCTAATGAAAAAATTTCAATATACGAAGATATTTATAAAATGTTTAAATATAAAAAAAATATATCCAAGTTAGTTTCATTTCAGAAATTAACGAGTGCATTTAAAATACTTTCTAAGCAGGTATAAACAACTGCTACTACATCTATAACATTAACAACTAACTGTTTATAATTATCATTTCTTAAGACATAAAATATATGTTTTATGACAGCGTACGTATTTTTTGAGGAAATTATTAACACATACTAGGTAAATTTTCAATACGACTGATGTTAAATAGTTTTCTTAGGATGTAATGTCTTAATTATGACACTATTTGTCGTAAGATATCAGTTAAAGATCAACCCTAGAGATATATTACATCCTTAAACGTTATCTTTAAACAGATGTTTACCTCTGTCAGTACAGAAATAAAAATAATTTGTTTAAGGTGTATTTTTAGGCACTTTTGTATTATATATATATATATATATATATATATATATATATATATATATATATATATATATATATATATATATATATGTATATGTATATATATATATATATATATATATATATATATATATATATATATATATATATATATATATATATATATATATATATATATATATATATATATATATATATATATAATCATTACCGTCACCATCGTCGAACTAGTTTTTATCAGCCCATTATTGGGAAAAAGCCCCACTGAATGTTATTATCCACTAGCACTTCGTCTTAATAATACCCACCACGTTGCAGGCAGCTTAGTAAGGATTTTCATTCTGGGTTTGTTCCTTTAGGTCTTTACTTCAGCTAAAGAGCTTCGCTTGTCCTATTTCTGTAACCGGTGTCCATACATATATATATATATATATATATATATATATATATATATATATATATATAAATTATTAATGTTATATAAATAAAATGATTGCAAATTATCGTACTTAGATTGTTATAAATTAATGGTATAAATTAGACGTAGATAAACTACATTTAAAATATTGAGCTTCTTTGTTTTCTTTTTTTTTAATGAACTAATTCTATATTTTTTGAAGTGGAACTTCTCTTGTTTTTTATTATTATATTTCAATGTCATGTGTGAGGTAATTGATTTGAAATTTCAATTACCTAACACTTGTTTGGGGTTTCCCAAATGTTTTATATTTGTTACCTTTCTTGATTTTAAATAATATAAAACTACACGTATACACACACATATATATGTGTGTATGTGTGTGTTTGCGCATATGTGTGATTATGCATTCTAATGAATTATTTTGATTAGCCTAAAATCAATATCAACCAGTATTAAAATGGTAACTGTTTGACCTTCATTTGCAAGGGTTAACTTGCAAGGGTTTTTATTAGGATAAAAATTGGGGTAATATAAATATATAAACAAATTCCAGAACATTCGAAGTAATACGAAAATTAAATATTAGTGGTAAAAAAAATAAATATCAAATTATAAAAATAATAACTATATAATAAATTAATTTAAGAATAGACATATTATAAGATGAAGTTTTTGATAATTTTCTATCGACATAAATAAAACCATATTGATTTTTACCCTTATGTATATATATATATATATATATATATATATATATATATATATATAAGTTTCAAAAATAAACTCATGGATATATGGGACATAGACTTAAGAAAATTTTTAGGGATGGATTAGGAGAGAAACACGTTTTGGGAAAGGCCTTTATCTAGTAGTGAATAGAAAGAGGCTAATTATAATTATAGTGATACATACATACATTTATATATATATATATATATATATATATATACATGTGTGTGTGTATGGATATTAAACCATGCGATATTATTTTCATTGAATTCTAGCAAGTTTTTATATATATGTACGATGAGTGAAATATATGCATACAAGTATATATATATATATATATGTGCATGTATGTATGTTTGTATGTATATATGTGTTGTGTTGCGGCAGGTGTTCTTCAAGTATCTCTTCCTAAAGACACACCCACACACTTTTAGCCATCGTATACATTGTAGTATGGTACCTACAAGAGTCACGACAATACCATAAAAATGTTGACATGATATATAAATATTGGATGAACTTGACGTCATATATATATATATATATATATATATATATATATATATATATATCTATATATATATATATATATATATATATAAGTCAAAGAACTCGGAAATAAATTATTGTTATATATTATTATAATAGATGGCCTATCTTATTAAAAAATGGAATAAAAAAAATTACTAACGCACACATTTGTAATTGAAAATGTAAAGCTTAATAATTTGGCCTTTATAATAGTATAATTAGTTTTAACATTTTTATATAAAAAATTGAAAACAATCTTAAAAAATAAAGATAAAATTTTTCCTATAATAATTGAAAGTTTTTTTTTAAAAAATGTACTCTATTTTATTTAATAAACAATACTTTTTTGTCATTAAAAATCATTTCGAATGATATATATATATACTCTAGTATAAGTATCGTTGAGAATTAAAAACGAACTCTTTCTCTAATTTTATATAAAATACATTATTTATATAATAGTATCAAAATTTACATTTAACAAAAAAAAATTATTGAGTGTAGAATTATTTTGTACGATTTTTTGTTATTTATGACTGATGTGTTTTTGTGTATGTGTTTATATATATATATATATATATATATATATATATATATATATATATATATATATATATATATATACATTCATACATACATGCACATATATAATACCTATTAAGTTTAATTGCTGTTGCATTTAATGTCATGCTGAGCTGCAATATGTCATGAGCTCTAATCCGGTCTTGTGGCTTATGTCATCTTTCATTAAGAAAGCGCCTGCCTTATTGGCAAAAAAATGTTCAATTAATAAGAATATATCTTGGCAACGACGTAAAGTAATTGATTAATATTTATTTATATATATATATATATATATATATATATATATATATATATATATCAATGTATTTATGTATGTTTGTATGTATTTATATGTATAAAATACCCATTTATATGTTTGAATTGTCGTCAATGCAACATTTCTATACTATTTCTTTTTCCATAATTTGATAAAATGTTTATTGTATTACAAATAATTATGCTGTATATATTTTCTCCATTTTTATTTAATTAATTTACTTTTTAATTCAATAGTACGATGTTATTAATTGTTACATTTTTTTATCAGATGCCATGTAGGTTATTAATTTTTGCCATAAAATATTTTTTTAATACCATTTTATCTTTTTTATATAATTCTGCTATATTATTCTGATTAGTATTTTTTTAGTTATTAAAAATATAATTTTTCAAGATAACAATTATCCTTAATTTATACTTTTAACCTAAAACACTTTTTTTATTTAATTAGAAAAATCAAGGTAAGACATTGAACATAAGTACATATATTTTAATTGATATTTTTTTCTTATTATGAATTATATAACATATTTAAATTTTTCGAAATCTTAACTCTATTTTTAATATAAGTTCTTATAACAGTATCTATATTTAATGAGAAATAGAGTAATTGAAGCTCATAAATAAACAAAATAAATGCATTTTGAAAATAAAATATTATATTTTATCATTAGGAAGTCATTTCATGTAATGTATATTTTTATAATAGATAATTATGTTTAATTACTATGTACAACTAGTCTACATTCATTAATGTTTTAATAATTGTAATATAAATTAATAAAACATATATAAAGAGTATTAGTTGTTATTTTATTAATATTTTGTAAAAAATATTATTGATACACAATATCGAGTTCTGTTATTAAAAATTTATTATTCATACATTTTTCGATTCTAAGCAATTAAATAATTTATTATTAATAATTAAAATGTGAAAGTGTACTATGAATTTATTTTAATAAATATTGGAATAAAGAATGTGTAGATAGTGTGTGTAAAATTAAGATGAAATATTATGAACTTGTAATAAATAATTAATATTAAAGTAAAATCAGGAAAAGTAAAATATTATTTGAAATTAATTAAAACAATTACAAAAAAATATCATCCTTTACGACTGTTTTTCTAGAATTTATACTCATTAATAAAGACGTGAATGTCGCGAAATTAAACCGATCTTTTATTGTCGTCGTGTTTTTTACGAAAAAGACGAGTTGTTTTCGCCCTGTAGCTAAATTGTATTTAACTGTTAATGTATGACGAATAGTTAATGTATGCAGTCAACGGTCAAAGTACTTGTAAAGAGTAGTTAAACGTGTATTATTGAAGACACATTTCTATTAGCAATAAATTAAGATCAATTTATGTTTATAACTTGGGCGACTCTTAATCACTTAGTTTTTAAGTCATTTCGGTTATTTTAGCAGACTCTCGTAAGTTTTCTATTCGAATTAAATGGATTGAACATAATGTTATGATTATTAATTGAATGAATTATTATATTTATGTTTGACAAATTTTTAAGTAATTGATTTGCATTAATACGTCAAGTTTATTTAATGTTAAATATTTAAATTAAATATTTAATTTCACTCAAACTACTTTCAGTGTTTTTTATTATTATTATTAAATCTAATATTATTTTAACACATTTTTTTCGAGAACTATAAAATGTTTAACTATATAATATACTTTTTATTTGATAACTTTTAATTGTAATCAAATATAAATTCAACCACTATGTATTATTTTATAATTCATTGTTTGCCATGTTATAATAAGCTGATACGATAAAGGTACTATTAAAATAAATGAGTTAAGTATGCGATCTAATTATAATTCGAATAATGAACTGAGAAAGTATGTAAACATATATATGTACTTATATATTTCTAGTATATAATTATTGTTAGTTGATTTTTGTACTACCACATCCTTACACACAATCTAATTTGACTTAGTATTTTCCAAGGTTTTCATTACCTCCCCTTTAAATAAATGAAAAAGTATTTTTTATTAAACTATATTGAACATATTGTATTAGAGTAGAAAATTAAAAAGATTTTGTATTTTGATTACTTGTCGATTAATTTTTATTAAAAATACATATTAAAAACAAATGTTTTAATTATTATTAATAATATAATGTGATGATAATAAGAAATATTAGTATAAAAGTATTTTGAAAAGTATATAATTGTTTTTTCCAAACAATCAGTATTTTTTTTATTACATATTATATATATATATATATATATATATATATATATATATATATATATATATATATATATATATATATATATAAATGTAAAAGATCGACATTAAAATTTGGCAACAGCTATATTTAATAATAAAAAGAAAGAAAATTTTTTAGTGAAAAAATATGTTCACTTAAAACACTGTTATTATCCTAATAAGCATTTAAAAATTTGTTACGAGAAGAAATAAAACAAGATTTTATTTATATTTAAGATTTTATTTATTTTTATTATATTTTTTTTATTCGAACGATTTTCAAATGATTTGAAAATAATTATCCGAAAATTAAGTAATCAAAAACTGGTTATATAATATTTAATTTTAATATAATCTTTTAATATACACGTAAAGTTGGTGTTACAAATTTTGTTCCCTCAAAATATTTATTTTCTGTTATTTGTAATCTACAAAAATCCATATTTTTTAAAAAAATATTTTTATATCCATCAGAAAGATAAGAAGGAAAGTTTTTATTTTAAAAAAATGAGCTTTCTAAATATTCAGTTCATACTCATAGCCAAATGATTGTTTACAATCGATTTCAAACGAACTACATATATACTTAGTTATAATTAAGTGACACTAAATTCAATTACAATTTCAATTTAATCTAATGTTTAAAAAATCATCATTAATTCTCTCTCTCTCTCTCTCTCTGTATATATATATATATATATATAAATATATATATATATATATATATATATATATATATATATATAATTTATCAATCATAATATAATTTAGTAAAAGTATAAAAATTTTAGTCTACTTAAATTTTATTATATTCATATATATATATGTATAAATATATGTACATTTATGTACACATGCATACAAATACACACATATTTATTAATTGACTTAGATATGCACTTAAATTATCTTGTCTGAAGTAATTAGATAAAACAAATTAAAAGATTAAAATGAGTTTTATGTTTCTTACGTGGTAAACAGATTGAAATATTTCTATATCATAAATCAATATGAATTAATGAATTATTGGCGTTTTATATATATATATATATATATATATATATATATATATATATATATATATATATATATATATATAGACTGGGTAGCACAGTGGTTTGCATCACCGCGTGTCATGCGGGAGATTGCGTTTGATTCCCAGTCGAAGAGTCCCCCACTTTGGAGGGTTGAGCATAAAGGTCGACAACCTCATCTTGTAAAAAAATAACTGTCAAAAAATGAAGAGAGTAAACCCCGAATAAAAAATCTTCACCAATCCGCCTGGTCAACGTGGTGAATATGACCAAATACCATAGAATGGTAGCATTCATTGAGGCTTTCGTCCAGTAGTGGATTGATATGGGCTTTATGATGTGATGATATATATATATATATATATATATATATATATATATATATATATATATATATATATATAACGTTAATTTATGTTTTAAATTTTGTTTTATTATACTAACTATTTTTTTTAAAGTGTTAATTATGTTTCCTTTTCTTACGCGACACAAAATAAATAATCACTGAATAAAGTAAAACTTGTATATTTAAAGTTTTGTACAGTTGTATAAAATGTCAATTGTAGGTATTTATCTATTGAAGAAATATACATATTTTGTTCTGTTCAAATTTCTATTTTTCTATTGAGTTCTAAATCAGTTTTTTTTAGTTTTATATTAATAATGTTAAAGTTACAAGTACTTCTGTCAATAATTATTGAAGAGTGGGCATAAATGGTTGCTTCAACATAGCATATAATCCATTTTCTTGTGAAGAGGTCATCAATGCAGTTTGAGACTGAATATTCGTATCATTTGTTGTATTTTTGATTTTTAAAATTATTGTATATTTAAATTTCGACTAACAAAATAAACATATGTAACAGTTTTATATTATATATATATATATATATATATATATATATATACATACATACATATCCTCTTATATATATAAATATATATACATATATATATATATATATATATATATATATATATATATATATATATATATATATATATATATATATATATATATATGTGTGTGTGTGTGTGTGTGTGTGTGTGTGTGTGTGTGTGTGCGTGTGGTATTTTAGAACAATATATTAGCATGTAAATGTATTAAACATTTATGAAAATATAATCTGTTGTTTAAATCATTTACTTGTATTTTATTCTGCACATACATTTTTCAAATGAATAATTATTAAAATTATAAATAAAATTACATAAAAATACAATTCGAGTAATAAATAAAAAAAAACATTATTTTTATACATAATGAATATATGTAGCATCGAAAAAATGTTATTTATAATGTATTATTTATTATTTTGTATAAAAAAATCAGAATGTTGCTGTTTTACTGCATTGATATTTAAAAAGAAATTTAAAAAGGAATGAATTATAATAAAGACACGTCTGTAATGTAAAACATTTTGCTTTAGAAATGTTTTTGTATTTATTGTTAATATTATTCTTTGAAAATTAAATTATAGAAATAAACACGTCCATTAAACATTATAAAAGTAATCGATGCAATTTCATAGAATAGATTAGCAGCATAATCTAAATTTGCGGTATTTATCTAGTAAACAAAAAGAAATAAATGGCTTTCCTTATAAGAAGGAATAGGAAGTTCGTGCTTACATACTTTAAAATCAATGCATATACCATTGTCACATGTAAATATTAACATTAACATATAAGGAGCTCCATGTTATATTAAAGTTTCCTTTTAGAACGTTTATAACCGAGTTTAAAGGAAAAAAACTGACAGACTATTTACCATCGTATAAAATCGTTTCAAAAATAATACACGAAACAGACGTCACTTACTCTTTGCTTGCACAGTTGTAAATCACTGCATTTGCGCTAAGAAAAATAAACATAGACACTCGTTAATTACAAGTAACGAAGATTATTTCTGCAGGCAGCACGTACTGTGTGATTATTATTACGGGTTCAAAGCAGCGCCTCATTCCATCTACCACCTTCATCCATCATCACCTGTTGTTGTGTTGTTCTTGTAAGAAGTATAGATGCTGAGATCAGATCGAACGTCGTTCTTCGACTGTGTTATGTACCGCATCTGCACAATAAGCGCGCACATACATGTATACTGGAATCTTATATTCTGATCAGTTGATTTTCTTTATGTACGAGTCAGAGGAATATAATCTATAAGAGTATTCACAATGTATTAGTTATATCATTAAAATATATTTTTTTAGAATTTTTGTAAAATAAATTATTATTTTTTTGAATAGAAATACTGTATTGGATTTGAATAGAATTTATTTCTTATAATAAAAATGAAAATATTTTTATTATAGAAACATTTAATGTATAATTTATGATCACAAAATAGAGAAATGAAGTTTATATTTACTATAAGTACGAGGTTCGTTTGATAAGTATGGTAAATTTATTTATTGTTTAATTTAATTAATTTTTTCAATTTAGTTTTTTTACTTTTTTACTACACTTATCAAACGACCCTCGTATAACTCAATCACAAAACCTTGCATAAATTTGTGTGGAATGAATTATATATATATATATATATATATATATATATATATATATATATGTATATATATATATATATATATATATATATATATATATATATATATATATATATATATATATATATATATATATATATATGTATAAATTTTATAAGAATAAGAATAAGATTTGTTTTTTAAGCGTAATTGAAGTCTTTATAATAAGATAGAATATGAAATTAACATTAATTTTATAATAGAACTAAAAGAACATTTACCAATACTTCAGTTGTTAAAAGAGATTAATAGAAGTTACTGTATGTTTCGTACGAAAAATATTTTACTACTAAAAAAAGTTTAGTGTTTGTTAGAAAAAAGTGAGTAATGATGAATACTCCAAAATGGACGAACGTATAGAAAAAAAAATCTATTTAAAAAAATAGTATTAAAATGATTGACATCAATGAAAAATATCTTCCACAAAAATTAATGATATAATTTTTTGTAAATTTAGACATGAAAGGAGCATAAATAACAAATTTTGATGAACAAATATTTTTTTTCAATATTTTTTATTTTAATATTGTGAAAAATTCACTTTAATAATATTTAAATTAATCGTTCACCTTCAAAATAATAAGATTTCACAAAATTGTTTAATAATCATTTATTGTTCACTTTATTCGCTTATGCTTATCAGAATTATTGTTGAAAATTTTAATAAAATTTTGTGGTGTTGGGTGGTAAGTGATTAATTTGTGTTTTAAAGTTTATTTGTAATTATATGATCTTTATTTTTTTTAATTAAAATTAAAGTTTGATTCAAAGAATCCTGTTTTTTAAGTATTCAAAAATTAAGAGAAAAATTACGAATTTTAAATGGGCTAGAAAGGATTTTCAAAAATTATTTCATCATACATTAATAGCAATTTATTTATATATTGTATAATAAAACTCGTTTCGAGATTCACTTATAATATGCTATACGACCTGTTGTAATAAATTTCATTATAATATATCGTAAAATATCAACATTTATATAGGATGGACTGAAGAGTTTAGACATACATTTATTTGCTTACTATCATTTATTATTCTTTACTATCCTTCAATCTTATTTGGGCCACCATATACAAGAATCCGTTAATATATTATAAAATATGTTGTGTTGATGTTTCAGTTATTTATTTATATAAACATATTTATCTTTTTTTATAAATGTTTTTATCGCTCATTTCAATTTTGATTAATTTAATTAATGTTTTTCTTGAAAACGATAATTTCGTATCAGAAATACGAAAACCATATCTTTTTCCAGTATTTATTTATGCGAGTAATTTTTTAACTGTTATTATTATCTAAATTAAAATCAAGATTACTCGCTGCTAGAGTTTATTTAGAAAATTTGTATAACATTTTTTTTTATTAAGAATATCATTAACATATGTATTCTTTTCAACCTCAAAAATTTTACTAAAGAAGACACTCACTGATTAGTGTTTTATAATTTTATCAGTTAATTCTGAATAAAAGAAAATTATCTATGAAAAATAATTTATTATTTTATTAAATTTTTCAATGTTGGACATTCCATAAATTCAGTTTGATGATACAGGCATTGTCTTGTGAATTTTAATACATTATGCACTAGAAATATTATTTATAAAATATTTGTATTTAGCATCTTTTTTTAAAAAAATGTAAAATCTTTGAATTAAACTTTAAGTTTTATAAGATACTAACTTTTATATAAAATAAGATAAAAATTGAAAATTAGAAGAATGTATATACATATATTCTGATATTGTAAAACATTTTAGCAATATCGATAATTGTTAGAGAATTTAAGTTTCACATTTATATTACTCAAGAAATGTTATTAATCATTCACTATTAATATATCTTGTAGATAATTAGAATAATCATTAACAGCTACCAGTATTTGTTTATTCTTACACACACACATACGTAGATATCTATATAAAGTTTTTAATTATAGTCATATGAATCATTTAAAAAATTGCCTTAAAGGAAAGAGTGAGTTAATGCAGTTTTAAAATGTGTATAATTGCATTGTTTTTCTAAGAATCGGTTAAAAATTTATCTCCTTATCTCATTAGTCGTTTTTCCTACTTTAAAAAAATATCGATTTATGTTCGTTTAAAATAACGGTATGTTAAACAGTTTACAATAATCATTAAGTATTTTCCTTAAAAAATAGCAGCTTGAAGCGAATTGAAATTCACGGTCTGTTGATCACAATCCTGTAAGCTGAGTGTGTAGAATTATTGTCTTTATATATATATATATATATATATATATATATATATATATATATATATATATATATATATATATATTTGTGTGTATTTGTGTGTATAATATGCATTTGTGTATATGTTTGATCACGGTGATATGTGCAATTTCATGGAAATTTGTACGACATAAAAAACATAAACATAAAATCTTGGTGTTTTACTTCCGCTACAAATTTTTATTATAGGAATTTACGACACATCGTTGAAATTTTTTCGATTTAATTAATTTTATTTAAAATAGTATTAAAATGTTTAACATAAAAATGATTGTATTATTTTATTAACTGAATATTTTATGGTATTACAATTTTTTAATCATAAAAATAAAATACAATATTAATGTCGTACTTGTTAGTACTCTTATTTTATTATTTGTTTATAATTTATTCTGATATATTATCTTTAATTTACTTGCATTGATTTTTTTAACATTAAAATTTTCTTTTTTTGAATATAAAGTAAAATAATAATTAATATAAAAAAGTGCAAAGTGTCTCTATAATTAACTTATTGCAGTTTCTATCATTTTATATTGTTTTTTATCTTTAATTATTATTCTATAACAATCAATATATTAAAACTGATCATTAAGTCAGTGCATGAAAGATAATAATGGGAACTAAATTTGATTTTTGAGCTTGATGAAAAAAGTATATATAAAAATCAAATATAAAATTTAATTGCACTTGCAATCAAATTAAAAATATATCTCATCGATTTTTTTTATTATTTAAAAAAGAGGACATTTAATTATTTTATTTAGAAAAATATTTTGTATTCAAAATTTTTCAATATAATTTCATAAATTATTATATAGTCCAAAAAATTTATATTTATATTTCAATGTTAGTACTGTGAGTTATTTTAAAATTAATAAATATTTATTAAAAATATACAGGTTTTATATTTAAATATCCTATAAAAAAATAATGAGTTATCAAAAAACATTTGTAAATAATTTATTTTAAAGCGTATTAATTAGTTTTAAATTTTCAATTCATAATTATTTGTACGGAATTTTACGAAGTAATATTATATGTTAAATAAATTAACAAGTTTTCTTTATCCATTTAATAAACGTCATTGAAATTAGAATGAATTAGTTATAACATGGGCCAAGTGGTTGATTAAGATAAACTTTTAAAGTTTACTGTTTAGTTATGCAATAAATTTTCTTTACATTAATTAATTAATAAAATTTTGTCATCTAAACCAAACTTTTTCTGATAAAATAATTATGTTATTTTTAATGTAATATCTTACAATTTATAATTATATAATATTGAGATATTTATATTTATTAAGAAGCAGTATTTTTAATGCAATGTTTTCTTTGTCACTTTGAGACTACATTCGAAATAAATATTTATTAAATATTGTTTTGTATAAACATCTGTTTTTTATATATTTTCAATGAATAATACATACGTAAAAAAATATCTTACTCATTAATTATTGGATTTTTGTAAGATATTTTACTTCGTTAAACTTTATACGTCACTTCTTTAGTCAATTTAAGTACAGATTTTATTTAAATATGTAAATTAATTAATATGTTAGTGATGATGCTAAAATAATGTCGATAATTTATAAACATTATTTTGTAAAATATGCAGGTTTCTAGTTGACAGCTTAATAATAATATATAACATGTAAAGGTGTGAACAAAACAGTTTAATAAATAATGATATGTTTGGAAATTGTATTTCATTTAACAATTATGGCAATTTTAAATCATAGGTTAGATATTCTATTTTATTAAATAGTATTAGAATTAGCATACTCTCACTCACACTTACACTTGTATGTATATATAAATATATATATATATATATATATATATATATATATATATATATATATATATATATATATATATATATATATGTATATGTATAATTTTAAGTCAAGTACCGGCAGCATACTAAAAAAAATGATACGAATTACGTGCCGACAATCAAACTAAATTATTATTTAAAAAAAGAATGAATGCGCCCGAAGCGATAAGTACAGAGACCTCACGAAAAAATATCTGGTGATGGGCGCAAGGAGGAGTCCACACGTCACACATACAAGAGCCGGGGTCACGCTTGACCTCAAGTGGTGAGGTCGCATTCATCATGTATTGACCACGCTGAAGGTTTTTACAGATTAACCGAGAGTAACACAGCAGAACATAGTGCAAAGATTCAATCATTCTCACGTATGCAGCTTCCAGTAAAACACCAAAACGATTTTTTCTACATGTTTTGTATCCGAAATAGTTTCGTTCATGAGAATTTTCGATTCTACTAAACTGACATGTTTTAAAAATTTGAGATGTGAGATTTTTTGTACGAAAAATACAGTTAATCTTAAAATTTGTTATTAGGAACTAATTATGTCCTTAAACGGTAATAACTGTATTGAAACTGTTAATTACATAAAGTTTTTATGATGATGAATAAGACTAGAAGATTATTTGTAAAATAATATGTTATTATGCACCGTTAAAATTTCATATGAAGACATCTCAAATCAATATATTTTTAAATATATTGTATATTGGATTTGAAAATTTTTTGTCAGAGTAAACTATTTGCTATATAGAAAGTATTGTTCATATTGAAATATATTATAATGAAATAAAAACATTTTTGTCAAATTAATAATTTATTAACATAAATATAACTCTCTATATATATATTCATCTACAAAAATTGAGAAACTATTGTAAAAATCAATTGGAATTAATAATAAACAATTTCATTTATGTAAAACTACTTGTAAGTTCGTTGCCATTAAGATATATGTATTTTCCTATACTTTTAAATGCTTTTATAATTTTTTTTAATTTTTATTAACATATGTTTTAAAGATATTTACTAAAAATATATTAATTGCATTTACTATCATTGAAAAAATGCATATTGGTTTTTGTGTCAGTTATTTACAAATCTTGAAATGAATAACGACACATAATCAATTTATTTATTTTTTATTTACCCTAAAAAAATATATTTATATCTATAAAATGTATGTTTAATATTCAATTATTTTAGTATCTTCTTAAATCCACTTAAAATGACTCAAGTTAAACATAAATTGTTGAAATTTTTTTTAATCAACATTTTAAATATCATTTTCTAAATGAAATTATCATTCTGTGTTTATTTCGTAGATGGATCTATTTGATAATACCAAAAAAGTGTTTTCATTGTACTTTTGAAACGTTGATGTTCATTAAAGATTTGATTGTTTCAGTAACAATTTTTTAAATTATTCATTAAGTACATGAGAACTGAATTGTCAATTGAAATATATTTTATGTAATATGTTGTTTTTTTCATGTTTTTCATGCTGAAAATAAATAAAAATAAAGAAACTTCACGTCATATCATATTAAATTAACAATAATAACAATGTAAATATAACCACAAGAATATTTGTTATGTTTATAAAGAGTGGCCCAAATAGGTCTAAAAAGTTTAGACATACATTACTATCATTCTTTATTATCCTTTAGTTTCATTTGGACCACCCTATATAATAATCTGTGTATATGCTTTATTTACTATTATATATATATATATATATATATATATATATATATACGTGTGTGTTGTGTTTATGATTACATATGTTTTAAAAATATGTAATTTATGTTTGAAAATAGTTATTATTCATTATTCAAACAAGAATTTATTCAATATGCTTAAATTTAGAAACCAAAATGAATAATTTTATGTTATTAATGACAGAATAATTTAAATGAACAACGTTAATTAGAGGTTAAATCGAAACAGACAAGAATGTAAGAATTTATTTTTTCGCGCCACTGTACTTTGTAGTTGAACACAGTTAATTAGAACCGTGCGTAATTATTAAATTAATATGGAAATAAATCAAATTTTTGACTTGGATTTATCTTTACGCTGTTTCGATTTAAATACCACTAATAATTAGATGTTTAAAAATTCAAATGATATTTATGATTGTAATTTAAATGTTTATCTTTGATAATTATTTTTTATACGAAAGAATTTATGTGAGAGTAGAGAAATCTATACACACACATGCACATAAATTTACTCGTATTACATCGTATAATTGAACTTGAAGTGGTTTTATCAGTTACTTTATTAAAAAAATTTCATTAAAAAATATTCATTTTCATTTATTGTTTTAATTTATAAAATTATATTTAGTTTATGTTTCTAATTACTTTTAATAGAATTTATAAAATTACTAGAAGTATAACATTTAATAGGTATAATATATTAGAAAATAAATTATATAGAAAGAAGAGGTAAATGCAATAATTAATTGATTCTAGTGTAATTAAGTACAGCCTAGTATATTCAGATTTTGAAATAATATAATTTTTAAGTTTGAATTAAATTGTTTGTTCTGTGATATATTTTTATAAAAATATCAATTAATTAACTGATAAATATGTCATTCTGGATATAAATAATTATTGGTTATTTAAACATTTTCACTTCATTAATGTTATATTAAATAATATAATTTTGCATTAAATAAAAACATGTCTAATAAAAACTACAGAATAATTTAAAGTCATGTTTTCTCCTTATTATCATAATTAAAGCAATTATTTGTAATTATTATAATAAGTGGTTTATTATATCAAGCAAGTAATCACGCAATAATTACATTTAAATCTGATTTCATGATAAATGTCATTTTTCATTAAGATAGATATTATATTTTTGCATAAAAATACTATCTGTTTTTAGTAACATTTCAAAATAATGATATTTAAAGATAAGTATTTAGCATATATTGATAAAAATAAAAATGTTGGAATAATTTTGAATTTATGACTTTTTTATTGTACTTTAAGTAATTATTTTTATTTAAAATAAATACTTTTTTAATGCATTCTTAAACTGAATTTAAAATTTTATCCTTGAAGATAAATTTAAATTATATGTAATATTCATTTATTAT
Source organism: Neoneuromus ignobilis (assembly GCA_029203775.1). NCBI lineage: Eukaryota > Metazoa > Arthropoda > Insecta > Megaloptera > Corydalidae > Neoneuromus > Neoneuromus ignobilis. The sequence goes on from CP092089.1 coordinate 30,931,590, forward strand.
GTTTTTAAAATTGTTTATTGTTGAAATTTACTACGATATTAAAGTTTCTTCCTTATGTATTATTTTTTAAAAATAAATTTAATAAGATTATTTGAATTAAATCAATTGGAGACGTTTACTGTTTGATTTATGAGAGAAATATTAAAGGTTATCTCAACTTAAACAACTAAACATATAATTGGAATGAAATCGAACGCACGAAAATGACAGTTTCACAATGAATAAAATTCGGAGATATCTCTCTTGTTAGAAAAATATAATAGTACAATATTAACACCACTCCTCTTATAAATACCTATATCCGTTCTTGTCTAAAGCAATGAGTCATATCCTACAAAGAAATTTATTACTTTTTGTTATCTGATATCGTAATTTATATTATAACTTTTTCTCTTATTCGTTATACTGAATTGTATTGCCGTTTTTATTTTCCGTTTTTAATTGTATTGCAATGTTTTACTATTTTCTTTGTCTCGAAACAATATATAGAAATACATGCATCAAGAACGTCTATTCATTTATCTACTACTATTCATCGACAGTCATTAATCAGACATCATTCAACTCGGTCACTTTTAATAGTTCGATATAAGAATTCAATACACTATTGTCCAATAATGGAAATTATCGGTACCAATTTAAATATTTTAAAACATTCGTTATATATATATATATATATATATATATATATATATATATATATATATATACAGGTAACCTCCGTATAACACGGTTGTTAGTTCCAAAAAAATGCCGTGTTATGCGAATCCGTGTTATACGAAACAAAGAACTAATGCAAAATAGGGGGTTAGGTTCCAAAAATTAGAAAAACATATTATTATATTTTTATAATTAGATGAAATATATTTATTAAAGTAATTTTCATCAAAAGTATTACAAAATAAATTGAATTAAATAATGTTTTTTTTTCGTCATGATTAATAAAAACCACCATTAACTGAGGAAGTTTTGTTTTTGATAAGATATCCTCATCTTCTGAACCTTCTTCAACATTATTTTGAGTTCTATGCTCTACTTTTCGCAAAAAATCTATTATTTTAGTTTGCTTGCTTTTAGCTGAGAGTAAAATCTGTAATTTTTGTTCTACCGAGAAAAAATGTCTTTGCAAAGGTATTTTTTTTATTTCTGCCATAGTTCAGGGCTACAAATTAATTCACAAAAATAAAAAACATAATTACCGTTTCTAAAAAAGGTTGAATAATACGAACCCAAAAATTTTAATCTATGTATAATGTAGTGAAAAGAAAAACAAAGTTTTAAAATGTACTTAATATTTCACGAACAAAATGAATTTTAAATTCTAATAAATTTCAAAATTCCGTAGGTAAATCTGATACGACATACACGCTCAAATGAAAAATTTCCAATGAGATATCTTGTGCACTTAAAAGCTCTTATTTCATTCCGTATTGTACAGGATTTTCTTAATTTCGAATTTTATTCTTAAAAACTTTAAGTGTTGTACGGGGATTTATCTGATTCTCAAACCGTGTTAGAGTGAAACCGTGTTGTAGGTTGCGGTGTTGTATGAGGATTTTCCCCGATTCTCGAACCGTGTTAAAGCGTAACCGTGTTATAGAAGTGCTGTGTTATAGGGGGGTTGCCTGTATATATATATATATATATATATATATATACATATATACATATATATGAATACAAACGTCAACAAGTTCGAAAAGAAATGAGATTTATTTGAAAAATCATAATTTTTATATATTAACAATATTACTTTATATACAATTATTTTTTTTATAATTCGTAAATATTTAATTAAAAAAAAATAGTACCTTATAGAAGTATACTGTTGTTAAAAAAGTATTTTAAGTGACATGATTGCGGAAATCCCATGAGTATATTCCACAATTCCAACAGTATAGAGTATTTAAATTAATTTGCATTTATTAAAATTCAAAGAGATCATTCTAATTCAGAATGTTAATGTATTATAAATTAATTCAGGTAAAAATATTTATATTGTTTTTTTACAAATAATTTATTTGCCCATATTTAATGCTACTTGTTTTTATTTCAATAAATTTCAATCATGATCAGGAATTTCTTAATAACGAATTAATTATTCAATTCCTTTGCACTATAATTTATATAATTAAATCTTTATTCGTATTATTTTTTACGTGCAGATTATTTCTAAATGGCTACGAAATACTTGTTTTAATTGATATTTCTAATAAATATGACGTTATTTTTTTTTAAAAAAAAAACACATTATTGAATCTTTAATATCATTAAAGAAGTAAATTATATGGAAAGTTCATATACAGTTAGAAAATTACGTTTTTTTTTACTATGAAAAGAAAAGTGAAATTTATGGAACTTTCTATAAGATTGAATAGATATGAATGGAATTTTACAGGTGATAATGAAAAAGAGAAATATTTTTTGTCAGTGATACTAACATTGGTAAGAAACTGTACAAGACAAGCGTATAATTTAAATTAAAAGCTGTGTCTGTTAGTTAATAGTTGTAAAAAGATTTGTTTTTGTATGAATTAAATCCAATTATATAAAATATACTAGCGAAACACGATAAAATTTGAAATAGGTATGACAATAAAATAAATAACGTAACTTCTAGTGTATATGTACGTATCGTGTTTCGTAGCAACATTTACAAACCGTTTAAAATATAAACAAAATAGTATACAGTCTGTATACGATAATAACTTTCAGTCGTTGACTTTATACTATAGGATTATACGAGGTTCACTTCAAAACAGACACGCACATTGCGAGTAAAAAAGCCACTAGTTTGTGCATGTGACATATAAACAAATTGATGGTCTTGATTTTATTAACAACCCGGTCGTTAAATTAAACTATCGAATAAATTTTATGTCTTAATCAACTAATGAATAACATATTAGGAAGATGATGCAAACACGATACATGAAAAATAATTTATTGCTAACATCAATTGTGTATATACTTTTTGATTTGTTTTAAATTGTTGTAGGTTATTTACTATTAACTTTGTCTATTATAACAGTCAAAGCCATATATGGAATTGGATAATTTATGAGAATATATTATTTACTTACCCACGCATATGCAATAATATGTATATTCATAAATTTATACACATACAAAAATAAACACTTGTATGGTTATATACATATATATATATATATATATATATATATATATATATATATATATATATATATATATATATATATATATATATATGTTTGTATGTATACTGGTTAGTTTTCTCAAATTAGTTAATATTATATTATAAATTAAGTTTTTACAATTTAATGTATAATGGTATTATAAATTTGTAATTACGTGTTTATTCTTGCAACTTGTTTTGCAAAGCAAAAAAATATAATAGAATTGCTATTTTATTCACACAAACTCATACATAAATACTTTGTAAAAAGTAGTTATTATCAAGTAGTAGTTGCTTACTGATTTATTGCTTTTGTACAAATACTATCTTCTCATTAACTGCACTTTTGAAATGTTTTATAAATTTATAGTATTTTGAATTAGATGTGATTTTTTATTTGAAATATTTTATATCTATAATAGACAGTACCTTTATTCTGAACTAAATTTATTTGGAAGTAGGTGAGTTGAAGTTGAAATTTCAAAATAATGAAATATTGAAAAAATTAACATTCTTATGACAATTGGTTATGTTATAAATGAATGTTTCATCACTATAAGAAATTAAAAAATGTTATGTTATATTTCTGTATATTGAATTTAATATAATATTTTCATTTTAATAGTGATTAGACTTATAGTACAAGTGTTATACTGAATGTAATTGTTAATGAATAAATTTTATTAGCATAAGTAAATTTTGTTATATAAAAAAATATTTTTTATTTTTAACCAATTCTGTATATAATAAAATTTAAAATATATTTTTTCCTCTCATAAAAGATTAATCACGATAATAATAATAATACTTTTATTTAAAGTAGTTGGATGAAATGTGTTCCTTTTGGAAAAAAAACTAATTATAATTCTAGAGTATAGGATTAAATTTTATTCTAGCAAACAATTTATTTTATTTATAAAATACCATGATTTTTTTAAAAAAATATGCCAGTATTTATTCACACGGCTATATATATGTATACATACATATACATGTTTAAACCCATATGTATAATTAACATGACTTTGTATTTTTATTGTAAACACTAAATAATTAAAAGTAGTTTTATGATACCAATCACCATTAATTGTTAATTTGGCTTAGTCTATTTGTCGGTCTATGCTTTTACTAGTAACTGATCAATATCATGTGTACTTTAAACATCAAGTCTTAACACGATTCAGTGAAGTAACGAATATATATATATATATATATATATATATATATATATATATATATACATACATACATACATACATACATACATTATTTAATGAGTATGTATCTTTGTGCACTGACTATCCGTATAAAAATATACACACACACACACACACACACATACATCCATATATATATATATATATATATATATATATATATATATATATATATATATACATGTTGACAAATACATATAAAGTTTTTTTGTAGATAAAATAAAGTTTGTTAATATCGTATGCATATCATGTCAAAAAATAGTTCACTGCGATGGCAGTGTTTCCCTCTTTAGGCATTTTTATCAGATTTTTATCTACTGACAATTTATATCCACAGAATATATACTATAATGAATATACACAAAAAGTACACACGTTCAATCGAGATTAAAAAAAAAACAGCACCATTTTAACTTATTATTTCGTAGTTGAATATTTTGCTATTTCTTCTTCCTTCTCGCACATATCAAACACACAGGATGTAAAGAAAGACTATCGTATATGTGCACATTTTTTTATTGTACACGTTTAATACTGACTACTAAATAATAATAACTTCAGAGATAGCTATCGGAGTTTTTGTTTCACTCGCCTGTCTCCTAGTTCTTGAAAAGTTCATTTATGGTGTAATGGCTTAATTTCAACATGTAGAATTATGGTAGCATGTAAAAATGTTGTTTATTTGTTTTAAATGGTTAATTATGAACATTCAGGTCACTGAAATAATCAACGAATTTTATTTTATCATATATATATATATATATATATATATATATATATATATATATATATATATATATATATATATATATATGAATGTGTTTACGGATATGGATAAGATATACACATAAATTTCGTTTTCATATATACGTGTGTATGAAAAATTTACACAATTTTTTATGTCAATTTAACGTTATTTGTTTCTTTTTCAAGTTTCAGTGCCACTTTAGAAATACTTAAATTATCGTAAGAGATTTCTTAACGATAATATTTTCGTAATTGTATATGAAAATGTACAAAAAACATGGATTATTACTTTGCGTGCATATAGATAAGTAAATGATACTACATAAATAACTATACGCGTACTCGAATAATAGTGCTAGATTTTTAACGTACGTTAATAGATATTGTGGTAGGTTTTCCTTAACGTAAATGTTTGTAAAATAGTATTTTTTCTACGCGATAATTTTTATTTCTGTTGTTTTGTTATATATTAAATGGATTATAGTACTTTTGTGGATTATTCAAATGATGTATGACTTTAAACAAATCCATCAAAAGGGGTTATAAAATGAAAGTTTTTGTAAGGTAGACAAATAATATTTTTAAGTAAAAATAGGCTATCATAAATAGATAAAAGTTTCATGATTTATTTCGACTATTAAATACTTTTACTTAGAAAAATTTACATTCCATGTCATGAATCACGTATATATATTCATATATAATCATTTCATATCTATAGTGTTATTTTTAAGTTAATTCTGAACATAAAATACATGAACAAGTAATTGTGATATTATTATGAATTGTAACTAAAGTACTTTCACGTAAGCGATAAAATAAACTTCAATGTTAGTATTAAATATTTCTTTATCAATTTCTGCTATGTTTTTAAAATAGTAATTTTACAAAGTAAAAATACTATTGTTCATATTTTATTTTATTATTAAATATATCTGAAAAATACAAAATTAATTGAAAGTCGTATTTCTGTCGTGTAAAATTGTATAATAAAATACTTTACCAATTTCTATTATGTTTTTAAAATAGTATTTTTCCATAGTTAAAATGGTATTGTTTATATATTCTTTCATTATTAAATATATCTGAAAAATAAAACATTAATTGAAAGTCATATTTCTGTCGTGTAAAATTGTATAATAAAATACAATACCTGTTTGTTGAAAAAATTATTATTATTTATAAGTTATTTATTCATCGTTTTTAATGTCACTATAAATTCAAAGTCAATGGTGAACCTATTACATGTCTTTATTAAAATGAATATAATTAAACTTTATTAGTTATGCATAATAAAAAATACATATATGTAAATGCTTTCAAGTTCAGTAGCTAATACTTTTTATGAAATTATCCTATAAATTTATATATATTTTGTTCTTCCATTTTGTGATAGTATGTAGTCAAATTTAATACACAATATTTAAAATTATTTATTTTAATATTTTAGTTACATTGAAATATAAAATAATTAGCTTTAAATTTTAATTTAATATTTTGAAAATTAAAAATAAATCTACAATATGATGTATATATATATATATATATATATATATATATATATATATATATATACAAGGGTCGTTTGATAAGTATGGTAAAAAAGTAAGAAAAACTAAATTGGAAAATGTAATTAAATTAAATAATTAATTAAACTAAACAATAAATAAATTTACCATACTTATCAAACGACCCTCCTATATATATATATATGTATGTATAAATAGAAAAAATGTGTTTACAAATTACAATAGGTATATTTTATATCAATGTGTGGAATATATTTTTCTTCTGTCGTGTAAATTTGGCTAAATATTTTTCTATTTTTTTCATTAAACATATAATACGAGTATTATACTGAATGTAATTAAAGTAAGAAACCACACTGTTTGGTTAAATAATGACAAAGAACAAGTATAAACCAAATATATAAATTATTTTTTAAAGTTGTAGTAAAAATGTAAATATAATACAATTCATCTATTAAACATGTTTCATAAAATTTCCTTATAAAACTTACTCGTATTTAGTATGTACCACAGTATATATGAAATTTAAGTGTATGCAGTAATAAAAAATGAATTGTTTAAAATGATAATTTAACAAAATAAACACTTATTCTACGAACACAAATGAAGTATTTAACAGTTTATAAATTGTTGAAATGCATCAAGATCATTTTTCATCATGAATAAAAGGTCAGTGTCTCTTATTTAGAACATGAAATTGATACATAATGCATATTAAAATGACACATTATACTTAGAAATATTTTTTAAATCATATTAAGAATTTTCACAATTGCATAAAAAAATATACCACAGTCTTTCTTTACACATTTCATAGAATATAGTATTGTAATAAATTTATAAAAAAAATTAAATAATATGTATCTACTTGTTAATTTGTAAAATAGGTACAACTTAAGAAAAGAACAATGGCAATAAATTAAGTTATAAATTGTTTTATTGGTTTTTGAAAAATAAACAAATATAAACACTTTTTAAATTTTTAAACAAAGACATTTACTCGTTTTTTAATGGAAATTTATATTTCTATTTCATACTAATATATTTTTCAATCACATAGAATATATAAAGATGAGCATACCTTTACTTTTTCAATTATTGGTTTGTAAAGAATACAAAAATTATACGTGGTCAAATAAAAATATATTATTAAACGAAGTACAAGCATCTCACGTCGACACAATTCGAACCCGGGGTCAGTCCGTTAATTGATCTATTGTACAATTCCATTAAGCGTAATGACTAGGTATATACACGTTCTATTGTTAAAGAAACAGCTTTTAATTATAGTATAATGGATGTTACTAAAACAAACGATTGCATAATGAAAGAAACGTGATAAAATGGACATATCGTTCAGGTCAATGTGTTTCGTTATGTGGCGTGCAGAACTGGTTAAGATTCCTTTTGTAACAAAAACACAAGGATAGTTTTTACACAAACGTGATATATATATATATATATATATATATATATATATATATATATATATATATATATATATATACTGGATATTTAAAACTAAATTTGAAATCTGTGTTAAGATTTACAAACTTTTTTAAAAAAACTACATGTATAACAATAATAATTATCAAAATAAAAAAATAATTAAAAGTGTTGCTTTCGATTAGTTTATGATTTCATGACTACGTTAAAATAAATAAATTTATATTAATCAATAAGTAAATACCTATGAAATAAATGACTTTTAATAAACTTTTTTAATTGACAGCTTTGCGAACAGTGATGGACATGGAGTAATTTAGTTTAATAAATTTGATCGTAATTGTCAGATTCATATAACCGACTAATCAATCTCTTTTTTGTAAGATGATTAGACATCTTTTATTGTCAAATTCTAAATGTTAATCTCATTTTCTAAATAGTTTATATTGATTTTATACATGTTTCCATATGAATTTTCTTTTAGATAATATTGAAGTTCTCTCAAAATTTAATAACTTGTTCTTTGTATGAAAATTTTTACTTTTATAAACAAGGTTAAATACTATGTTTATAACTCTGATTAGAAATTTAAATTATTGTTTGGTTCGGAACTGTGGTAGATTCACTTTAACACAAATGATTTTTTTTGCCCAACGTCAGAATGGTTATAAAGTGTTCAATAATCACACAAATTAGTATATATAAACAAGTCAAATAATTAGTTTCGATTTCAACAAAAAACCTCTGACGATGATGGCATCGCCATTGAAATGCACATCAGCCGACATAGTTATAAAAAATAAGTGATTATTGAACTCTTTATAACCATTATGGTGTTGGGGAAAAATGATTTGTGTTAAAGAAATTTAAATTTTAAGAGTTTTTTTGTTATAAAATTTAAAAACTTATTTCACTAACAATGATATGTATAACGACCTTTGTTGAATTCATATTAATTAATATAAGATAAATAATTCTTTCGTTTATACATATTTTTTTATTTAAAAAAAACTAAACACACAATACATTACGTGGAAAAAATTAATTGATGAATTCTCTGTTTTATAAAAATAATCATGTATTTCGTATTACAAATATTAACGAACTGCCTGATATTTTATATATAAACAAACATTTCTAAGAATCAATTAGTAATTAGTGGAATTAAAAAATTAAGAAAATAACGGTGATGACCCAAAATGAACAAAACAACTAACAATATAAATATAATTCCTTTTTTATTTTACATAATGTAATTTGTGTAGTTATTTATTGAAATTTTCTTGTATAAACTGATAATTAAATCAAATATCATTTTTAAAAACATATTTTTATTTTTTACAATGTTATATAAATTTAGATTTTTAATCAAAATATTTTTCTTTTTTTAACAGGACATTTTGTATGGAATAAAAAATTTAATTAAGAATGTATCAAATGACAATGTAATTTATAAAAAAAATAGTAATTCTTACGTAAATTATCATTTTTTATAAAGAATCATTGCATTGTGAAAAATCAATACAAAAAGTTAATTTTAAATTCATTTATATGTAACGCCTAGAATTTGGTTTTATTAAAAAGAAACATGCGTATAGAGTGGTATATTGGAAAATATATGTATAGTTTCTTTTTAATAAAACATTAACCTAGGGGTCACATTTGGATGACCCTATATAACTAAATTATTCGTTGTTTATTTTTACATATATATATATATATATATATATATATATATATATATATATATATATATATATACACATATAAGATAAAGTAGAATATATTTCTAAAAACATAATACATTAATCATATTTTTTGTAACATTTTCTATAAAAATAATAATAATATACTTGCGTTTAAATAACCTGCTTTCCTTTGCTTAAAAAAACATTTAAAACAGTCTTAATGAAGAAATATCTTCTTGAAGTAGATTATAAGTATTTTATACATGCCAAGATACTAGTAGTAAATATTTGATGTTGAATGTATAAACTTGTGTAAGTATTCAATCCTCTTCAAATAAAATAATAAAACAAAATGCTAATAATTATAAATCAACTATTAAAAAAAGTCATATATATACACACACACATATATATGTATGGATATGTGTGTGTTTATAAAGAATATTGCTTCTTACATGTAGAAGTTCTCGAGACATAAAACCATTTTTCATATAAAATTAATTTCCTATGAAATTATTCAATATGACGTTCGGCTACTAAACTGAAAAATGTACGATAGCTGTAGTAACTAAACTTTTACGTTCATTTGATCGATACTAAACGTGGAAAAACATACAAATGTATACATTATTTGCAAATACATGTGTATAGGTAGTGCAGAGCAGGCCTTTCGAAGATTATAACCCAAGGCGAGAATTAATGTAACACATTAAAGACAAAATGCTTCCATTTTATTACTTTACTTTTTGTATTCTAACGTGTAACAGTTTTACAAATCTTTTAAACATTAATATCAGTACCAACTTAATTATAGAGAATAATTACAATATAGGATATATACAGAAATAATAATCAATCAAAAGATAATCGAAGAGTGTATTTCCTTTTATTATTTTCATTAGTGTTAACGATGTAATTTATTAAATAATATTTGTATCTATACATGTTTTTTTTTTGATACACTATTTGTTCATAAATTTATAATACATTTTTTTTAAATATAATTTATAATGTTAACTTTATAAGTTCTTATTTAAATATCTTTTTATCTTTTTATTTTGTTATATATTTTTTAACACATTCATACAATTAAAATATTTCTATTAATTATTTATGATTCACATTTGTATTTATTTTAATACTTTATCTTGAAATAATATATTCTTTAAATATATTTTTTGTAGTATGAATTCAAATTATTTTAATTTTATTTTGATTATTTTTTAAATTTTGCAAATTTTATTAATAGTATTGTTAAATATTAAATTTTTAGTAGATTTCTAATTCTACATTATTACTTAAATATTTATAATTTGTTAATATTAATTTTCTTAGAAAAAAAATATTGTTTAATAATTGTTTCTTGTTTAATTATTAATTAGAGAATTATTAAAAACTTTTTTTTCATAGAATGAAAATTATGTTATTAAATAAAATTTACACTTTAAATTCAATTATTTGTTTAAGAGGGAAAATAATTAATCAAATAATCTTTAAAAAATATATATATTTAGTAAATTATTATTTTTGTTTCAAAAAATCTAAAACAGAATTTACATTTTTTTTCAAAATTGGTGTATTAGTATTTGGGATTATATATTAGTTTTTGGAAGATAATAGCCTTAACATTTATTTACACAATAGATTTGTGTCAGATATGAATTCATTTTTAAGGATTTATTTTTTTGCAAAGAAATGATTACTATAATTATACTTTGAGGATAATAGTATCAATATCAAAGTTGTCATATATGCAAAAAGAAGTTATTATTGAATGGTATAACTAATTTTTGTTCTTGGGATGATGATCAGTGGTGAAGCTGATATATCGAAAAATACAATTGTTAAATATTATTCATTTATTTGATAATAATTATTGAATTACGAATCGAAATTTTCGTTACATATTTCATAAAATATTTGTTAAGAAGTATTTTAAATAATTTGTTTTTTTTATATATTTTTATCTGATAGATAATAATATGTTTATATTTTTTAAAAAAAAGAATATCTTGCTGATTTATTGATTTTTCATAAAATAATTTATTATTTTTTTTTATTATATATATATATATATATATATATATATATATATATATATATATCGTGTACATTTACATGAATGTATGTATTTGAAATACCGATTTTGTTAACCTATGATTACAATTAAATATCACGAGTACAGCATATTTCAAAGAAACCAATCATGTAGAGGTTATTGAATGATAATTGAACGTTTTTCGTTCAAATGCTTCAAGTTTTGTTCATACCACATTCTGTATTATTTCTGTACTTTTATGTTTATTTAATTACAATAATATTTGCATTTTCAACAGCTGACGCGAATGCATTATTTACATTACATGTAAGATGTTTTCCAGACTTGTGTTTATAAATTAGCAGACTGTATTGCAATCATTAATTTATATGCGTTTTATTATGTTTTGTCGTTGTTTCTATATAGACTTTTCCTCGTTGAAACATTAATGGATATTTGATTTCAACGGGAACTTTCTTTTAAAGCATTTACAATATATTCTTTGTGAAGTAGAAGTGCATTCTATACGCTTTTCATTTTTCAAAATTTATTTTAATTGCTTAAGAATACAGTCCGAGGTAAAAGCTCGTAATGTTCGAGATAGTCACTGTTGTAATATTAATTATAATGCACATTTTATTTTAAAGTAAAAAATCATATAATAAATGTTCTTTTTATATACTTCATATTTTTGATGCTTATATCTACACACATACACACACAGTTCACAGGCGATATAATAAATTGTAAAAAACAATCTTTTCAAGTTAAGATAGAATTAAACTAAATAAAAAGCGGTTATTTTTTAAATTACCATAAAAAATATAAGGTATTTAAAAAAGTTTCAATATTTTCTTGTTTCTCCATTATACTTTATTACTTCATAAATTATTGATAACAGATATTATAGAATTTTTTTTATATGCGATTGATATTCCTGCTTACTATTTTTTCAAATTATATTTTAAGTTCTTTGCTATTGAAAACAATTGATCGTTAAAATGTTTCAAAATAAAAATCGTTAAACATTTTTTTTAGTACTTAGATCGAGGTCGATGACGAATATGATTAAATTTATATCATTTTCGATAAAAAAATGCATTATTGTTTAAATCAATCATATTTTACAAAAAATCGAATTGTTTTTTACTAATTCTATGAATTAATGTATTATTTTACTGAAAAATATATTATTGTAATTTTATTTTTTATGTTTATGTAATAGGTAGGTCTATCATTTAAATTTTGATAATGACTAATTACATTCAATTCAATAATTTAATTTTAATTGGCATCACCTTATAATAATTTCTCATTTACATATTTTAAATAATTTTTTTCTTAAATTCAATTCACATTACTGAAATCTATTAAGACTTCAGATGAAATTTATTTTTTTAATCAATTTTACTTTTCTACTTACTGTTTAATTTTGTATTTTATTTCAAGTATTTTTAAGTTTAATTCTATTCACACTCTTTTTACTTATTTTAATTAATATATTGATTATTTAGCAAATTATGTATAAAACATTTTTTTCAAAAAATAAAACATTATTGAATAAGTATTTAAATATTTGAATTTTTTTTAAAAATATCAAAACATAGAACAGATATACATTTTTAAAAGAGGTATTATAGCTTAAAGCGATAACTTTTTATATCTTTTTTAAATAACTCACTGAAATATACTTTCAAGTAGCCATGGTAAAATAAATATAAATTTAAATTTATTTTAATACATTTTTTTTTTATAATTTTATAAGAATATTAATTTCATGAAAATATTATATTTGGTTATGTATAGGATGGGCCCAAATGAGATTGAAAAGTTTAGACAACATTTACTAGCTTACCATCATTTATTATTTTTACTATCCTTCAATTTCATTTTGGCTATTTTATATTTATTTCAAAATTATTATTTAGTCTTTAGTTACATTATGTTATATTTGTTTTTATTTGTAGATTGAGTATATATATATATATATATATATATATATATATATGCATGTATATGTTTAATAGATTTATATATTCGAATAAAAATTAGACAAAAATAAAGTCATACGAAACTGTGCATATTTCCGTTAAAGAAAGATATGTGTCGTATTGAAATGAGAAGCATTATGTTTAATATTTAAAATATTTTTGGGTAGTGTTATATGACGTAACGAGTTTACGCCCACTTTTAATAAAACGTGCAATTATTTCGGAGGTTAGATGAATTTGTTAAAAAATGTACAAGCAGTTTAATTATTCTCTTCTGTATGCACATTTGTTTACGTGTGCTTGTTTATATATATATATATATATATATATATATATATATATATATATATATATATATATATATATGCTAACATAATTTTTCATACAATTTTTACAGTAATAATTAAAATAATGATAATTATTACACCTGCTTAAATTTATGTTAAAAAAAACTTATAAAATTTTTACAAAAAATGCATTATGCGTAATTTTTTATGGAAATTATCTATTACTAATCGAGATATATTTATTTTATTTAAATTCGTCGATAAAAATCGTATAAAAAGTTACATAATTAAAATAATTTCACCTGCTAATAACAACAATGATTATTCTTCAGCTAGTTATATGTTTTTATATATTGCCATATTTTTATAATATCAACTCCAGCTGATTTATATAATATTATTTTTGTATTAAGTGAAAATAAGTATTTAAATATGTACAAGTGAACAATTTATTAATTTATGTATGTTTTATAGAAATGTTTCATTTTTTACGGATATTATTTATGAAAATTATTGAAACAAAATTAATTTTTCGAAAATATTTTACAAGACATTGTTTACATTAAAAATAGTTTTTATTTCACGATAATGATATTTTTTATTAATTAATTTAATATTTACGCTTTAAAAATTTATATGTTGATATTTTTTTAATGCAAATTAGGTCGTATGTTATAAAAATAAGGTTATTTTCGAAATTTAGATTCTAATTTATTCCAGTTTTGATTAGTTTTTAAATTTTTACTTGTATAATTATGACTTAGATTCACAGTCATTATACTTATATATATATATATATATATATATATATATATATATATATATGCATGTACATTTCCATATGTAAGGTATACTAACTTACCTTTATATTATGTTGTGTCATTGATCCTTCTTTCGTCAAAATCTTGACACATAGTAATTAGTACCTTAAAAAAATCGCCTAGTAGATCTCATCGAAATCCGTAAAGCAATTACTTAAAACTAAGTAAATGTTTATTAACTATATGATGAATAGTACAAGGGGTTGATTACTATATCGTGTACTTCCTGCAAACAAATAAACATCACGAACTATGATGATGCCGTTCACGCTGACCCATTAAAAGCACATTATGGTCCAGTTTTAATATGCAAGGTGTGTGTATGTGTTCTCGTTTATGCATTTAAATAAATATTCATGCATGTTTTCCTCGGGCAATTGTTGATACCCCACAGGTAACTAACGATCTCCAATAATATGCTGATGAGATCATTTCGGTGTGGCCATAGGCTGGTTGCCTGGTTGGCTGTTTCGCTTGTTGGCTTCGTCTTGTAAATGTCCGATGCACGCTTGTGCTAACTGCCTCATTGAATGATAACTGCTTGCCAGAACGAGGTACATTTGAACAGACTGATGATTCGTTTAAAATAACACGTATGCCACAGGCTGATATCGGCTAATAATATGTTCTCTTTTGCTTATATGTTTGTAATTAATGACATGTATGTACATACATAACCGTCCATTCATTATATATATATATATATATATATATATATATAAATAATCAAAATAAACAATCACATATATAAGAGGTTATACAACTGATGGCAATGACTTTTTTAAACATTACAGACATTCCTTTCGATTCCTGTTGTGTTATTAAAATATAAAATTAATCTATTCAACGTTTCTATCTTTTCAAATTGCATGTTATTGTGCAATAAAAACATTCAAATTAATAAAAATCTTCATTTTGCATTTTATGATTTATGGTACAAATGGGTTCTTAAGTGTTATTTTCTCAATATGTATCTGTGTATTTGTTAAAATATTTTATAATTTTTAAAGTAGTAAATCAATCACTATTTTTTCTAGTAAATATTTTATTAAAACCATGTACTTATTGATGTCATATATTGAATATTTTTATAAATTAATAATAGTTAAAATAATTTGAATTTTTATTTAAAAATTAACAATATATAAATTTAATTTAATGATAATATATTAATAAATATATACAACAATATATTACAGAATAAAATAATAATTGAAAATTAAATAATAAAATAATATTATATATTGTGGTTCTCATTTTTATTCTTAATATTTATCACAAAATTATCCATATTATTTATTTGCTTACAGAGATATTAAGAATAAATATTTAAAATGTATTGTGCATAAAACAGTTTTTTTTATTTTAATGAAATTGCCATTATTATTATTAAATATCAAACATTATTTTTAAGGTATTTATAAATCTTAAAATTAATTTTTTATAACTAATCATAATTTAGTTACTTTCTTATTTATTTTAGTGAACGGTAGTAAGTTCGATTATATGATTTTTTTTAAAAAAAAATATTTACTTTGTTATCAATCTGATATAATTACCTTTACTGGGAATAAATATAATATTTGCCTTTTTTGTGGCAATTTTTCAATTTTTCATTATAGAAATAATTTTTGAAAATAAAAAATCTAATAACTGTTGTATCAATTTCCAATCAGTGTTAAACGTTTGATTATATAAATAATTTTACAGTTATTGAAGTAAACAATAATTTGAAACAATAATATTTAATGAATCTAATGAATTTCTTATTAATTTGTTAAGTCATTATTATTATTCATGACTATTGTGTTGCAATTGATGCTTTTGTATCGGATATTTTTGAAACTTGTTTTCAGAACTTTTTTTCAATATTATTAATATGATTTTATTATATCTCAGAGTTATTATTTTCGATAAATTAAAAAGAACTTTTTTTATTTACCATTTAAATACAGTATATATAATATCAACTACTGTGAAGCTCGTTTAGGACAGTAAAAATGTATATTATAATATTTAAAAATATACTTTACTTTATTAGTTTATACATATTATACTCGTATTTCAGAATTTTTGATAGAATAGTTAAGTAAGTAATAACATTTCACGTAATTTTTAATCAAGCTTTCTTAAGATGATATTAAAACATTGTATGGTTGAAATTGTTAAAATGTATATATATATATATATATATATATATATATATATATATATGTATATGTAATACTTTTATGTTATTTATAATTGTATTTAAACTGTGAATAATTTTTTCATAAATAAGTTAACAGTATCGATTTTTCTTTATTTAAATTTTCTATAATTGTTCTATATAACTATGAATTGTTTTTATATTTAGTATTTATATCGATATTGACCAAAAATTTTCATTAAAAAAAATTAAATTTGTTTTAACATTTTGAACGTAATGGTATAAACTATAAATACATATATATATATATATATATATATATATATATATATATATATATATATAATTAAAAAATAGTCAAATAATAATTGTAACAATTAAATCATAATAGAGTTCTATAGATTTGTGTATGCTAGTCATGTTTAAATTTAACATTTTGATTTATAAAATAATATTTTTATTGCTCTTCAAATTCATTAATAAATAAAAACGACTTCATATTTCATATATTAATTTTAAATGTATGGAAATATTCATAAATTATAATAAATCTGAAACAATTCTAGATTATGTATATTTATAGTGTTTTAAATTAAAACAAGGTACATCTAATTGATTCGTGCACGTAACGGACTTTTGTGTAATAAAATGGAG
This sequence comes from Neoneuromus ignobilis, assembly GCA_029203775.1. Lineage (NCBI taxonomy): Eukaryota > Metazoa > Arthropoda > Insecta > Megaloptera > Corydalidae > Neoneuromus > Neoneuromus ignobilis. The sequence goes on from CP092089.1 coordinate 30,949,314, forward strand.
TTGAAATTATTGTCTTAATTTAAGAACAAAATATTGGTTATACGATTATTTAGAGCACAAAGTAACACCCTTTAACCATTAAAATAATAGTAAGATTGTAATTAAAAGCTTAATTAAGGCGATGATTGGATTAGCTATTTTCTTGTAATGTTATCAATAAATTTATATATTTATGTATATATATATATATATATATATATATATATATATATATATATATATATATATATATATATATATATAATTATATATAATACGTGTCTGTGTTTGAGTGCGTTAATATTAATGTACATGTGTATATATGTATTTATGGATGTATATTTGTGTATGTTGTATCATAAATGTTGTGTTTATACAGTCATTATCAAAACGAAATGTATCGGAATTCTAAATAAAAATCGAGTATTCATTAAGACCCGCAAACGTTTATTGCCCGTGGGTGTGTGATCTTTATCGCGGCAGACACATTTCAAATGTAAAATACGGTGGAATTTACATTTAGAATTTTGTCACGCATGTGGTGTACGCAAACTATAAATAAAGTACTAAAAGTTAAATATAGTAATTACATCATAAAAACTGACAGTTTGCTAGTTGACGTGCAACCAACGTGTTCGAATCGAATGATATTCGAACCTGAACATCGACGGACAAGTCGATGTATTATGAACGAACATTTTATTTTTGAATTTTTTTTTATTTATTTTTTATTATTTTTATTTCGCACAACCAATCATAAAATAATGTTGTTAATTATGAAAATACAGCTGTTCGCAGGTATTTTGCATATTGATTATATTTATTTTTTTATAATCTTGTAACGAACAGTTCGTGATATAACCATCTACTGATATTCGATATTGTACATATTTTAATTTTTATACGATATACATATACACACACACATAATTATGAATATTAAAGAAAACCGTGATAACAAACGCATATTTACTTTTAACACAAAGAATTTGTTTAGAAAAAGTGTGTCTCAAAATAGCGTTATCAGTTTGTTATAAAATCAATAATATTTTAAATTCGTTAAAACATACTCTATTTTTAAATTATGTTCTGTCTGTTTTTTTAAGTATTGTATATTTATGTTCTTTGAATTTCGTTTCTTCGTACATTTTACTTATTTATAATTTTGTTTTTAGTTTTTTCAAAAAATTAACAAGGATTTTTGACTAATTATTTATTAATTTTTTCAAAAAAATTGCTTTTCATATTATATTTTTGTAATGATTATATATTTTTCACTTTATGTGGGTACTTATTTTTTATTGTTTGTATTGGAACTGTAGCGAATTCACTTTAACACAAATGATTTTTATCCCCAACGCCACAATAGTTATGAAGCGTTCAATAATCACTTATTGTTCATTTTTTGTTTATAACAATAGTCGATTGATGCGCATTTCGATGACGATGCTATCATCATCAGAGCCTTTTTGTTAAAATCTGTAAAAAAGTGAACAATAAGTGATTATTGAACGCTTCATAACCATTGTGGTATTGAAGATAAAAATACTTATTTTGTACTTTTTATTCAGATACTTATTAATATAAACATAATTGATATTAATTTGAGAAACGATGATAAAATAATAATAAATTAATAACTGCTATTTTTGAGTATAATAAAATTTTTACTTTACAAATATTACGTTTTTTTTTAAAAAAAAAAACAACTTTTACACTTCTTACGTTGTTTTAATTTTCAACATTTATATGTGTATCTTTTTTATTCTTCTTTCGTTGCGATTTATCTTTAATTTAATTATATATTCCATGCGATGATAATTATATATCATCGTATATTATTAATATATAATATTATATAAATATATATATATATATATATATATATATATATAAATTTTAATAAAATTATCAAATCTAATTTAAGTTTTGTTAATTACTTAAATCTGATTTGTTAAAACTATATAAAAAAATTATCAAATATTAAATTTTTCCTCTAAAATTATTTTTTAATAAAATATTTCATATTCGTCGGAATTTTCTATACACATTAATTAAAATTCTATGTATACAACTAAAAGGGAAAAAGTAAATATATGTTATAAAATCAATTTATAGGTCGTTCTGGTCATCGAAACCTATTACTTACTATCCATTGAAACTAACTTGTCTTTCCATTAGTTTCGAACGTTTAAACCTTCTCATTTTTACCACGTATTCATGCAAATGTTCATCGTACATTGTCGTTGTACGTTAAGGTCTCACTTTATATGCTAATTGCCTCTTTTATAAACTTTATCTGAACGTATGTTATACGTGTACAGAAGCTGCGGTGCGTTCATTTCATGGACAATTTTCGATTAGGCAAATTTTTCTTAATTACTTTCTACTGATATAGTTTATTGTTTACCATGTTAAATGGTTTAGTTTCATTTACTTATATTTTATATATATATATATATATATATATATATATATATATATATATATATGTATATGTATATATATATATATATATATATATATACTATATATATATATATATATATATATATATATATATATATATATATATATATATATATATATATATATATATATATATATATATATATATATATATATATATATATATATATATATATATATATATATATATTTTCGACTGTTATAAAAATTATCTTGGTCTAGAGTAAAATTGTGGGTATGTATAATATTATATAAAAAAATAATAATTTTAATGGTTCAATAATGTTATATTATTGGTAAGGATATATAATGGTATAAAATTTATATATATATATATTTATATTTATATTTATATATTAGTATCTTCGTCTATTATGCAAGAGATCGTTCAATTCTTGGTTGGAGAGTTGTCCAAGTTGAGAATTAGGGATGAGGCTGATAATTGCTATTTAGTAAGAAAATATAATTTTAATGGTATTTGAACAAGATAAATTCTATTGGGTTATCATTGTCAGAGAGGCTAAGGTTTTATAAAGTTTATAGGCTGTAGATGATTATATATAGGGTCATCTAAATGTAATGTCTAGTTTCATTATAATACGTAAGAACAAATAGTTGCATTAATCAAACATTTTCTTTTTAAACATAGAGGAATATCCGACTTTATAGTCACGCTAATCCAGTTTTTTTCTTTTGGACACTTCTTGTAATGTTAGTGAGTTGTCCCAGATATACATAATTTTCAACTTTTATTTCTCTTCCAAAATCCTTAATCGTTGTATTCTACCTATTATTCAAACCCATTTTTGGTCTTATAATATTCGTTGATACTCTAATAATAACATTTTTTTTGTGTGACTTTGGGTTTTACTTTATTATTATTTTTATAAATATATTATTTTTATTATCTTTCTACAACTTATTCATTTTTAACACAAATCCTTTTAAGTAATATACGAAAATAAGTATTTTAAATACACATTATTATGATAATAAATATGGGTGACAGTAATAAATAAGGTTATAATTTTTCTTGGCTTCTTTTTTCAATTTAACTTTAAAATCATTCACTGTAGAAAAGAGTAATTTCAAAATGTAAGAAAGATTATTTTAGGGGAGCTTGTATAAGAACTTCTATAAAAGCTTGTATAAATCCGTGTTTTATAGGCTGGTTTACATAAAGCTGATGAATGGTAAAGAGTAAAGATTGGAAATAATAGTAAGCAATTAACTGTATTCTAAATCCTTCATTCTTATTTGGGTCACCTTATATATTTTATTAAATTTCTAGTTTTTACTTATTCTTTATGTGAAAAGAAATTCTTAAATATTTATTTTTTTCTCAGCGAATGTGTCAAATGATTTAAACTATAAACTAAAATTATTTTCTCTTTCTGAAAAATTTCTATACAATTATCATTTAATTAGTTTATAAAAGTTAAAATGTCTACTTGAAACGAAAAGTTTTTCTTTATATTCTTTCAGTATCTTTTCTCGTGATCAAAATGTAGGTTCTTGTTATTAAATATATTTTACATATTTATATATATATATATATATATATATATATATATATATATATATATATATATATATTTGTATTGCTTGCATGTCTGTTTATATTGTAAACATAAATCAAAGATTAATATTCGTAGGTAAATAAATATATTGAACTGTTTATCAGTGTGTAATTAGTTCGAATTCGTGATTATAAGATCTTGTTATATTTTATAAAAAATGACTGTTTCGAATATTTAATGAACTCTGATTTTATTAATTCTAAAATAAGTTAGCTATAAAAAACTGTTTCATATCAATGGGAGATTAGCTTATTCTACTTTATCGATTTTTATATATTTTATTTTCTCGTTTCATTGTTCACAAAATCTTTATATTTATATAGTGTGTTTTAATGACGTCACTCTGATGTAATTTCTTATCGATTGTAATCTTTTACGTGGCGTGTTTTAATTAAATGGTGTAGATAGCATGCTAATTGTAATCACGTTTTGAAGTTTTAATATGTTTGTTTCCATCAATTGATTCTCTAGTTTGATCAAAGATAATATTTATTTTTATTCGTTTCTTTTCAATTTTATATAGTTCCTCATATAAACGTACATTTTAATATTAGAGTTTTTCCAATTTTTTTTCTTAAAATCACGTTTTTAATTAGTGAAAATGATTAGAATATTAAATTCAACTTTTATCAGTTTAAAATCAAGTAATAAATACGAGAAATTATGGTATTTTTATTCAACTTGCAATTTATTTTGAAACTAAATAAACTACAATGTAAATTAATTTATTTTTAATTTGAATAATGTATAGGGTGACTCAAATGAGATTGAAGGGTTTAAACAAACATGTACTTACTTACTATCATTTATTGTTTTTTACTATCTTTCAGTCTCATTGGGGTTATCCTTTATTTAGAATGAATAATAAATATTATTAAACATTTTATTATATAAAACGGTTTTTTACTGAATTTATTTCTTAATAAGTTTTGTATTAAATGATTAAATTGTGTTTAAAATTATTTTTAAAATAAAATAATATGCCATAGAAAAAATTGATATTTAAAGTAGTCAGTAATATCATTGTTAATTTCTATTAAATTTTTATTTCACAATCATAACATTTTTTCTTTAAAATATATAATAGAAAAATATTACATTTTCTTAACTTACTCACATCATAATTTTTGTGGTGTATTTACTTTTTATCTAAAATTAAAAATGTTAATTATTTATCACAAAATACAATTCTTTTTAAAAAAGTGAGAAGTAATTAGTTTTATATAGTACATAAATGAAACAAAAATATTTTTTAAAAAAATAGTGAAAATTTAGTAAAATCATAACTAAAATAAAAAAAATATTTATACAAAGGAGAAAAAAAGTTTTTTTGGTAGATTATTCAAATATAAAATTTCAAATGTCTTTTTACTGTATAGTTTTTAAAAAGTCGAACGTACATATTTATTAAGATTACGTTATATTCTTCAATTTACATTTACACTTTTACTGACTTTCATATAAATAAGGCCTGTATGAACAAATCACATAAACATGTGAATATATGACATTATTTGTTAGTCTTCATATTTTTTTTTACTTCCCACTCTAAAAGTTATAGTACTTAGCATAAATCTATAACTCTTATGCCATTTAGCTATTTATATAAATCTATTCGAATAAATGAAATAAAAAAAATACCCATAAAAGCTTACATTAATAAATTTAATAGTTACTTTCATATTTTTTGAATTTATATTTATACTGGACATCAGTGTATGAATATTATTCATTACATGAATAAAGAATCATTTAAGTTATTAATGAGATAAGTTGTCGAGCAGTATAAATATTATTTTTATAGCACTAAGCGTCATTTCTGAGGTTTAAGAAAAATGTTATAAGATTTTATTTTTTAATGTTTTAACACTTTGTTTTTTTTAAATGGATATCTTATTGAGGTAAATAATATAATTTTGATTTATGGCTGTTTATGGAAATAAAGAAATACAAATAGTATTATATATATATATATATATATATATATATATATATATATATACATATTCATCATCATCATTCAATTCTTATCCACTGCTGGACGAAGATTTCTCCCAAAACTTTCCATTCCGAGCGATTTAATGCTTCTCTTTCATTCTACTCCTACGAATTTTCTTATGTTTCTATCCCATATATCCAAAAATCTCTTTTTGAGTATTTTTACTTTTGGATACTCAATCAATAATTTCTTGCATCCATCGCCGGTCTTCTCATTTTGTATGATGAACGGTCAATTTTCATTGTAAGGTCTATAATTTTATTTTTTTCTTATACGCACATTTTTTTCTGCTGTTTTTTTATTCGGGGATGCTGAATTATTCTTATATTTAAGATCCAAGTAGAAACAAATAGGATGCATTGACGATTTTTTTCTTTAAACGTAGAAAAATATTCGACCTCATAATGTGAGAATTGTTAGTTTTATATGGTGTTTATTTTATTATATTATCTGATATTATTTTAATAAGGTGTATTTTCTAACTACCAAAGATTCATATTTAATTTTATACCCTTATTTGTTTTCAGCTATTGAAAATTGAATTGAATATTTTCTCTGCTTTAGCAAGATATATTTTTTTAAAAATCTGTTAACAATAAAAGAATAAAATTAATGATAGTTCATCTTTATTTCATTAATTTATTTTTATATAACATCTTTTTAATAATGGTTGTAAAGTTATGTAGAAAATGTTTATTTAAAAAATGAAATAAAAATATACAATGTGTAAAGAATCAAAAGGATTTATATAAAATTTCGTACATGTAATATTTCACAATATATACATGTGTATCTGTCATTGCTGTCTTGAAATACTCTCAAGTATATTAGTTTTGTGATTATCATAAAATAGTCAAATAAGAATATTGTTTTGTTTTCAAACTTTTAGAAAAATATAAGACTTATTAACTTTTGATAAAGGTTTAAAGACATTATGTATTATTTTTTAATTGTTATGGAATACAAGAACTCTCTAAAGAAAAAACTCTAATTGAAGATAATTTCTAGCATTGTAAATTTAGCAAAATCAATGATAATAAAAAGATAAAAAATTTGAAGAATGTTGTAAAAAATTTCTAAAACAATTCCAATAAACTATTTTTACAACTCTACATAAAAATTAAATGAACTTAACTGTCATTGAGCACTGAAAATTTTCATGTCTTAAATGGCCATTATAGCAATATAAGGTGTTTTTTTTATATATTAAAACATTAAAAATTAATAGTTAAAAAGTAAGACATATTTTGAAATCGCACTGAAATTAAATACTTTCCAAATATTTTTTAAAGGATCTCATATTTATATCTTTTTCAAATTTATAAACTATATCAAATTTTCAAATAGTTTTTTAGGCGAAATTGTTTGTTTCATTTTTTATATTCTAATAGTGCAAAACAAATATTTTCTTCCAATAATATATATATATATATATATATATATATATATATATATATATATATATATATACATTAATGTATAAGTATATGCAGTAATTGACCATTGTAAAAGTCTGCGAATCAGAAAGTAGATAGATCTATAGAAGAAACGTCTAATGCCGCCGACATTCCAACCACGTACAATAAAAATGCACAATATATAACGGAAAGGAACATTAAAATGCTCAAACTGAACATATAATGTATTGTTTCCGCAGCTGCGTATGCAGGTTGTCGGTTGTATAGAGGATATAAAATGTGATAAAAAGTAATTTAATTGTTAATAGGCGTCATAAAAGTTAATGATCTTTATAGCCGCAAAAACATTGTCATTTAACACTGATGTCGTTTACATAAAGTTGTTACCAAACTGGATATTAAAGTGCAATTAGGTCTTTGTATACTTTATGTATATTTCATATGAAATACTTTCATTTCTATTAACGTTTATATTTTGCTATTTTTCATTATTATAAAAAATATGTTATATTACTAGTATGTTGTTGCAGTTAATGTAATTTGTGAAAACAGTAATTGTAGTTGTTGCATAACTTATTGAATGTTACATGTATACGACATACATTATTTTTTTAAAAAAATAACAGGAAGATTAAAAGTAAAAATATTTTTAATTATTGTTGTATTTAGATTATCGTAAGCGGAAATGGAAAAATAAAAATGTACTTTTTTAATATGTTTTGTCAATATTTCAATTTTTAATTTATTCGAATTTTAATTTATTTTATCATCGACGTATATTTATTAGAAATTTTATAAATAAATATATGTAGCTTTCTTAAAAAAAGATATGAAAAAATTCAGAGATAATATGTTAGAAATTCGATTTAAATTAAGATAAATTAGAGTACATTAATTTAAGAGATAATTAATGAAATTACCGCATATTAATTAGATTGTATTATTATTTATATAGCTTATAGTTTTAAAATGAATGAATATATTTTAAAAACATTCAATTTTTAAAATACAGAAAATAAAAAATTAATTGGATAAAATGTATAGAAGTAATATATTTCTTAGTTTCAATTAAAAATGTTAATATTGAAAAAGTGGATCGATTACTTAAGATATAACTAAAAAAATGAATATTAATTTAATTTCTTCTTTTGCAAACAAGTATAATTTAATTTTGTTAGATGTTATATATAATTATTATTTTTGTACTACTGTTTAATTTGCATATATTTTTATAAAAAAATAGTATATTTTATATTTATTCTTCTTGGTGCATTTATAACGCAGCCTAAAGCAGACCAAAAAATGAAATTGATATATTACTGGAATATAATTAAATAAATAAATAAAATAACTTGTATTTTAATTGATGTTACCGCTGTTGAATATATATATATATATATATATACACATATGTGTGTGTGTACATGTATGTATGCATGTGTATATCAGTGTATTACAACTATGACGACTTTTAACAAATTTGACGAAGAATCTTAAACATACCCGCCAGTAATATAATCGTTGGTGAAAATACGCGCGTGTGACCGATGAAGAATATCTGAAGAAGAATAGAGATCATCTAGTATGCTCAACATGTCTAGTCGGCGGCTTCCGCTGTTCACCTGTCAGCCAGTGCCACGTATGGAGGCGCGCAACGTGTCTTCGCTACTGTGCGAGAGCACACAATAATAAGCGTCCCAGCACGAAAAAAAATCATCAGTATTCATAGCATTTTTTCATAAATATCTCTGGGTCATTCATCTTGTTGATATGGCCAGAACTCAACTAGTAAATAACTTTCAAGTTTACCATATTTAAATATACATACATACACACACACACACACACACACACACATACATTATATATATATATATATATATATATATATATATATATATATAAAACTAATGATGATTAAGATTTTAATTTAATCTTTCACCTCATGACTCATTTTTAATTTTTATGAACATAAAGTATGAAAAACTTCATTTTTAAAATAAATTTTCATTTATTTATTTTAATTTTAAACATGGTTCAAATCTAATTTGTCATTTCAATACACAAATATAGGTATTAAGAATTTATATAAATTTTATGAAAATAAATATCTCAGTAAACAATTAAAAAAAATCAATTTTGTAAATAAATGAGAACTTTCGATATAATCTTAAAAAAGGTTCTAACATTGATTTATTTGTATCAATTTTTGATAGAATTAGACAAATTCAACGACTTATTATCTTGATTTCATTTGTAAAAAGTGGAAAGAAAAATATTGTTTGTTGAAAAATAGATAAATCAGTAATGATTTTCCTCTTTACACATAATTATTTTTATATTCCATTTGAATTTACTGAGAAACGTTCAATTATAAATGATTATATTACATAATTTTGTTGAAAAAGTTTGATTTTTTTCTCTTATAAGTAAAATATTGCATTTCTATGAAAGAAACATTTAATAAGATTTAAAAATTATTGTTCAACATATTGAATTTCAAAAATATTCATACAGTTCCAAACTACCATAATTACATAACTAAAAGAAAAATATTTTCGTTTTTATGTCCAACTGATTAACAAAAACATTTTCATTTGTAAATTTTTTGCATTGTTCAATCGATTGTGATATTTGAAAATATATTCTATTGCTATTATAAATAGTTATAATAGCAATAGAAAAAAATCGATTTTATTTAAGTTTAAAAAACGTGGAATGATAACAATCTAGTATTCAATTTTGTGTTTTTAAAAGTGTTTATAGTTTTATTGTTTTATATACAATTTTTATGTTTTTTCATTACTTTATAAACTCAACATTTGCAATTTACATAATTATATGTATATATATATATATAATATTACAATTTTGTAACTGTTTCATACTATTATTTGAAATTCATAAACAAGAAATAAAAATTAAATAATTAAAATAATAAAGATATGATTGTGAATGCATATACATTTTTGGTTAAGTATTTTATTATATAATTTATTTTTAGTGAGACTAATAAGTAAAATAAAGAATGATACTTATAATAAAGTTAATAATTAAAATAATATATTTTTAATAAAAATAAATATATTTATTAAAAAATATGAGAAATATATATTATATATATATATATATATATATATATATATATATATATATTAGTTCATGTAATATGAAATGTCGGATTATTAAAAAAACTAATGAGAAATCAAACATTTCATATACACGACCTAATATAATCATACAATTTTGATGTATTAATATTATAATAGATACAATACAATTGAAATTATTTTTGTAAGTTATTTACCTAATAAATTTAATTGTACAATACATATATATATATATATATATATATATATATATATAT